>LPNX010068012.1:20434-49411 GCA_001517045.1 Pseudotsuga menziesii | reverse complement strand
TCCCCTTAACTCATACTAATCCCATCTCTCACTTCCCTACTCCTCCACCTACATGTAACCCCAAACCCCCCTCTCTTTCTCCCTTCCTCTCTGTAACCCTTACTAACCCATTCTCTCACTCTTATCCCCTACTCATATTACACCCAATATCCTAAAACACCCCTGTCTCTACCTCTAACCCCTTAACACTCCCCTCTACCTCTACGTCTAATCCCTTACTATCCCCCAATGTGTAACACCCCGGTTTTGACCCCATTTGCATTAAATATACATGATACATATATTGTAAATAATCATGGTGCAGAGCTAAAGGAAAAGGCCCCACCATGGATTTGGTTATGTTATGTTTCAGATAGAAATTGTCACCGATGGTATATCGGGACATGCGGAATACATATTAAATTGTGGCATCATGTAACTATGCATTTTTAATTAAATAACCCATCTAGCTATGTTCTCTACAACCAAATTGAGAAGGGGCATGACTCCTAAGGATAAGGAGGGGGGAGTACTGAATCTTGAGCCATGGGTGAAAAGCCATGTGTCACCACTCTTTTGCTCACCTTCCTTTGTCTCATCCAACCACCACCTTATTTATTCTGTTGTTAGTTGGGGCAGCTATTGGCTCGCAGAAAAACCACTACTACGCCCACGTTGACACTCTCTCTATGAAGCACCTTTTGGGTTGCGGATGGTCTGTCCACTATGGGGATCATGAGTATGTTCATTTTCCCTCTTGCTGAGTGGAGTTAAAAGGGGGCCAAAATTCATTGATTGGGGTTGGTTTGTTCTCCTCTGCCTCATAAATTGTTGGCTTGCGGTTCTATGGGTTGCGTCTTTTTCCCTCACGAATAGATTGGGAGCATGTTCCTTCCCCATTTCAGTCGATGTAAGTTCTCCAACAATTGCAGTGGGGATTGTTTGCTGTGAGCTCATGGTTGTTCGTGGGCTATTTTTTGCCATGATTGCTGGACTGTGTTTTTCCCATGTGATTTGGCTGCTGTAGGTTGCTGTGGAATCGTTTTGGCCATGATAGAGCCAAGAACGATTCAGGGAGTTGTTTTCCTCTATTAAAGCTTGAATAGTTGTTTTGTTGCATGCACGTAGTGGTTTTGTCCTTGGACTGCATTGGAGTGGCGAATGAGGGCCTGATGTGCTTGATAAACCCGGTGGGTTGGGAACCACATAGACAGAGCTAATGGGCTGGCTTTCTTCTCCACAACCCCTGAATAGCACTGGAAGGGAGATCAGGGCCTGAGGGACTGCGTTGCAGAGAAAGGGCTGATTTCCTTATGTTGGGTGTGTGTGGGTGTCCTAGAAGCCATGTTGGTTCTGGTGTCGATGTCCTTATCTCTTCAATGAGATCACCAGCTTATCATTTATCCTTTCTCAGCTCCTGGATGGCCCGATAAACCCAACTTTGTTAGCTTGGATGATCTATTGCTCGCCTGATAAACCCAACTGTGTTGGCTTGGATGAACTGGGTACCCTTTTGGTGTTGATATCCTTGGCTATGTGTCATCCTGTTAGTTCCTTATTCCTTGGGGAATTATGCCTAAATAGGGGGTGGCAGCGTTGCTGAGATATTAAAGAGCACACAGGCCTTTTGTTGGGTGGAACGTTGCAGTGACGTAGCTTGTTGCGGGAAAAGTTCTCTATAACATAAGTATTCTTGCCTAACTTGTGTCTTCAATCATATTTTCCATTGATGAATGATGATGTACATGTTGAATGTTGAATTGTATCTGAATGCATGTTGTTTTCTTCCGCTATGAATATGAATGATTAATGAATCATATTATGTTTTACGTTTTAAGTATCATGCTTCAGCATTACATGTATGTATCTTCATGTTCATGGGGCTAGATTCCTATATGTTTGATGTATGGTAGCATCCTCTTTGCCGGTTGGAGGGTCGGGGACATTACAGTGTGGTATCAGAGCTCTGGTTGCAGCATGGGCTTGAATGGGCCATGAAGATGCAGTGAAAGAGCTTATGTTGTAGCATTTGGGCCTCAGAGGGCCATGAAATAATAGTTAACAAAGGAAGATTGCTTACTACCCAGAAGAAACCAGGAGAAAATGGGTGATGATAGGAAAATTCACAAAAAATTTCTAAGTGCCGGAATTGTCGCCTCATCGAAAAACTTGGTGACAAGTTATTTCGATGCAGCGGAGCCCTTAGTGGGAAGGCCACCTGACGAACGGTAATCAGAAGGAAATTGAGGAAAGGTTGTGTTCATTGGCCATTGGCACATCAGAGGACTAAGTGAGAAGGTCCTCCGACACTGCAGAATTAGTCTGAAGCTCACCCGCCGCGGGGAGAAATTTCAAAATTTTATGAAGTAATGGAATCATTGGCGATCAGCAATGATTAGTTGATCGCATCGCCGAGGCCTAGATGATCTAGTTGCCAACACGGTGAAAAGGTTGGTGACTACATTGGAAGAGGATATACAAGCTTGAGCCACCATTGTGGCTACCTAAACAACTATTCTCCCGACGGTTAGAGCCTCTGACTGTCGATGCCGTAGAGGATAGTTTCTCCGGACAAGGCAGGACATTTTCAAAAAAATTCTCTAAGGCACAAGATCACCAGCCATCGAAAAATGTTAGTTGTACTGGTCATTGATGAACATCAGAAGGATTCAGTGGTTCACGTGCCCGCCATTGTGAAATTTCAGAGCACTAAGATTTTGATGGTTACAGGTTCCGACTATCGATGCCGATTAAGTTGCGCTTTAGATCACCTATCAGAAAAGGTTCAACGATGATGAACCACTGTTGTGGCTGCTGAGTGAACTATTCCACCGATGCATTATCCCTTCCACTCGCTAATGTCGAGGTGTTTAGGGAATAGTAGTTCCGGGTTCCGATACATAACTACGGCGACGACAAACAATTCATTTGATCGGTGATGTATAGGGGAAGATGGAGCCAACAAAGTCGGTGGAAGATAAAGGAATCTTTTGTCGACAGATAGTTAAACGGATCGGTGGTGAATAAGAGATGGTTGAGCAGATGAAGCAATGGAAAAGAAGACTAAAGAGAAAAAAATTGAAAAGTTTTCTAAGTAGTAGAATCATCAGCCATCGGAAATGGTTAGTTGATCACATCGCCGATGCTTAGATGATTTAGTTGCCAATGAGCTATGTTGGATAAAGTTAGTTGATCAAACGTTTGTTGTTGCATCTGATGAGTAGACTATTCCTTTGATGGACAGTTGTTCCAACCACCGATAGGCCCGTGGTTGTGGAATACATAGAAAGATCGTGGGCCGCCATTGCGGAAACCGAAAGGACTAACCACCCGACGCCTAGTGCGCCCGACCTCTGATGCAACGTATTAGCTGGTTTCCCCACTGGGAAAGTTCAGATTGTTAAACCATTATGGACCTGATCTGGTGGACAAAGTTAGTCAAGCAGATTGTCGACAAAACTTGGAATAGCAGACCACTGCAGGCCTAATACAACAGAAGGAAATAGATGAGCAACCCGCTGATACAATGAAGAAAATTAGAGGTTTTAGCCACCGAAACACTGGAATGTTAGTAAGGAGAAGACCTGATGAGCAGTCATTCACATCGCTGATGCAAATTGAAAGTTTATTCGGTTCTTCCACCAAAACGTCGTAGAGTTATCAAGGAAGAGACCCGATTAGAGGAACATTTTGAAGATTTGGTTTGAGTATAAAGTCATCGAAAAATTATTAAGGATCAGGCCGCCAATTGGAAGGAATCAAAGGATTGTAAATATGCTATTGTGGTAGTCTAAAGCACTATCCAATCGATGGCTAGTAGGTCCGATAACCGATAGGTGTCCGCGAAAACCGTAGTGAGATCACTTTCTGCCATTGCGGCTGCCCAAGGGATTGCGCACCCGATGAATAACGCATCCGACTGTCAATACTGCAGAAAACATTAGCTGATGAAATTGTTGATGGATAGACCTTGGCATCACTGTTATAGTTTCAGAGGATTAGATCACTATGGGCCGACACGCCAGAAAGAAATAAGAAAACATACCACCGATGAGTTAGATGTTTTGACCACCGAAGTGTTGGAAAGATAGTTGGGAGGAGGTCCGATTAGGCCAAAGGAGATTTGGGTTTTTCGAGGGAACTTCCTAGTTATTTTTCAAGCAATTTTCAACTGTATTTCAGTAGGCTTTCCGTAGATTATTAGTGGTCATAGGGCTGAAAAGGAAGAGGGAAAAATTTTGTGTTTTAAGAAAAATTGTTGTTTTATGAATATCCAAAAGAGAAAGGTAAGTAGTTTTGAATTATATTAATGGTATGTATATAATAGTTTACTACTAACACATTTGCAGAATTATAGACACCTCCAAGAGCAGTACTCTAGAAAGAATAGTGTGGTAGAGCAAGAGGTAATTCAGTCATGACAACCCATGATGGATATGATGCTCAGGATTCTTATGAGTGGGTAGGATATGCCATGGGAGAAAATGTCCGTAATGGAAATGTCCATAAGCCACACACCAATATTCAAAGCTCCCCAACAGGACATGCATTAGCTCGGCCCCTTGTGAGAACTTTGTGGTTAACCACTTGTGGGCCGGTTTGCCTATAGAAGCAGGCCTCCTTGTGTCTGTAGGATGTACATAATTATGCCTATCCAGCTTGCCAAAAGCATCACTTTTGAGGCGAAAAAAGGTTTCTCATGCCAATTGTCTGTGTAACTGTATGCTGAGTCCCTATCTCATAAAATGAAGTGCTATTTTGATCTTGGGAATCCTCGTATCTCCTCATTATGATTTTTCACGCATTTATACTTCTGAATGGAATAAGCATACATGTAAACACAAAAAATAACCATCAATAAAAATAGCTCTTTTATTCCTCTAAGATATGGAAATGCAAAACAGGTAGTTGTGAGAGAACAGAAACTAGAAATTTTCTGTTCAGAAAAATAAAAAGCAATGATAAAGGGAGATAAAAGATCATGCCTTATGACAAGTATTTGAATCTTGAAGCAGCCACAATAGACAATCCACAACCATATACTGCTAGTCATATGAGGAACGTGAAATATTACAAAGTGCATCAATAACGCTAGGGAAGTTTGCAACAGGTGGTCGACCAAGTTTATGATGGAAAATAGTTCGTAACAGCTCGATACCAGCTGGTGAATTCTCATTTACAAGATCACCCCACATTCCAGGTAATTTGATAAGAAAATTAGGTTTGCAAATAATTGAAAGAAACTCTCATTTGAATACAAAACAATTTATAAGTTGAAGCGACCAGCATTGGAGCTGTCTAGCCCATTCTTCAGCCTTTCGAGACTCCATTTCCAAACCCCATGCCATGTGTAAGGATATCACAATGGTATCTAAGTTTCCTATCTACAAATTGGTAAAAATGTGTGTATACAATCTCAAGGGAACTTAGTTCCAACTGGATGGAAAGTTCAAGACTTGGCACTGCAAGGAATGTACTATCATATGTTTCCAAATGACCTAATCCTTACACTGCCACTGTTTTTTCTACCCAATTCAATAGTCCTCTTAGAAGCTCCACCAATGGAGGAATGACCCCTGCCTGCACAACCCTTTCTGCAAATTCCTCCATGTTCATGGTATATGGTCCAATAATATGAGCAACATAGTATGGGATGTATATGTTTTGGTCATGTGAAAGCCAACGCCGATTCTTTAAACCTTTAAATATGAGAGTTGACATACACTCAAAAATACCCAAGTCAATGAACTCAAGATCATTTAGATGTGCCATGGCAGTGTTTGACAGACCACTGATGGCAAGAATCTGACCTTCATCATCTTGAGAGGGTAGGTCCTTAAAAAAATTCATAATACTTGTTTGATGCTTACTTGGGTTTGCCTCTTTCATAACACAAAAGAAACATCCTGGATATGGGCAGTCAAGATGATTTTTATCCATGCCTCACCAATGAAGAAAATGAAAAAGCCACAACATTACCAAAAATTCTTTGATAAGCCACATAAGAGCTTTACATGAACTTATGTGCTTGTCAAGACATAGAGCCTACATCCATAACCAACAGCTGTTGTCACAGAAGTGTTGCACAAAAATAAAAAAATAGAGAAATTTGTTTGAGCAATATTATCTTAAAACTCATATCCTAAGCATATAACAGGAATAAACATTTTGAAGATGATCACAATACATAAGCTCGATTTCAACTTTCGCCATATGATGATGCATATATTCATGCACGACTATTTCCTTACGATGTGTGTCATGTGATACTAAACTGTGCTAAATTTCAAAAGCTACTACACATACGTCCCTTCTTACATGGGAACATACAGACACTGCGATGACTCAATTCAATTTTATCCACTTTCACCTATCAAGACAATTAGTTTAAAAATATTAACTTTCACCAGGCTGAGCATACAAGTCATGTAGGCAAATGGAATTTCAAAGTAATTATTCTATGTCATTGTTGGAACTGCTTCCTTATGTTTGATTATCTCTCTCTATGCTTAAACTACACATTTGTTTCCATACATGAAGTATCCAATACATTGTTCAGTGATGTTCATAGGGGAGAGACCAGGTCTAAGAGGGTTGGAATGTGAAGCCATGGGAGAAATTCAAGAGCAATCTGCCAAGACTCTCCTAACACTCAAGGACCTAGGAGAAAACCTGATTATTGCAAACTAGTGTCCCAAAGGGAGAGGAAAAAAATGGCATGTAGCAAGAGCTGAGGTTTGACCTCTGCTGAGATCAAGAACCAGAATTGCTCAAAAGGTTCATGGGAGTGGGTCAGCTAGACGAAGATCAAGAAGAGGTCCGTGGTCTCACTGATCTTCTTCGTCATGGCCTGCCACTAATAGACCGAATAGAAAGAAAACAAGAAAAAAGAGATCCAATTCCCAATAAAATTAGTGGAAACTCCCTCTGATCTCATAGTAAATAGGACATATGAAAATGAGGTGCTCCTCTCACTCAACCTACTGCAGTGACACAGCCATAAAATTCCCTCTGACTACAAAATGTAATGATCTGTCTCAATTCACAAGCTGGTGAGAGCACACTCTGAACTAGCCTAAATTTGGTTTGGTTACAACAAATCTAAATTTTTCACAGATAGTATTGATATGGCATCAAAGTAATAAGAATGGTGTCCTTTACATAAACTGTGTTGTAGAACTTTATTTCTATATAGTATAATACCACAATATATTACCCAAATAGTCAGCCACAATAGCTTCACAGAGAACACCAAAACCAGCATTATGATTTTATTCAAAATGTAATTAAGAGAGATCTCAAATTGCACTTTCTTGACCCACAAGAACTTTAGAATGAATTGAGAAATTTTTAGTAACCTTCTGACAATGCATGTTCTAAAGATTCAATACCTTAACACTATATATGTTTTCTTGTTTTTAAGTAACTATGCAAGAAGTTTGACACAGCCTCTGGAAAAATTCTTGAGGGCCAAAAGTCCTTTGAAAGAGGAATTTTCCACCTTGATGCAAAACTCTTTCAACTGAGGTCAGATTAGCATTCGACAAAAGGCCCTTTGAACAAATGATGCGGTCTTTCCTTGGAAGTCTCGACCAGAACTTACAAGTTGTCAAGTGTTTATAATATTTTTTCCTTGTAGAATACTTTTTATATTTACGAGGACATATGGGAAACCACACCCAAAGAGGGTTTTGAACCAAGGTCTCCATATTACTACAAGCCCGATCATCTCATTGCTTGCCATTAGACATGCTTTTGTGGGTAATGTTTTTAATATTTATCAATGATCAACTTCAATAAATGTCTGTCAACATTTCATGTATACACTTCATCATGTAAACTAAGCACTCATTAAAGATATACGACAATCAACTTAATTTTTTGCAGATTAAAGTTCAACATGCATGTTGTTTGATATGTTCCAATTTATTACAGCACATTATAACTTTACATAAAAATTCAATGACAGCAAGAAAGACTACATTTATGTGTATTTTGGCTCCAAGGGTGCAGCTTGGGATATGATGTTGAATGGAACATGGATGTTGCAATGGCCATGGCTTATGTGCAGCCTGGGGAGGATGATTTTGAGGATGCATTTTAACACTGGTATCCCCTTTGGATTGAGTTTCCAAGGATGCCATAGTTTACGTATATCGATCAAATCATGGACTTCAATTGATCAAAGGTAGGAAACAAAGGAAAGGTGAGATCAATGATGCCAAACAACCATGCATGTGTTGAAGCTAATTTCACACAGAATCTACCATTTGAAATTTGTCTACAACTTACTCAATGATTCCTTCACTTGCTTTTCTCACAACTATTTAATAAGGATTCCTATAACATTTACATGTCTACATTTACAAGTATAGAGTTTGTAAACAATATTCAAGATGCATCATATGAGGAAACCAGTTTAAACTTTACAGACAATAACATTTGCATCTTAAATGACTCAAGATGCATCCTAGATATCACTCATGCATAAAGACAAGATGAATAGCTCTGCCACATGCATGCATATCACAACATATTTGAATAAGTTTCTTTGATAATTGTAGACACACAATATCTCAGTTCTATTTTGAGAACTAGTTCCGTGGCACTGGAGTCTCATAACTAGTTAGACTCAGTATCTAGTGCTAATTCATGCATAAAATTCCAAATGCCATTGAATGGCTTAGATGTACATTTAGAAAAGAACATTATTAAGAAATAGGAAAAGCTACTGATTTTAATCTAGCCCATCTTGTCCCTTTTATTTATGAGAGAAGTCTATAATGATTTGTTATAAAACTTGCAAAGTTGGACACATGACAATAATCCATACTTGAAATCATGGGGCCTCACTGATATTAAAGTATATATCACAAACAAAAGGATGAATTTCAAACCATTATTGTTTCGAGAGAAGCGAGGTGCTCTCCATCCCAGCATTGGGGAGATCCTGTCATGTTAGTCACGTTATGCTAGCTGACATAAATAAATAAAAATAAAAAATGTAAATTACATATTGAGTTAAATAAAATATTAAAAAATAAAAAATAAAAAATATAAACTACATATTGAATTAAAAAAAAAAAAAAAAACTAGCATAGATTCTTTTTAAATCCAGATCTATCAAGTAGCAAGAGAGATCCAAATGATAAAAAAATGAACACCTCAAGAAATTGGATTCCTCTCCGTGCTTCATAGATCCGGGTAAATGTAAATCTAGAATAAGAGTCGTTCCAATTATTGGCATTCAATTTCAAAGTACCGCATGCTCAAGAAAATACCTTCTCTAATGCACCAATATCCAAGCCCTCAAAATTCTTTAGAGTCAGATGTGAGGGCAATGTGAATCTGCAAGCAAAACATGAAGCAAAAAATATAAGTGAGGGACAAATGCTGAAGTCTAATATTTATAACCAGGTGGAAGGAATCAATAAAACCTACTGACCCATTTGTGCTACATGTTTTTCAGATCCTAAAGGACATTTTGAGTCATTTCCACACAACAATTATTTCTACAGAGTAACCTATTTTTTATTTTAAGAAACATAAACTTTTCCACATTATTAACATCTTTATAATTTTCAATCCCATACTTGTTCCTAATTTCAGCTTCTCTCTGCCCAAGTCGAGGAGTGTCTACAGTAAGTGCAATTGCTTTGAATCCAACATTCTCTGCCTTTCTAACAAGTTGTGCAATCACATATCTATCCTTGTGGACATGCCATCACCAAACATGAACCTAAATTTAAATTGCATGTGTAATCACCTTAGAATACCCTATTTCCTAATAACAACCCTATTTCCTAATAACAAAATGCACTATTTGACAGCCTTGTTGTTTTCATACACAGGAAACTTTAGGGAGCATGGAAATGGATATAAAAAACCTACATATAGCTGGAAAAAGAGAATGCCTGGTCCAGTGGAGTAAAAATATTCAACACTTGATGTAGCACATGACGCAAGTGTCTAAGATACCATAACATCTAGTTAGAAAATTGAAACATAATAAGAATTAATGCCAAAATAATATATGAAATAAATACACCAAGACAACGCTTCTAACAAAGAGAATTGTATGTCCTTTTTCTATTCCATTAAATCAACTGAATAAACCAATCTTCCTAGCCATTGCTCAGACATGAAACATGGTAAAATAAGTGCAACAACACGTAGTATTCATATGGATCTACCTAGATATCACTCATTCATAAAGACAAAAGATTAATATCTCTACCACATCCATGCATATCACAACATATTCAATAATTTTATTTGATAATTGTAGACACACAATATCTCAGTTCTATTTTGAGAACTAGTTATGTGGCACTGGAGTCTCATAACTAGTTAGACTCAAAGTATCTGGTGCTAATTCAGGCATAAAATTCCAAATGTTCCCTTGAATGGCTTAGCTGTACATTTAGAAAATAATAGTATTATGAAACAGGAAAAGCTATTGATTTTAATCTAGCCCATCTTGTCCCTTTTATATATGAGCCAAGTCTATAACGATTTTCTACAAAACTTGCAAAAACTTGACAATAATTGGTACTTGAAATCATGGGACCTCATTGATCTTAAAGCACATATTACAAACAAAAGGTTGAATTTCAAACCATTCTTGTTCCAGCAGCTGATGAAGCTCTTGTTGTATCCAACTCTCCTGTAAGCCAAGTTTTGGGCCAAGTCAGTATTGGGAAAATTTCTATAATAAAATAAAATTCCAATAATCAAGTAATATAGAGAATGCATACCGTCTGGATGAGCCATATTTTGCAAGGCAATTGGAGTAATCATAATAGGCATTGATATCTTAAATTCCAGCACAATGGTACTCATATCTATTTTTGAAACATCCACTAAGACATGAGGTCGAAACCTAGTAAACAGAAATAAACAACCTGTGAAGTGTGAAGTGCAGTAATTCTATTCAACATAGATTGTTCAGTGCCATATTTAAGAATCCATAAATGTGATAGAAAGGGAATTGGTATTAAACCATTTAGGATATACTCACCCAACCCTCTTCTCCTTTCCATTTATTTTTTATGGGAAATGTGCATCCTTTCCATTAATTTCCAGACTATAAGCATTCATCTCTGAAATATACAATAATGTCCAGAATGATTTATTATGCAGTGAAACAAAAGAGATCAAGGGAATCATTTGGAGAATATGAAAAGTTCAGGGCTCAAGCTTAACTCATGCCTATTTGAAATCCGCATTCTACCCACGGCTTGGAAATCCTGCAATGGCCAGACAGTTGATTGTGATAATAACTAAATGTCGCACATGGTGCATTTTATTTATTGAAAAGACCACAAAAGAATACAGTCCGTGGTCTTCCATTTCTTTCTGCAACTGATTTTTCTATACCCAAAACAAAAAGGGAAACTGTTTCCAGCTACAAGACCCAATTCTCAATCAAAAGTTCGAGGATTTGACAAGCTAGACAACATTGACCTTTCAGGATTAAACCCTCCTAGCTTAGGTAAATTGTTCTGTGATCAACCCTTTATAGCTTAGGTAATACAGTTCCCAAGGATACTCGTATTACACCCCATACCATTGTCCAATATATTGAAAAAGCAATGATTTCAAATATTAAACAAGACAGATTCTTTAAGATCTCCTTACAAAATTTCATGTTCTCAAATACCCATCACAAAAACAGAATTAATCAATAACCAGTCATCTAAGAGAGGAGATTTATCAAATACCCATATTACAGAGATATAATTTTTCAATACCTGGACATCAGAAAAACAAGAATTTTCAACACCCATCTTACGGATGGTTAATCTTAAGATACCCTTTTAACAAAAAAAACCCAAATTTTCAAATAAACTTCTCATTTAGAAGAAAATAATTAATACCCACCTTGGAATAAGCTCCAAAGAAGCAGTTCAACCCATCTATGCACATTTACAAGCTTCTTCCCGCTGCTAATTGAGTGCTTAACATCCTCCAAGAAGAACTCGTTGCTCTCAGCCTTTATGGAGTGTCAGTCCCAACCCAAAGATGCCCAATATCGCATCGATTCCCACCTTCGAAAATTCCAAAAGGACCAAAATAAATTGCCCATAACCCAAAAACATGAATTGGCTCATGAGGTGAAGGAAAAGTAATTGAAAGTCATTCAACTTCTGTACCTCTCTATAGTCGGCATGACTAGATCCTGTTACTAAATTACACTCAAATTCCAAGTTACGTGAGAATAATTTTGGACCCGAACTTATTCTTAATTTAAATGAAACATAGACGTAAAACAATGCATTATAATGTCTTTGAGGTGTATTCTTATGAACCCTTGTTTGTTGACTTTGATTCTTAATATTTTACACTCGGATGCCTTATAATATACTCATTGATCACTCATTATAATAGGCCACAATGATCATTATATATGAGTGATAAGTCCAAAACTTTAATTAAAATCCCAATGATATCGATATCCTTTTTTGTTGTATAAAATAAAATAAGTTTAAGTAACACTGAAGGACAATGACACATCCTTGAGAGGAGTATCACAAGCTACCTAAAAAGGGCTAAGTGAAGTTGGACTTGGACAAGTTTGCAAAAGACAATTTAATAAAGGTACGAAGAGGAATTATAAAGGATTGAGTGAAGTTGAATTTTGACCATGTTCGAGTTAGAAGGCATTATGAAATAGTGTTATTTTCAGCTTTATGGAATATTAGTAAGGAAATGAATAATTATATAACAATATTATTATGGATATGAACAAGTAGGTAGAAACAAAGATTTAAATAAATAAAGATAGGTTGAAATTTTAGGAAAATGAATATTGAAAAAAATATTTTAATTTAATATAAGATATTATTTTAGTTTGATATTATAGATTATTAATGAATTTAATTAATAAAAGAAGTATTTTAAGTTTAATAAACATTAAATATGACCACGTTAGAGGCTTGCTAAATAAAATAGTTGAGGTTATAAGCTAATAAAACTTGTTGTTAAACAAGGGGAGACGAATGAACGCCCATCGCTATGGCGACGTTATGGACTATGCGTCGCTATAGCGACGATCATCGATGACATTTTCATTTTTTCCAAAATTTTAAACTGTTTTTCCACAAAAAAATTTGATTTTCAGTTATTTGTGGCAAACTATCGCGGGGCTTTTGAGCCATATGTAGTATTCATTCTAGGAAAACATAGGTATTTTTATGAGGCCATGGTTACTAGAATTCAATCCAACCACAATGTCATTCTCATCCATTCCATGCGTTGGATTACTGAATCTGATTGTCCATTTCTACAAGAGAGATTTTGAAGGAGGAAATTGCATTGGCAAATATCGTGGTCATGATAAAAGAAAGGTTCAAGAAGGCATGTTTACCTATCCTATAATGTGTTGGAGATAGACCGAAGCAAAGGCTTGTCATAAATCACATGGGAGGGGTACAGAAGATGCAGCAATTGGATTAGGAAAATACAATATTCAGACATTGTTTGATGAGCTTGGTCACTTTGTGAAGAATTTAGTAAAATGTACAAATTCATTGTCAAATTTGTAATTTTTTGCATTGCCGAAGTGACAACTAAAAATGACCAAATAAATGACCAATTGTTATGTGGTCATGTTTAGTCTACATATCCCGTGACCAAATTTGGTCATTTATCTTGGTTGTTTTTAGTTGGTTTTTATCCTGTGACCAAAAGTGGTCATTTATCATGGTCATTTTTAGTTAGCTCACTTAAATTTATCAATTGTGGTCATTTATCCCTTGAAAAAACTATGGTGACCAAATTTTTTGGTCTCCTAGTCACTAATCTCTCAGTTTCCACTAGTGTATTGACGCAGAGATTCGTTATTCTCATGTTGAGAAGCTTTCTTTAGCTACCGTACATGCGGTTCAACAGTTGAGACATTATATTCTCCTTCGCCAGACCTTGGTTGTAGCCCATGTCAATCTGTTTCAATTCGTCCTCACTCGAAGGATGATTGGGGGAAAATATAATACTCGAAGGATGATTGGGGGAAAATATAATAAATGGATTGTCATCCTACAAGAATTCAATCTCGAATTTGTTTCGGCAAAATCGAAGAAGTCGTTAATTTTTGCAGAGCTTATATCAGATTTCCCAAGTGAGGCCAAGGAGTTGGTTTGTGAAGATACGTTTGTCAATGAACACATCTTATTAATCTCAAATTTACACCCATGGTATGGGGATATCATTATATATTTACAAACATTTAAGGTCCCTACTCACCTCTCACGAGATGAATGACGACGATTACATTACGTCTCTAAGAATTACCTCATAGTGGATAACACTTTGTACCACCGTGGGGTAGATTCCATTTTACGACGTTGTTTAACTCATGAAGAGACTGAGGTAATGCTGAATGATTGCCATGGAAGGGTGTGTGGTGGTCATTTATCTGGGATTTCTACAGCCCAAAAAATATTAAGAGAGGGTTATTTCTGGCCGTCGATCTTTAAGGATTGTGTAGATGCGGTCAAGAGGTGCCACCCTTGGTAGGTGTTCACATGTAATATGTGCTTGAAACCTACCCCATTACATCCCATCATCACCGCCAGTCCCTTCACTAAGTGGGGGCTTGATTTTATGGATTGCAACCCAACTTCAGCTAGAGGGAATCATCATATCATAGTGGTTGTTGATTACTTCACAAAATGGGTTAAGGCTATGCCTACAGTTAAATCCGACAGTGAGACAGCCATGCACTTCGTATTCAACCAGATTATTACTTGGTTCAGAATTCGAAAAGAGATTGTCACTGACTATGGCTCGCACTTTCAGAATCGTATGATGGAAGAGTTGGCATCAAAGTGAAGGTACAAGCAAGAGAATTCCTCCTCTTACTACCCTCAAGTGAATGGACAGGTAGAAGCAGTGAATAAATCACTCAAATCCATTGTCCAACAAACCATCGCACAGAGCAAGAATAATTGGCACATCATGTTATATCCTGCTTTGTGGGCATATAGAACCGCCGTTAAGACTGCCATGGGCTTTTCTCCATATCAACTTGTACATGGAGTGGAGTCGATATTTCCGGTGGAATACTAGATTCCTTCTTTGAAGCTAGCCATAGAACTCTTACCAGACACTTCACCATTGGAGGAGCGTTTGGTCCACCTTGAGAAACTTGATGAGCAGCGTTGAGATGCCTTAGTGGCTCTAGAAGTATATAAGCGTCGCGTAAAGGTCCAATATGATAAGTCTGTCCATCCAAGGAGGTTTAGTGAGGGAGACTTGGTCCTATCTCGAGAAATATTGTGCATGATTCTCAGCTAAGGCTGGTTATTGTATATTATTGTACAGTTTTGCATAGTTAGGTATTTTTCTTATCGTGATCGGGTTTGTGATTAGATTCTGTTTCTTTTGGCAGATGTCAATGGAATATTCCACCTACATAGGATTCGCGTATGGTGCGAGCCGTCACACTCAACACTTAGCCTCTGCTGCTTGGGTGATTTATACTCCTATGGGTCAGGTACTTTCTTCAGGAGGTGTATGTTTGCGTCCATATTCCAACAATGTTGCTGAGTATAGTGTCGTTATTGAGCTTCTACGAGATGCCATTTCACATGGAATTCTCTCTCTTGAGGTATGTCTTGATTTAGAGTTAGTAGTGTCACAACTTAATGGTTTGTACCATGTTATAGATCCGACGTTATTAAGAAGATTCTTACGTGTGATATTATTAGAATGGAAATTTGACAATATAACATACATACATATTCCAAGAATTAATAATCAAGTTGCTGACTCATATGCTAACTACGTGTTATATTGGCATTTTTTTCATACACAATAAATTCATCACAAACACAATTTTTTACACATGTAAATAAGTAAATCGATCACCATAAAAAAAATTATATAACATCCAAAATTTGGTAATACATAGTGTCATGATACAAAAATGGGGCTCTCGAGCCACCAAAATATAATACACAGTAATACAAAATGTATAACTCCCAAGTATCTAAGCACGTGGAGGAGGAGGGGGCTTGTGATCATGGAAGGTCACTACGGCTCTAGCTAGCTGTTGGAATAATCGCACCCATGCTCGTGGTACACCCACCATGTGGCGCTGCATAGCCTCAAGAAAGTCCTCAACTTGTTCCATGGGAACCCTGTGTGTCAGCCTCACAAAATTGGTATGAATTATCTTGAGCATCCGCTCTGCATCCACACCCGTGATATCATATCCTCTTCCCCTCCGTCTGTGACGAGGGAAGCCTTCAGGCCGCCGTGGTTCCACATCTACATACAAATGGTAGATGTCACTATGTATTGTCACACAAAAGTATGTATTTTGATTCCATATAATCAGAAAACACAAAAAAATTAAATAACTCAAAAATTAAAAGAGAGGGTCGGTATTCGTTACTTATGTCACCATATGCCGATCCTGGTGGTAGTGGCATGTCCGGGTCCCCCCGGAAATCAATCCCTGCATAGGGGTAGTCATCGATGGAAACTATCTATCATCACCACCATGAAAAGAACTCAGCTAGATAGGGGTTGGACACCCTACCTCCCCCCAGTCTATGCATCGCATCTGCCCAATGCTGTTAGGAAAGATCTCAAACCCTGTGAAGAGGAACGTCAACTCTGGGGCTCAATCCTGGAACACGCTCGAAGAAAAACATGCTCAATATGCTGTTGAACCTGAAGTTCCGCACTCTACCCGCCTTACACTCACTGAGCTGATGTTTCATGTTGCTCAGTAGTGTAGTGCTCCAGTCATAGACCATGGGTCTCATGCACTCCACTGGATAGAACATCATAGGTCGTGAGGCCTGGTGGAGTGAAGCTAAGACTGCTATCCTTCCCAATGCCAATAGTATGGCCTTTAGGCCTAACACCTATATAGAGTTGGTTGGGACCTGACTCCCCACCTTCTCTGTGTATAGATAGCAGTACACCGCAATGTACTCATCGATAGTCAGGCCACCTCCGGGCCCACCACGACAACGAAGCTTAACTACTTCCCCCCATCAGGAAAGTCTAGTAATAAATTATATGTCCTCTACCTCTATCGTGAGGGATATCCCATCTATCTAGAAGGACTCAGAGTCTGGATCCCAGTAATCCACCAGCATATGCAATAGTCTTGGTTTGGCCCTCAAGCCACCAAGACACCAAAACTTATAGAGTCCACATGCACGTAGAGCTTGTTGAGCCATTAGATCAGCCCTTATTGCCTCCTCTACCTCACCATGTTCACGCTCTCTCCATTCTAGGACAATCCTACACAAAAAATTGCAAGTTTTCCCATTAGATTACTTGCAAAACCTCATGCGTAGCCGCATACGCGACTGTTATCCAAACAACCATGTATGTACGTGACTGTGAGGGCATTTTCCATGTATATCCAGCTCTATACGCGGAAAAACCTTTGATTTTCGCGTGGGCCGTAGCGCCTTTTTTAGTTTGTCCTAGAAACCTCAAATGACCATGTAATTTGATAAAAATTGCATCAAAATGGAAGAGAAGAGCATGGGTAAGTACCTGGAAGAAACGGTAGTGGATTCCCCCAGCTGGATCTCCTGGAATTCGCTGTTGAAAATCTAAGCTCTATTGGGTAAAAAATTCAAATGTTTTATAATGTTTTGAATTTTTTACTATTTATAGAAATTTTTCAAATTTTTGAAAATTTTTACCCCCTTTCCTATAGTTTCGACAATTTCTAATCATTTTGGACCATTTTTTACCTAATTCATGATGTAGGAGACCTTTTTGAGTGCTGCTTTAGCCGTTGGATTGGTCCGTTCATGCCGATCTCATGTATCATATCTAAACTGGCATATAGGTTAGGTTTCATCACCATTTGCATTTTGCATGACCTTATGACCATTTCATCATAACCTTAGGTACGAACCCACTCTATTATGTCATGGAACCTTCTTGCTATTTTAGAAGTGGCATGGTATGAGTGGTAGAGCTTGACCTTACATGGGTACCCTAGTTAGCGCCTTATTTGCATTTGGTGCCCATGCTAACGTTTTGTCCTTTAGGGTGTGGGAGTCCATTATATAGTACTGCCATGACATTTCGCAAGAGCCTCATACTCCTCTTGATCTTTTGCTGGCCTATTTCCCTCAGGACTCCCGTATGTCAAGTTGTAATTGCATTATCATGAGCTTTTCCTGCCTTATTGAGCTTTATGTCGGCTTCCCTGACATTGAGTTTCAGCCATATAGCCCGAGCTTGTCTCATGTATAGCCATGCAGAGCCATCTTTTATATCCTTTTCAGCTTGATTCCCTTTTTACTGGGAGGGGATTTTCCCTCGAGTGTCGATATCCTACACATGTGTCCTTGCATTGAGCATAGGTATGTTCCACTGCTTGGAACTAGTTTGTTTTCCCCTATGACACTCGTCTCCTCCTAGTCTATAACTATAAAGCAGTTTTATTCTTTTTCAAGCTTTTTAAATATTTGAAAAAGTCCAAAAAAATCAAAAAACCAAAAAGCCGGACAAGGAAAGATGTTATCTTTGGTAGCTGTTGAGTCATGTTGCCTTCGAACAGAGCACTGTATATCACATCCATTGGTTGGGTTTATAGTTTGACTTTAGGAGCTGCACTCGTTTATCTGAGTTTATCTCCACCGACTGGTTAAGCTTCCAATCCCCATGGAGCCTCTGTCAATGCCTCCTGTGTCGCAGAGATGTCCCAGAATTTATATCAAGTCTATGCTTCCTTTATTCAGTCACCATATGCCATTATGCTCTTGTTAGAAGGAAATTGAAATGTGAGTCAGCCATTCCTCAATTATCTTGACTTTGTATGTTGGCCATTCCCGGTACAATTACTGGTTCATGCACCTTATGATCGAGTCCTTCCACATTATACAACTTTGCTGAGTACCTCGTGTTGGATGATGGGGGATGCCTTAATGCCCTCCTTCCAGCGGATTTCATCCCATCGACTTCAGATCATTTATTATGGGATTGGAATCTAGAGTCATTTCGAGTGCCTTGAGACTTGCAGTCATCAGTGGCAGGTTCTCTCACCATCGACAGTATTTGGGAATACATCAATGTCCCCTGATCGATGGATCATTTCAAGTGTTTGACCTCAACACATTTTTCACACTTGTTAGTTTGCACTCTAGTACCTTGATTCCCATTTTCATTATCGGTGGGTGATCTCTCATCTGTTAACAATATACATTAATGACCAGTAATCAGACTATGGACTACTATGTTTGACCTCGACACCTCTATTCACATAGTAGGACATGTACTCGTAGCGTTTTTTGTAGAAGACCTTCCAAATTGGTGGAATATCTTATATGCTACCTCCTTGATCGTGCTAGTGTTCATGAGATTTCAACTCTCATGACATGATTCCAGTATATGTCAGACATTTCCAGCTGTTATGGAGATCTTGATCCATTGTATATCTTCAGCCATTATGGAGATCATGAGCCTTTGTATATATTCATCATGGAGATTCTGATCTATGTATATTGTACGTGGAGATGACCACTTATGTGATATCTTGTATCATGCTTATTCATGGCCATTGTACTCTTATGTATCTAGGACTGCTATTTGTAGTTATGTGCAGAGTTGTATCATTGTACTATGCTGATTGGGTGGCTGGTATTCCATTTGGGATTCTTCATCACTCCACTTCCGAGATGGAATTATAATGTATTTCGGCCATTGTATGACCCCTCTGACCTCACACATTAGGAGGCATCTTTTATAGTTGATTCTACCACTCCAGGTGAATCACACTTGTATGGCCTTCCCCCTGTCCCTTTGCAGAGTCCTTATACTGCTTGGACCATTTTTTGTCCTTTGATGTTTCCTTGACCATCCCTAAAAAAATGTGAAAAATGATACACGCTACTTTTAAACCCCTAATCACGTGTATACGTGGGTTTGACCCCTAAAACTGTGTACATCGGGATGTGTGCATAATCCAAATACTTTTGGAGTTTTCCTTGACATCGATCCGACTCACTTGACTCCTAGCCTTCCCTATGCCTTGAGATCACTCGGATTCAACCTTTCATTAACCCTTTGAAAAACTATATAAGGAACTCTATGGTACATTGAAGGCATATGAGATAATTGAGAGCAAATAAACTATATTCCATTGTCTCTGGAACTTGTGCTTGAGTCTGCATCTCTTTGTCCCTTGGAGCACTTTTGTGTTCTTCCCAAGCTTGCATTTTGCTTGTGAGCTTGCTATCGAGAGATGGAGGATTGAGGTGGTGGAGGCCCAAGTGGGGGATTCAGTTTCTTCGATTCACAGACGTGCCGATAGAGGTTGTATCCATTGTAATCTCTGATTTTATATTAATAGAAATATCTTTTCCTGTCCAATAATGTATGTTTGAATGAATATTTTATCCATGGATGTTTTCAAATGCTTATACATTGTTGATTATATATGCTAGAATAGATCTAACACCATTATGTATAGTATGTGTATATTGTTTACTTGTTGTTGAGGAAGTAATCTATCAATTCAAGCTAAAGTTGGAAAGCTCAACGGGGATCTACTTCAACCGTCTAGAATAAGGTACGAGGTCTGATCCTTTAGTGTTAGATATTTAATTTCTATTGCATATTGGAAAGGATTGATTTCTGAAGTAAAGCTGTCTATTGTGGTACCCCAATCCATAGGAATTTCTCTCCATAACACTCTCATGATCCATTGGAGGATCTATTGCCTTCCTCATCACATTATGGTTTCTCATCAGCAATTCCTGACAATGAATACCTAGAGTTTTTGACGATAGTACCTTAGGATTTACTTTCATTATTGGTGAATTCCTTTTCTTCAGTTGTCAATTATCACCTATTGGTTGAAAATATGTTGAATCCTATCGACGTTTGACTTCAACAACATCTATTAACATAGCCTGGATTGTACTAGTTCTTTTGGATTTTTGACGAAGACCTTAGGTTCATATCTATGGCCTAAGTTGTGCAAGATTATGTTGTGTTCACTTACACAGTTTCCAGATCTTTGAAGATTCATCACTATTGTATATTGTTTCTTTGATCCACCTTTGTAATATACGTGGTCTTGAGCCCATATCATATGATGTACTGAAATATTGTAAAGGAGCTAGCGTTCCAGCATATTGAACATGGCATCCTCAGATATGACTTTGTATATGACATTACTATGTATTTGTTTCAGGTACTTCCTCTACTCCACTGGCCCTCTGAGTTCTCTAAGAAAATTATTATAATGTATTTCAGCCATTTTTTCCCTCTGAAATCACACATTAGGGAACATCTGTTATCAACCCAAATGGCACTTCTCCATCTGAGTGCCGACATTCTTTATGTTGGTACACAAAAGGACATATTAGGATTGAAGTTTGCGAAAACACTATAGGTGGGCATGACTTGGGATGCATTTACCCTTAAACCAACTTGCTATATAATTTTTCTAAGTGTTGAGTTGCATACGTGACTATCTTCATTGCAACTCATGTACTGTACGCGACTATCTACATTGTAACCCACGTACATCAGCGAACGTGGGTTTCCTTTGAGCAACTCGCGTGTCATATGCAGGTTTCCTATATCAATAGTCACGTACACATTAGTTTGACCTTAAAAAATATAAAACATGATTAATTGAGATTATTTGGGCCCTAATCCTTAACTATCCCAACTGTTTCAACCACCCCAACCTTCGAAATCACTCTATTTTCCAAAGTATAAAGAGAGGCCTTGGGGAGGGTATTAATAAAATCAACATTGGAGAGAAAATTTATGCTGGTGGTATATCTTCAGAAGTCTTGGAGCAGCAGAACTCAGAGTCCTTTGGCTGCATAGGAGTCCTTGTCTCATAAGTTGGGTTGTACTCTTATCTCATTCACTGATTGTTAATAAAGAGAATTCTTCTTCCAACATTGTGTTGAGTCTATTTCATGTATTGTGGTTAATGAATGTATTTGATTATATATATATGATATATTGTTTATAACCTCTTATATATACATGCATGAGATATTACTTGAAGAATTTTCTCTTTACAGGTGAAAGAGGTGCATCCCTAGAATCTTTGGAGAGAAGAGGAGCAGGAGAATATCAATCTTGGATCAATCGTCGGTAATTGGGTAAGTCAAGACTTTCTTCCTATTCCGTTTCTTTTATCTGGTAAAGATGATTGTCTGCAAGGTTAGTAGTAAGCTAGTAACCCCAGACCCTAGGTTACAAGGGTGCTTAATCCTGAAAAACACTATAGACTTCCTATAGTATTTCTAAAGAAACTGGCAATTCAAGCTCTTATGGGCAACATTTTTGGGTTTTCTTAATTTAAGCATAATTTTTGTTAATTTGATCCTGGTTTAGGCCACTAAAGTTTCCTCAATTTGTTTAAATATTGGATTTCGTTCCTTTGTAATGTCGTTATATAGAACAATAATAAAATATCAAAGAAACTAAATATCATATACACTCTCACACTCTTGTTTAAGAAATTCTCTTGCAGAAATTTAAGCATATCGCAATTCCATTGTTTATTTCTGGTAAAACTATCTCCAGTACCTCCTAGAATTCTTCTTCCAAAATCCCCGAGTAATATACTGATTTCTAAATATAGGGCACAACTTTTTCATTTAAATATAGAATTTCCACTACTACTATTCATGCAAACAGAAGTATGACCAAAATTGAGCTAGAAATACCTTAGATTTCCTTATTATTAACTTGTAACAATGTGATTGTCTATTATGATCTTATAATCTAGCTATGCTTCTAAAGAGATGTCTAAATTTTGAAGAAATGAAACAAAACCTTTTTATTAAAATGCTCCTCAATCAACTCCATCATCACAGCTGAACTACTCCAGTCCTTACAGCTTCACTAATTTAAAATTTAGTGCTAGTCAAGATTGAAGGATGCTAGGTTCGTGCACCAAAGCTTCATGCAATAGAGTGGGAATCATGTATTAGATTTCTAGGTGCATTTACTTGTAGTTGTTTATTGGCTTGTCTGCTAGAGAGGATGGATCACTTAGTCATTTGATACCTTTTTAACACAAAAAAATTGATTTAGGGCTTCCACTTCAGGGGATCACTACACAAGCTGCCCAAAATGTGCCCATATTTTTAAATAATGCTTCTTATTGTTGTTTCTATGCGTAATACACCCATATTTACTGCTACAAGAAATTAGGATGCTCGGAATGCTTCCAGGCCTGAAAATTATGCCTTTTCGTAGCTTTTTTTATGCTTAGACTTGGGGAGACGTGGAAGTGTTGTAATTTTATTTTTTCTTTCATGTATAGGTTTAATATATCATTATTTTTGCAAGATATATCTTCAGAACCATCATGAGTATAATATATCATCATTTTTGCATCGAAAGAACAGAAGGAACTCTCTAACTTGGAACTTGATAAGTTCTTGAATGCAATAGTATACAAACATATAAGAAGATTTTAGTAAATCATAATGAAGTCCAACATGTTACAGTTGTAGCTGTAATATATCCAAAACTTTGAGAAATGGAGCATGTGCTTGGAAACTAGAAAGGAGGTGATTTTTTCCACTACTACCTAACCTGCAACAAAATAATCTCTGTGACACTAGAGTTTGAAAAGTTCATTTTTTTATTATTTTTCACAGGATCTATTTTATGAGACTAGGATACATTTCCTTTCACATGGGATATGTTTCCATGATGGATCCAAAGTGGATCCAATCCAGATACATATTGGATCTGTGGATCCATGAATCCCCACAAGCTGAGACAAATATAGGCAAATTTGCAGGATCCAAATCCGGCCTTAGAAGCCAATATGAAAGGAAAAGGTCATTATAAACTATGCACACACACACACACCCTAAGGTCTAATCACCCTAAGTTCCTCCCAAAACCCCTAACCCCCACTCCCCCTATCTCTTTCACACACACACACACACACACACACACACACACATCCCTATGCCTCCCTCTACCACTAACGCCACTCCTCTCTCTCTCTCTCTCTCTCTCTCCCTAACCCTTACTAACCCCATATCTCACACTCTTTCTCCCCTGCTCCACTTACCCCCAATATCCTAATAGCCCCTTATTTATCTACCTCTAACCCTTTAACACCCCCCTCTCATTCTACCTATAATCCTCTATAATCCTTTAAATTCGGCCTCAGAAGACAATATGAAAGGAAAAGGTCATTATAAACTATGCCCGATAGTAAAAAAAAATTAAAGCATGTTTTTCTGCGTGTTCGTAGGCAGAATTAAGGCAACAAGTAAATACCGTAAAGGAGGCATATTGAGCCCACCGAACACACTCGAATTCCCAAGTTGAGGCGTGTGCAGGAAGCACACAAGAAGAGAGAAAATATCTTAAACCCTCACAAAGGGAAAATGCACTATACTGGCCGTCAAAGAGGAAACCATCACGATGAAGGGAAACATTTGGCCTCAGACATCATTCAGTCAGGCAAATAACATAATAATTATAATAAAGTAAAAAAATGGAGGATTCGGTAACACAGACTATATTTACAAAGGTTTAAGGGTTAAAATTTGCTGAGTTATCCAAAACCTAATTAAACTTTCTCAACCTGAAAATTTCATTGAAAGATCGACCACGTTTTTCAAGATTTAATGCCAATTTTTTCTCAGTGTCAAGTGATTTCTCATACTACTAGTTTAACACAATTTGTTCTTAAGCGTTTCCCTATCTTCCTAATGGTAATTGGATTAAGGAGCACATAGCAATGTTCATAGATATTTAGGTTTTTTCAAAGATAAGAGGATAAAACATTGTATTCGGGTCGATCCAAGTAAGTCACCAAAAGCTTCATGGCTTGCAGAGGCGTTGGTGTCGAGTCATTTATCTCGGTGATAACGACCTTCACATGCACATAAAACATCAGATCCGGTGCATATTAGGGTCAATAAAATCACCAAAGCATAAAACAACAATTAAATATCTTTGAATTGTAAAGCAAATAAGGATCTGCGAATTCTATCATTATGAAAATAAAAATAAAATAAATGCATACCTGGTAACTGCCGAGGGAAATGTAAGAACTGTAAATGATGAAATCCCTTTTGATGGATTATTCCTCCTATAGACCATGGACATCGCTATTGTTAATGGCCACCTGGTAGGATCCCACGCATAAATTGTTTCGCAGGGAGAATAGAACATCTGGACCGTTCCCTTTCGCTCTGTACCAATCGAGAGACATGACCGAACGGATATAGGACCTGCAATACCACATTTTCTTGGTTCTAGAATGAAAGTAACCCACTATCAATTTTTGTTCTTGAAAATAGAAACCCGCTTTCAATTTTGTTCTCCACTCATGTGAGATCTGTGTATTGGTCAATGAAAGAAAAATGTGTATTGGTGGGTAAGAACATGAATAAACAAGGCATTGTTTCTAGGCGTTTGGAAAGCGTAAATACCTATTGTGTCTTCCAATCCCATTATTACAATAGCTGGTGCATTATGTAAATATTATCTATAATATTATCCAAAGGCTGTATATTTTCAAATAGTAAGTCCTTTTCTTATTCTCTGTTGCTAGGTTTATGCGGTGATTATCAGCAATGCAATTCAAAATATCCACAAATCTCATGATTTTCATCGACGTTTCGAGTCCAAAACAAGACTCATCGTTAAGACGGTATGTCAAAGAAGAGTAGGTGATCATTACAAATGTAGTATATATATGGTTGAGTAGTCGGGAATTTTTATTGTGTCGATTAGGGTTAGGTTAAATGTATTTATAGTGTAATTGTTTTTTAAAAATTTATTAATTTTAAAGTTCTTTATTAAGTTTTTTAAGGAATTTATAAAATTTTATCGGGGTTGATAGGGGATATTCTCGAGTAATAAATGGTTTATGGGGCTTCCTTATTATCTTTTCACAGCCCCTATGGCTAAACCCAAAAAGTTATATATCTAACTGTTAGCATGAAAGATAAGTGAATAATTATTACAACGCAACAACACAGACCACAACAAGCGCTTCTTAGATTATATTGCTCCATGGGTACCACACGCACTTACAAGTACCTTTTACTATGAACCACTTTACTATGGTGTCTACTTCACCAGTTATCACCAACACACCTGCTTTAAACGAAAGTTGTAAATAGGATTTTGGGAAATATATGCTTCGCAGGCTAGTTGGAGAGAAGCCCAAGCAGTGGGATTTGATCCTTCCACATGCAGAATTCCATTAGCATGAAAGATAATTGAGAAATAACAAAGAATAAAGAGAATGGCCCACATGAAACAAGGCTGTTGGCCACAAGCACCAAGAGAAAAGTCACTTTTAGACTTTCGTTAATACATTAAGGCTTTCATGAAAAAGGTCACTTTCAGCCAGCAGCTTCATTTCCTAAAGTAGTAATAATTGAAGGACATGCATTCAAGAAACTTCAATTAAGTCTTGGTATCCTTTATATGCAAGAATTATCGCCGCACCCACATGCATTTCTCCAAGAAATAATATCTCTGTTTCCTAACCAAGGGGTCTATAAAATTGCTAACTAACCAATTAATTGAAATGTTGTTAAACATCAATATCGATACGTCGATCAACTTTTATCGACTGACCGCAATATATAAGTTTATATCGAAGATACAAAAGGTCCTCCTAATTTTTTAAAGTAAATTTTGTAAAAGCTCAAAGGAGCAGAGTGGCAAAAAAAAAGATATTTACGTCTATAGTGTTAATATCCTAGAATTTTGGGTGGCTTACTTCCTATATTTTTTTATATATGGACTAGGATGAGACAGGTGTATTGTGCAGATTGATTCTATGGTAGTCATTCGAAATTCAAAATGGACAATTTAAAAAAAACAAATCTGAGTTATCCATACCTAGCTACATGTTATCACCAACATTCTTCATGTTATCCATGTATCAACTACAAGATATTTCATATATATAGTTTTTATCTCACATTATTCTCTTATTTTTTCCATGAACTAGTGGTTATCAATTCATCAACTACCAGTTATTATTATTATTATTATTATTATTATATATATAATTGTTTATTTCAAATTTTGAACGACTGCCATAGAATCAATGTCGACAATACACTTTTCTCATCCTCATCCATCAATGAAAAAGAATAGATCGTAGTCCATTGATATTAGTAGTGTAGGTTCGATTGTAAACATTTTCGCGCCACTTTCAGGTACTTCTTCAAATCCTTGCATATCTGTGCATTAGGCTATGACACCAGGTGAGATTGAATTTATCATGTCAAACTTTTCTAATCTTGCCTAATGAATCCATCAATTTCAAGTTACCATATTAGACGACCTTAAGAGGTGCACACGTATACACTTGACTAAGGTTTTGTTACCCATGTTGGAGCACCTAGAAAATTTTTTCTATCAAAGTAGGGGTGACATTATTTTTCCAAACCCTTTAGCAGGGAGTCTTGTTCACTCTACTTCATCTAGTATAGTTACCCGGTATTTGATAGTTTCATTTTCTCCTTATTCTTCTACTTTTGTTTTTTTTGTTATTAGTATTGTTCCCGTTGTAGTTCTGGTCAAAATTCCAAATACCAATCAGATGGTTGCAAGATGGATTGCCACCACATACACCCCATTGGATTTCTCAGCCATTCTGGGGAAACCACATGATCTTCTTGTTGGGTATAGAAAGATGTTTCCCAAATATTAGGCTAACAGTGTTGTGTAAGTTGAAGACCATCAAACATAGTTCTTAGAAGTTATGGAATATTTTGAGGTGGAGCATGAAGATGTGTTGATGAATGTTTTCATGTAGACATTAGAGTTAAAGGCTCATTAATGGTACAATGATATTGTTGCAAGTAGTATTAAGCTTAGTCAAATTTCAAGAAAGTCTTTACGAAAATGTGTGGTGAAAGGGTTGAAAACTACTTCTTGTTGGCTTATCTAATTGGTATACAAACAAGAGAAAAAAAAGACTGTGCAGGAATTCAATTCTAGATTCTCAAGGATCTTGGGATGGGTCCCCCAACCAATATGTCCAAGTAATGGCACCATTCTGGTATTCTACATGAATGCTTTCATGTCATATTTTGGTGTTTTTGCTAAGGGAAAGATCCACAAATTCTTGTTGGTGCACAAGATTAAGACCTCAAGCTTGAAAGGAATCTCAATGCAGTTGGGAAGAAAGAGGCTCATAAGTGTATATGATCACCATATTATATGGAAAAGGTGTGATGGACTTAGAGTTATCAAAACCTTAGGATGATAGGTTGGGCCACTTGATTAAATAATTTGACAAGTTTGCAGGTGTTATGCAAACTTTGAGCAACAAAGTGATCAAAATGGAAAGAAACCAACAAGGATCCAACTTCTTCATCTCTCCTTTCCAACCTAGTAGGAAACAACAAAGAAGACATTTTCTACTAGATAAACTAGGTGGAGATCAGAATCTATGGATTCATTTTAAGTAAACAATTTTGATGCTAGTGTCCCTCCATATGCTTGGTGTAGGGTTTGTCAAGAACCTCACAAGAAAGAGAATTGCAGTGTATTTGAATATTTGATGAATGATGTTCAGGGGGGATTGGTATGAGAAGGTACCCAATGAGCTAGATGAAACATTAAACTTATCTAGACAAATGAAAGTGAACAAATTTATGCTCAATCTCTTGTTAGTCTTGGGAAGGTTAAATTTCTCATGTGCTTGTCGAAACACTCATCCTATTTTCTTGTCAAAGATGAACAAATCTCAAATAACCACGTACTCTGTGTCAATTGATGATTGTTGTCTTGAGCTCAATCCAAGAAATGGTAAATGGCCTCATATTACTGATTGTAAACCTAGAATAACAATAGATATTGGGATACCTAGCTCAAGAACATTAATTTTATAAAAATATAACCTTAGGGTTTTGGCAAGGGAAATCTTACCTTTTGGACAAGTGTCATTGGTGTAGCAATATCACTATATCCCATTTTGTTTGCTTGAGTGTTAATGATGACCATGCTCTTTTCCAATTGTTAGAACCCATGAAT
>LPNX010068012.1:0-20201 GCA_001517045.1 Pseudotsuga menziesii | reverse complement strand
TCTATGAAATTTTTAGGAACAATCATAACTTTGGACTTGTGCAATGTCATCACATCCCTTTAAAATTTATGTTCAATATGATATGGTCTTTGTTATCCACAACTTGTTTTTATGTAATATGTCATGCATGCATTCCAATTTTGTTTTGAAAGTATAAGGGATATCATGCTACCCACTGGAGGATATAAACCATGGAGGAAGGTATTTCCGAACACTGCAACATCACTGCTCCCCCTTTCAAGGAAGTTATTTCCAAACAACAACAAGCTTGTCTCGAAAGTATTTGAACTTTACCTGAGAGAGAGGCTTCGTCAACACATCAACAACTTGCTCATCAATACTCACATACTGGAGCTTTATGGCTCCCTTATGTATCATATCTCATATGTAGAAATACCATATTTCTATGTGCTTCGATCTATCATGGAATACTGGGTTCGCTAGCATCTTTATACAACTTTGGTTATCACATAGAATCTCAGTAGTATTGATCTCTAGGTAAAAGAGACCTGACATCATCTTTCGAAGCCATATGGATTCACAACCAGCAAAGAAAGCTGCTATGTATTCTGTTTTATCCATGTTAACAGCAATACTGGACTGTTTCTTGCTAAACCATGAAATCATAGCAGACCCTAGACAAAAGCATCCACCTGATGTCCTTTTCCTATCTGAGACACTTCTAGCCCAATATGGATATGTATAGCCATACAGTCTATAATCATTGTTTCCATCATAGTATAGACCAAATTCTATAGTCCCTTTCAGATATCTCATCACATGTTTTGCACCTATCAGGTGAACTCATCTAGGTTGAACTAGATATTGGCTCAATGTGTTCACATCAAAACAAATGTCTTCTCTAGTATTGGTTAGATACATCAACGACCCAATAATATATCTGTATTGAGTCGCATCCACTAACTCTGACGAGTCATCAACCAACAACTTCAGGTCAGAATCCATGGGTGTGGCCATGGCTTTACATTCCAACATATAAAATCTTTTCAAAACTCCCATTGCATACTTTCCCTGATTTAGAAATATTCCTTATGAGTTTGTCCATACTTCCAGACCTAGGAAATAATGCATTATACCAAGGTCTTTCATCTCAAATTCTTCAATGAGCTTCTTCTTGCATTCTACCATTTTTTTCTCATTCCCTATCAGAAATAGATCATCCACATACAATAATAGTATGACAATTTCATCTTCTATATCCTTCAAGTAAAGGTTAGGATTGGCTTTACTCTTGGCAAAGCCCATGATCATCAACAAACTATATATCCTCATGTACTAAGCTCTGGGAGCTTGCTTCAGGCCATACAGTGCCTTCTTCAATTTGCATACATGATTTTTTCTGTCTTCAGTCTCAAGTCCTTGTGGCTATTCTATGTATACTTCTTCTTCAATCACACCATTTAGGAAGGTTGTTTTCACATCCATCTAGTGCCATTTGGTGTAAGTCCCACTTCATCATGGATGCAAGTGCCATGATGGGTCTAATCGAAGTATACCTTTCTACTAGCACAAATGTTTCCTCATAATCAATTCCCTCTTTCTGAGAGAAACCTCTAGCCACAAATATAGCCTTGTACTTCTCTATACTTTCGTCAGCTGTATGTTTTATCTTGTAGATCCACTTGGAGGATATGACTGATATTCTTCAGTCATTACTTCTATCCATTCTTTCTTCTGTACAGTTTCTTCATAGTTTGCAGGTTCTTAATCCAAAAGATCACACATCAAAGCTACATAGTTGGAAAATGGCTTGGGGTTCTTACTTATCCTTGTGAAGCCTTTAGGAGCTCCATATATTTATGCTTCTTATATAATTTCTCTTCCCCAAGAAGGATTTCTCTTTCGTGATATCTCCATTGTAGGAGGTTCTTGTGGTTTTGTCATAAGATGTTCTTAAGGAGCTTCATCTTTAGGGAGGAATGTAGTCTCTAGATTTATGGGTGGCACATCTTCCTCATACACATATTCATGTTGGGATTTTCTGGATCTCTTGCATTAGAGGAAATTTCAGCTCAAAATGGGCCTCCTAAGGAAAATTAATAAAATAATAGTTAAAATAATAAAATAATATTTATTAATTTTGGAGAAAGAAAAGAAAAAACTACTTTTTTGTTGGTATTTTTTTATATATCTCCCTGTGTTTTTACTCAAATTTTGGCTGGGAGAGCTCGTTGGATGCAGAATTTAATTCCACATCCAACGAGCTCTCTCGATTGGAATTTGAGTAAAAACACAGGGAGATATGTCGAAAATACGAACAAAAACATAGTTTTTTTTATGATACCTATCCCCAAGTTTATATTAAAAAATTGTTTAATAGGTTCTCCCTTTTTGAATTTTAAAGAATTTTGATTGGCTAATACATGATGACATGGAATTTGTATTATTTTTGGAAGGCCCATTTTAAATTGAAATTTCCGCTAATGAGAGTTGATTGTTCATCGAATGTTACATCTCTATTGATTTCCATGTGATGGAATCTAGGAATGTAAATTATGAATGCCTTGGATACTTCACAGTATCCAACAAATATCCCCTTCTTTTAGGAAGGGTCCAACTTGGTTATTTTCTCTTTTGGTATATGAATATATACTGGACAACCAAATATTTTGAGGTGACTTACCTTATACTTCTTTCCCATGAACATCTCTTCTGGAGTATTCAATCCAAGAGCACTCTAAGATATTCTATTATGTATGTAGACATCAGTTCTTGCTGCTTCCGCCCATAGATGCATTGGAAGATCTTGATCATATGTCATTGTCTTGACTGCCTCCATTATGGAACTATTCTTTCTTTCTGCAACACCATGCTGTTAAGGATTGTAGGGAGTGGTTAGTTCCCTCCTCATTCCGGCATATTTACATAAGGATTCAAACTCTTTTGAAGTATACTCTCTACCATTGTATGATCGGAGTGTCTTGATTCTCTTGTCTGAAATATTCTCTATCAAGGCTTTGAATTCCTTGAATTTCTCAAACACTTCACTCTTTGCTTTCAATAAGTATATCCAAGTTTTTCTTCAATAGTCATCAATAAATGTAATATAATATTCAAATCCACTTAAATATGTGGAGGACATTGGACCACACATATCTGAATGAATCAATTCCAATGTACCTTTTTTTTTGTTTCACTCTTCGGAAATGGATTTTTGATGTTCTTCCCTTTCGCACATCCCTTCCAAATGCCTTCATGTTTGATCTTCAAGTCCGGTAGTCCCATCACCACTTTGTTCACATGAGGTAGTTCCTTGTAATTGATGTGGGAAATCCTTCTATGCCATAGTTTACTAGGGTCAGTGGACTCATGAACAATGGTTGTTTCTGAATGTCCCTTGAGTTTATACAGGCCTCCTTCTTCACTAATAATAACTGCATATTCAATTTTCTTTCCTTTGGGACACATGAGTACTTGGAAATCTATGAATTCAACTCTGAATCCTTTCTTATCTAAATATGATATAGAAAGTAGATTCTTCTTTAGACCAGGTACATACAATACTTTTTTCATCTTCAGGGTATTTCCTAAATGAAGCTTGTAGCTTGCTTCCCCAATTCCTTTGATCGGATATTGATAGTCATATCCTAGAGATAATTTCTGAGGAGAGTTCTTTGCTTGAATTCTTGATAGGTTTTTCTTTTGTCCCGTCATGTGCTTTGAAGAACCACTATCAATAAGCCAAGTGTCCTCTCCAGGTGTTATAGATCCAGAGAGTGTAGAGAATAGTACATACTCTTCTGCATCCTCTTATCTTGCTTTCTTTCTTCGAGGTGCTTCCTCTTCTTCTTCTTCATCCTCATATTCAGCTAGATGAGCATGATGTCTTTTGTTGTTGTTGATCCTATTCTTATATTCTTCTCTCTTCATAGGACAATTTATGGCAATGTGTCCTATCTTATCACAATGAAAACATTGAAAGCCAGAGTAGCCCTTACTTGGAGGACTTTCTCTTGTTCTTTGGATTCTTTTGGGTGGTTGAGACTCCTTGTCTTTTCTCTTCTTGAAGTTCGGTTGAATTCTTCTTCTTTTGGTATGAGTGGCTAGGGCTTGATCATCTTCCTTCAGTAGAGATTCTATGTTTGCCACTCTAGTCTCCTCTTCAATACAACATCAAACTTCAATCTTTCCTTCCTGGCACACATCATCTGGATGAATGACTCCCAAGGTATAGTGAGACCATTGAGGGCAGTCATAACCAACTCATATTCATCAAGTTTGTCTCTAATGGATTCTAGTTGTTCCTTGAACAGGGAGACCCTTGTGAAATAGTCCTGGATGGATTCTCCATGACTCATCTTGGTGCTCTTCAGTTGAGCTCTTAGATTCATCTTTATGTTGATGTTTCTTCCTTCATACATTCTTGATAGTGAATCATACATTTCTTTTAGAGTCTTCTTGGATGAAACTTGAGGGATCAAGTGATCCTTGATAGAGTCACCAATAATACTTTGTGCACTAATCATATCCTTCTTGTGCTTCTCCTTAGCTTCAGATTCTTCAGGTTCCGCAGCTTCATCTTCGATATACTTATCAAGATCATTCTCTTAGATAATGAGGCCAATCTTGTATTTCCATGCTCAGAAATTCTCTATGCCTTCCAGTTTGTCCTCAAGCTTAGTACTTGGGACCATCTTGTCAGAAATAACAAACTTTTGAAATTCTATGGAATGAGAAACTGAACTTACTAGGAGATGCGCTTGATCGAGGCGAGTTGATTGGTGTGCTTGGTTTCTGGAGATCTCAAGTCTTCACCCTTCAAATATGACTTGCAAGATTCAGCATTGCAGCTTCCAACAGTTTTCTGGTGCAGTTGTCAAACTAGGGTTTGACTTTTCTAGATATCTACTCTTCCAAAAATTTCGATCCATGGCTCAGAAGATGTGCTCTAGGAGGGCACAAATTTCCATGCAAGCAATGAGGAATATGAAGGACTCAATTCTTGAAGAACCTCTTATCCATCTTAGCATTTGGATAAGAAATGATGATGTTATGAATGAAGAAGATGATGAAGTTGAAGGCTTAAGAAGGAGTCTATCCATGAAATAAATAAAGATAAGTATTTGAATTTTTTTTTTCGTATATCTCTAGCTGTTTATATGACATTGTTTAGTTGTGAAATGTATTATGCATGATAGAATATTTGCATTAATGAACAATATACTACTAATATGGATGTTATGGGTAAGTAACCTATAGTGCTATAAAACACTCCATTTCTACTTATCTAGGATGAAACATCTTTGCTGACATATTGGGATTAATGTACAATCTCAATAATGTTATGGTAGAGATGGAAGGCATATGGAAAGTTTCTGTGTATACGAGATATGGATGAACATTGTATTGGATAAAATAGGTGCATGATTATATCTTTATGCATAATAATTTTCCATTATGAATACGCCTTATGAAATGTTTCTAACCATACAACTCGTGCAGTTGACTTGTAGGAAAGATCGCATACAATCGCCTACAAGAAAAGAAGGACGAGACTTGTTCTGAAGAACAAGGGATGACAGTTTAAGATTCACTCCAATAAGCATACATGAAGATGAACTTGAAGCTTCCATAGAGAAAGAAAAAGCTTTAGAAGAATATAAATGAAGAATAGTATGATGAGACTTCAAGAGGACTTAGACACACTCTAGTTATGTGATACTGATGAGCGACATCATTAATGCATATCCTTCTAGCTATGAAGAAGTACACAAAAAGAAAGGGAAGGAGACTATGGCCAAAGAGTACCAGTTCAAGGAGAATGATGTCTAGGATATGGTATCAAGACCTGAAGGGAACTCCATAGTGTCTTCCATATGGATCTACAAGATCCAGCATGTAGTAGACGGAAACATTGTGGGATGCAAGGAAATATTCGTAGCACAAGGCTTCTCATAAAAAGAAGGCATATTCTACAAAGAGACATTTGCAGCCACTGGGAGTTGAGACACATGACATGAATATGCATATGTGAAAATTAAAGAAGGCCTGGTGCGAGCTCAGAAGGAAACCATGGGATAACACATACATGAGGAGCTTGAATATCACCTAGAGTGATGAAGATATTAACCTTTCCTACAACATTGAAGAGGAAATACTATAGAGGATGGAAAGCTCACGTATGGGTGCGAGAAGAACTTTTCAGCAAAGTTCAATATAGAGGATCTTGGTATCCAGTGACCTTAGATGGATACATAGAATAATAGTAGCAGAGGAAGCTATTGTCACTCCATTACAAAATGTTTCAATACAAAGAGTATGAAAGCCAAATGGAGAATGATGCTCCACTTCAGATGGAGCAACTGGATAAGATCCTAAGGTTTGACATGGTACGATAGGATGGACAACTTACTGATGGCTATAGGATTTACTAAGAGTAAAGAGAATTCCATCCTTTACTTCAAGGTTGAAGGAAGAAGACAAATGATGCTCTTGTTATATGTCGATGACCTGTTCCTGACAAGAAAAGAGGAACTCTTTAAAGTTGCAAGAAGGATAATTGCTGCCGAGTTCGAGATGAAGGAATTGGGTATGATGCACTACATTCTGGGCATGGAGGTGTGGCAGAGTGCGGATGGAATATCCCTTGGACAATAAAAGTATGCAGTGGATATCCTAAATAGGTTTGGGGTGATGGACAACAAGGCCATGGCCACACCTATGGCATCGAACCTAAAGCTATTGAGTGATGCTTCATCAGAGACGGTTGATGCATTGATGTATCGTCAAATAATTTGATGTGCATGATGAAAAAAAGACCAGACACGTGATTTGCTATGAATGACCTAAGACAGTTCCTGATGGATCCGAGACATGCTCACCTAGTTGCAAAGAATGCAGTGAGGTACCTGAACAGTACAGTTGAGTATGGACTCAAGTATGATATGAATCAGAAGACTAATGTACATGGTTATGTTGATTTTTATTGGTAGCACTACTTAGAAGAAGAACACCTTGGGTTGCTTCTTCAGTTTGAGATCCAATATGGGATACTGGTTTGGTAGGATGTAGTCCTCCATGGCGCTAAGTACAACCGAGGAAAAATATGTTGCCACTTGCTCGAATATTTGTGAGGTAGTATGTTTCTTTTGAAAGATGCTATTTGATTTGATTGATTTGACTTCCATTTTTGTATGATGCAGAGAGGAGCAGTGAATTTCCAGTATGTGATCTAGATCGAGATATCTTGAAAGAGGGAGTGATGAGTTATAGCATAGCCGGTGAGATAATTTGTCTGAGCATAAAATCCCAGAGAATATCGTAGGTTTCTTAGACGTAATCAGTCCTGTAGGTTGTCCTCAGATATAATAAGTCCTGGAAAAGCTCGCAGGTTATCCTTGGACATAATCAACCTTGATGTGATTCTATGCTAGAAATGGCCAGAGTAAAGTTTGATTACTTTAGAGAGAAGCTTTGTTTTTTTCAGGTCGAGGTTCCTTCCAAGGGGAAGTGATGAGTCCAAGATCCTTTCCGACATGGTGGCAGGTTGGGCCTCTGATGGTCGGATGTAAGTGCATAGCCTTTCTGACATGGTGGCAGGATGGGCCTCCCATGGTTAGATGTAAGTGCAGAGCCTTCCCTTGGATGGTAGTAGGTGTGCCCTACCATGATAGTGGATGTAAGTGTAGATCCTTTCTAATAGGGTGGCAGGTTGGGCCGCCCATGGTCAAATGTAAGTGAAGAGCCTTTCCCCACATGGTATTAGGTGTGTCCTACCATGCCGTTGGATGTAAGTGCAAATCCTTTCTAACATGGTGGCAAGCTGGTCCTCCCATGGTCATATGTAAGTGTTGAGCCTTTTCGACATGGTGGCAGGCTGGGCCTCCCATGGTCGGATGTAAGTGCTGAGCCTTTCTAACATGGTGGCAGAATGAACCTCCCATGGTCAGATGTAAGTGTTGAGACTTTCTGACATGGTGGAAGGCAGGGCCTCCCATGGTTATATGTAAGTGTGAGCCTTTTTTACATGGTGGTAGGATGGGCCTCCCAAGGTCATATGTAAGTGTTGATCCTTTCCAACATGGTGGAAGGCTGGGCATCCCATGGTCATATGTAAATGCTGAGCCTTTCTAACATGGTGGCAGGTTGGGCATCCCATGGCCGAATATATGTAAGTGATGAGCCTTTTTGACATTGTCATAGGCTGGGCCTCCCATGGTCAGATGTAGGTGTCGAGCCTTTCCAACATGGTGGTAGGCTGGGCCCATGGTCATATGTAAGTGCTGAGCCTTTCTAACATGGTGGCAGGTTGGGAATCCCATGGCCGGATATAAGTGATGAGACCTACATCCAACATGAAAAATGGTTGGAACTATATATAAAGACTTACATGGAGGGTAAGCCTACATCCAGCATGAAAAAGGACTGGCTCTATAGAACTTCTTATGATGAGTATATTTGAGAGATAACATCATTTGTTTGAGATAGCAGCAGCAGTGATGATGATGATCCAACTTTGATGATGATCCAATGATTAAGACTTGTGCTGATGAACTATTTCAAGAGAATACCTTCCTATTTAAGAGGGAGTGTTGATGTATTTGTAACTTCAGAATGTATTCACTTGTATATTTCTTATTTTATTTCATTGTACCCCAATGGAGATGTTTGTTCCTCCGATCGGGAGAGTTATTAATATAATAAATTCATTGAGGTTAACCCTCCATTGTAAGTCGGGGAAATATACCCCACAATTGAGTCATATTAGGGTTATTAGACTCTCCTAGTGAAGTCGGCCCTGTAGAGTAATTTTCAAGTGGAAAACAAGTATAAATAGAGAGTGAGACTCTCTATTTGAAACATAAACTCACTCAATAGTAGTGCATGAGTGAGAGAGGAGTAGCTCGCACAAGTGAGGGAGAGAACAATTTTAGAGATCATCTTTGTATCTTTGGGTTTTACTTTTGCTATTGGTACTCATTCTATCTCTGAGGAAGTTCCGAGGTTTTCTCCTTTATGGTTTCCCTAAGGAAACTTATTTTTCTCTTGTCTCTTGTGATTATTGCTATGCATGCTATTCTCTGAGATAAGATCCTAGATCATATTGATTAAATGATAAAAATCTAATAGGTTGGGGGTGGCGGAACTAATAAAACCAATGGCCATATCATTCAATGTAAAACCCAGTGGCTAACAATATTTGTATGGTTAACACCTCACAACTTCTATTACTTGTTTTTAAATCCAATAGCTCAAGTCCCGCATTATCCAAAAGTATTATGACATGCATCATCATCGTGGACATCGACGTTGTCATCATCATAGTCGTCAATGTCATATGGTACATCAACATCATCTTGATCAACAAAATCATCATCATCATTGTCATTATGGTCACTCATATGCCATTGGTGTTATTAATCACTCATCGACATTAGGATTAATTCCATGTAATTGTTAAGGTCATTTATATGTCGTTACAGTCATTTCGATGATAATAGGATTGTTTATATGTTGTTATAGATATTTAGGTGCCATTATAATCAATTAGGTTCCAAAAGTGATACCACATGCATAATCATCATTGACATCCACATCGTCATCATCATCATATAATAAATCAACATAATTGTCACTGTCGTAGTCATCATCAATGTAATTGCAATAATAATGAGCAAGGAGCCCTACTACCTCACAAGAATGGATGATATAGTCTTATACTTATCAAATCATATCCATATGCTCCATCATAATGCATCATCATCATGCCAGCAGGGTCTATCAAATTTTGTTGGCGACACTTAAATGCCATTAGAGCAATTTAGGTGACATTAAACTAATTTACCATTCATTAGGATTAATCAATATCTAAAAGTTCCATGATTATGATCATTTAGGTGCCACTATGATTAATCAAGATCCAAAATTACTATCACATGAATCATGATCATTGACATTGACATTGATATATCTGACGTTATGGCAAACGTTTTCCGAACACAATTCCTAGCTCTAAACCTAGTGCAATTCCTAGCATGGTTCCTTTCAAAATTTCTAGCATTATTCGAGGCACTATACCTGGATCTATACCTAGTGCTATGTTGGATGTTTTCTAGGTGTAATTCCTAGCTCTATACTTGGCGCTATCTTGGATGCTTTTCCTGCTAAAATTCATGGCAAAATTCTTGTCGCTATCCCTAGATTAATATATGGTGCTATGCTATTTAGGACGTTATTTTGAAGGCTATTCTTAGTGTTATATGGGATGTTTTTTTGGATGCTAATTGGGACGTTATTTTGGATGCTAATTGGGATGATAATTGTGATGCTAATTGGGACGTTGATTAGGATGCTAATTAGCTTCCAAAATAGCATCAACTTTTAAAAATGGAAATTGGGATTCTAATTGGGATGCTAATTGGGACGCGAATGGGGATGCTAATTGGGACGCTAATTGGGATGCTAATTAACATCCGAAATAGTGCCAAATTTTAAAAAAACATGCAATAATGCCATTAAAAGCGTAATCCTATGGAAAAGCATCCACTTTGTCCAAAAAAAATGAAAAATACACTAAAAGTGACAGTGGACGCTAAAAAGGAAGCTAAAAGAGATGCTTGTCACATGGTTTTGTTATAGTGAACCTTGCATCAGCATGGAAAACAGTTTTGACATAGAGGTTATACACATTAATTTTTTTTATTAAATAACTTAATTTCCTACCCATGATTTTCGATTCACTAAATCATGGAATGGTACAAAACACAACAAATTTTAGATCCTTGAGCCCTTAATTACTCACACCTTGAACTTTCTCAAATGTAGCCATTAATAAACTTCTTTTGGTATTTTGGCTCAATTTAAAAGGAAGATTGTTGAGACTCAGACATGCACTGAGTTTCAAGGATTCAATTGACTTAGGCTTGATTCTATTGTCCCCCCATCCCATATATGTATGCTTTCACGAGAAGTGTTGAATAAAAAAAATTGATGCCCCGACCCTGGTTATGCTAGCTTTGCTAACTTGCTTGGTATGTAGGAATTTTTTTTAAATTTTTTTTGAGTTGTGTATTGTTTTTTCTTAGGTGCCCAATCCTTATCATTCTTACATCTCTCAAGCTTGGATTGCACGTGGATGCCCCAATATGGTTATGGCATAGTCTAAATAGTTTTTTTTTGTATAATGAAGTGTTCTCCAACTGAAAAAATACAATAAAATAATTGTTATGTTAATGTAAAATTAAAGATACACATATGACAACTTAATGTGTTAAAATAAGTTTTATTAAAAATATATCATTTTTTCCATGTAAGTATTAAGGGGTGCTCAGGTGTTTAAAATTGTAAAAATTTGAAATAACAGTATTTGTTTTTTGTATTTTTTTTATGAAAGGGTTAAGTTAAATTATACTTGTCAATTGAACTACAATTATTTATATTTCCCTTCATCTTTGAAGGGCTCAGAGAATAAATACCCTTCCAATTGAAATTAGGACCCACTCTTCAAATTTGATCACTGGATGGAAGGAACTTACTTTTTCACCTCTAAAATCACAATTCATTCTTTTTTATCACATTTCATTTATTTTTTATTTTTATATTTCACAATAAACCACCGTAGATCCAAATCCTAGGCTCTATCAAGCACCGAGAGGGATCCAATATCCCTAGGTGCAAACCTCTTCTTAGGTATTGCACTCAAAGAGGTTTGTGACAGAAGAGTGATTAAGTAATATTAAATTCAGAAGCGAATTCAAATGCAGGCCGTGATAATTGTTTTTATGAGAGTATTTAATTTTTTTTCAGTTTTAATTGAAACTGGCATGTCGGGTCGATTCATTTGGGTCACACACATGCAAGGTTCATGAACATTTAAACCATCATATTGACTGCCACTCAATGACCCAAAAGTCGGGTCCAGGTAAATATTTTGTTTCTCGGGGACTGAGAGATGGACGAATGGTGGAACATGCCAATATTTCATGAAATATATACAACTACTACTTTCAGTGGTAGAGATGAGAGTGGGTTGGAAGAAATTATAGCATAAGTATACATCCATATCAATCGTTTTCTTTCCCATATATCACGCCTCAATCATATAGGAAAGTTGTTATAGATCCAACTCATATATTAATTCAACTTAGAGGGAGATGGAATACATCTTTGTCCAAGATGCAGAAGTAAGGAGCATATCTGCCCAAAATCTTTTTCCGTATATGCTTTCATTTGTTCTGCAGCTAACATTTTGCAATGTTGTCTAATCTATAATGATTTGTTGTACTTCTGATATTTTTAGCTTATAAAAACCTGCAATGTAGTGTAATCTGTAACGGTTCAGACAAAAATTGTGCTATAACGTTAAATTCCAAACCACAGGAGAATACCGAGCCATTAAACCGTTAAAAGTCTCCATCGAGTCAAGAATGGAATGTCATTGGAAAGCATAACTCCATTGAGTCAAGCATGGAACACTATTGGAAAACATAATTTTTTCATGGCATATACCGATTTGAAGATAACTCCTTCTTTATGTTGGTAAAGTTGCAGTTTTCATAACTGAACTTATATTCGGTTGAAGATGGAACCAAGCAATGTGTATTTGAGTATTTACGCTAGCCACATAATTCACTACATCTCTTACATTGATGGTCTGATCTGCATTTACATTTCTTTCATTGAATTTTGGTGGAATTTTGAAGTAGAGATTTTGTTTGATTTTTACAGGTAGTTTTGGACAATGGTATTGTTAAGGTCAGGTTATCAAAATCCCAAGGAACTGTCATTGAAATTGAATATGGCGGCATAGACAACATGTTAGAGACTTTTAATTTGGAAGCTCACAGAGGGTATGTCCATAATTGTCCACAAATCCTAAAAAAAAGTCTTATTTCAGCTAGATTTTCTCTTAATTGAAGTAGTGTTCTTTATTTTTTTTTGTAAATTAAAGGACTATTTTATTGATATAAGGAGATAGAGTTACAAAAAATGTTACAGATCATGGAAACAGACCTGCCCAGCATAACTGGCAGGTAGAACCAAACAGGATGGATCTTGACCCTCCCTCCAAGAGGGAAAACAAGTCCAAAAAGATGCTGCTTGATCCTCCCTATTAAAGGGAAAACAAGACTCAAAAAGATTAATAGTAAATTGAGAATCATTGTAAACTAAAGAAAACAAAAAGACTGAGTTCAGGATTGGTACACCCGTATTGTTCTGGGATTTATTAGAAATAAAAACAAAGCAGAGAACTTGACTAAGGCTTGTTGTATGGTTCCTCGTCAATGGGGCAACTGAAACCGAAAGGTGGTGGAGCAGAGCTGCCGTCTCCATCTTCCAACAAGTCCTCACTTGGAGAGCTGGAGTCTTCGCTGTTGTGAGAGGCATCCTCATCCTCGTCCTCTTCACTTGCAGAAGATTTCTTTATGGTTAGGGGCGAATTCTTTTTTGTAGGGGCAGGCATGGGGGCGCTTTTCTCTGCAGATAGGGATTTTATACGGCCCAGAGTGGGGAGGTTGGAGGTTCATAGTCCATGGGGATGGCAGGGGAGGGGGTGGACGAATTCGGGGTGGAAAATGGAGCAAGGGTGACCAAGGAGTCAGCCAAGGTAGTAAGAGTGGGTGGAGGGAGAGGAGGAGGGACGTGAGGGACATTGGGCACCGGGGGAGCAATGGGAGCCGAAGGAGTGGGAATGACTAGTGGAACCATAACTAGGGGCTGAGAATTAAAACAAAGGATGAGCCTAATAAGCATATTTTTTATTACCCAGTAATGCCGGTGCTGATTCACTGAGTGCCCCATGGGATTTACGGCCCCTGTAATTTCATCCTCCCAATCGTTCACAATTTGACGAACGTGATCAGGAATTTATTTGTCACAACCTTCTCCACTTGTGAGGGCAGCGAGCAGAACAAGGTGTTCGTTTGATGCACCTCTCCCGACACGTCCTCTGCGTGGAACACTTCTCTGCCTTCAGGATTTGTTTGGGACCCAGAGAATATAGTGCAGAAGAGCCGGGAAGAAGAGTGGTAGAGTAGAGAGCCTGGAGTCAGTGCAAAGGAGCGCGGAGTTGGGAGTGCGAGGTACAAAGCCAAGGTCTGAGTGAACAGGGGTGTGCAGAGCGTGGAGCAGAAGGTGAACCTAGGGAAAATCATCTAAAGAGCACCCCCGCTGAAACTTACACCTGTTGGTGCGTCCTTCAACGTTCCAGGCTGGTGAATTAACTCCGACCAGTTACGGGATTATGGAGCTGTCTAATCCGTGGTCCTCGAGACAACCATGTACCCTCTCGTGTTTAATGGCCATATGCATTGGGTTGTGTGGAGGTGTGGCGTCCTGCTGAGGCCATGTCTATCCTGCTGGAGCTTGCCAGGTGGGTGCCCAGGTCACCCGGGAGGCCCATCTCGTTGGTTCCTCCCACGTGTAAATCCATGTCACCCGCATCCAGGTGGAGTAGTGTTCTTTATTTAATGTCCTTCCTAAAACCAATGCAAGTACTGGGATCTCAACTATAGCGAACCAGGAGGTCCACTGCTATCTGATTCGTGAGTTTGCAATATTGAGCCAAATTGTGATATTACATAAGGTGATCCTCGATTAGAACTTCAGCTTGTGTGTTGCGTTTTTTAATTTACTGCCTCCTGGTGTGCTGAAGTAATTTCATGGTATTGTTTTTTTGAGCAATCCACGGTTCAATGGTATAATTGATACATAATTATTTTTCTTTTATTACAAAGGTGACAAATTATGATTAGACATTAGACAAACTTTACTAGATCTCCGCCATAAAAGATTAGACAAACATTACAAGATTTCCCTCATATTAATAGCCGACACAATATAGACAAACGTTACAACATCTCCACAAACGTTACAACATTTCTCATATACTCGGCAATATTATTTTTGGCCGACATAATATGGACAAACGTTACATCCACAAACGTTAGAAGATCTCCCTCATACTGGGTTGTAGAGCGCCTCTCGACGCAATTATTTTGACAAAGTCTTATGCTTAATGGTATGTTCAAATGTTTTATTTAAGTGTCATATACATTTAGTCATAAGTTTTAAATCTAAATAAAATTAACCACAACAAACTAACCAACCATCCAAGAAACCTTAATGTCTAAGACGTTCTATCCAGATGATGGCCACTCTTGCATAAATATCAACAATGGCCAAATTGGGCTCATTGATCATAAACAAAGCCCAAAAAGTGATCATAAACAAAGCTAAAAAAAACCCTTTCCATTTTTAGTTTTAGAGTAGTTTAAAGAGGCTACTTTTTTTCACTGTTTTTTTAGTTTTTCCAATAATATTTCTAAATAAATCTGGTAATGATTTCCAGAAATTCTGTATAACTATTATTAAACTTGCATGATTTGGTTGCCCCCATAGTTTGTTTGTGACGATGCTAAATCTATTTCTACACTTAAAAAACAATTTGAATTTTAATTCAAGGAAAAAAATAACCGAATTCCCACCACAAAAGAAAGTTAAAAAGTCGGCCAACTCCCAAGACCAATGGCGAATCATAGAAGGTCGCGATGCATTAGTCGACGGTCTAGTCAACCGATTTCATTATAAAACCGCTAAGCTGAACCTACAGTTACCCATCTAATTCTGCGCTTGAAGCAGTACACTACCTGCCAGACATTCTCTATGCGTTTAGACAAGCTTCCATAGGTATTTTCATTCCGCGGAAATATTGTTGATAATCCTGACCCCGTGGTGGCCCGTTTCCACGGTCAGATAAAACCAGAGTAGATTTGAGAAGTCTCACAGCTTGAAGCAGTACACTACCTGCCAGACATTCTCTATACGTTTAGGCAAGCTCCTGTCCCCGTGCTGGCCCGTTTCCGCGGTCAGATAAAACCAAAGTAGATTTTAGAAGAGTCTAACAGCAGATCGATTCAGATGGAGTGCCATAGGAAGCTAGCAACAGAAGCCAAGGAACTTGCAGAGGAAAAAATTGGTAGCGGGGGGCATGATGTTTCAGGTGCAATGAAGCTTGCAGTGAAGGCCCGGCGTTTGTATCCTGAACTAAAAGGCATTGATCAATTAATCTCAGTTCTAGACGTCCTCCTGGCCGCAGCGGATAATCCTAAAGATTACAGAAGAAAGAGGAAAGACTATTACAGGATCTTGCAGGTTGATCCACGTGCCGAAGAGAATGTGATTAAGAAACAGTACAGAAAAATAGCGCTAAATGTTCATCCTGATAAGAACCCATCCGTTGGAGCGGAGGAAGCGTTTAAATTAGTTATAGAAGCCTTCGAGGTACTTTCGGATGAGCGCAAGAGAGCAATGTACGATCAAGGAGTGTTGTACGGTCTTTCGAATATCAGAGCTGGAAGAATGGCAGAATGGCAGAGGAAGAGGGAGGAATGGCAGAAAAATATGGAAGAATTGCAGAGGAAGAAGGAGGAATGGCAGAGAGAGAGGGAGGATAGCCAGAAAGAGACGGAGGAATGCAAGAGAAAGTGGGAGGAGTGGCTGAAAAAGATGGAGGCATTACAGAAAAAGAGGCCGCAGAGTTCGGACGAGGATCTCCATACAGCACGGATGAAAATGCAAAAAAACAAAGAGGAATGGGAAAATAGGAGGTCCCAAATGTCCGAAGAGGATATGAGAAAAACGACGGAGGAATGGAAGGAAAAGTTAGCAGGGATCAGCCGAGGACCTCCTGAGATCAGGGATGAAACTGCAAATTGACAAAGAGAAATGGAGTTGTCTAAATAGGGCATGATTTAGATTTTCTGGCTGTTCGAATTTGGTGAATTTAATTTACAAAATTTTGTAATTTTTGTTGTTTATTGGACGATTTTAATTGCAGAAAGAAATCAGGTGACACTAAAACCCAAACATCCACACTCTGTAAAATCTAGCAATATTTTTGCATGTTTTGAAAAATCCCTGAAGATTCAAGAAAGAGGTAAAAACCAACCGAAAATAAGAGAAAAATCATCCCCTAGTTAGATAATTCTAAGAGAAATAGCACAAAAGGAGTTTCTAGAAGACATTGTCTACAATTAGACAATTAAAGTAGAATTATTGTGCGAGTCTGTCTTTTAAATGATATAAAGTAATAATATTGAGTCATCCCAAATTTTATAGGATGTTAATCAAATAAGTTATTAATAGGTAAAAGAAATATAAAATATTATATAAATTTTTATTTAATTAATTATTATATGTAAAAGAAGTTTGGAAATTGTTTATTGCATGGAAGAAGTGTATTGTACAACTTAGTAGGGGAGAGATGTGTAACTCTTTAGGTGCTCGTCCTAGAAGCTCATCCTAGAATTGACAGGTGTTTTTTATAAAATATACTAAAACATTATTAAAAATAACATATCGTCCTAACTTAAATTTAAATTATTTAGGATTGCATATATATAAAACAACATATATTAGATAAACTAAAACCATAAACAAACATTTGCTGGTATTTATAAAATGATGTTTAAATTTATTTTGTTTTTATGATTTAGTGTTTTTTAGTTGTAGTAGTTGTTTTTATTTAAAATTAATATAGATATATTTTAATCAAAGAATGATGTAATTTTTTGAGTGATTTTCTTTTTATCTTATTTTTCTTACAAGTTCAAAATAAATTTACACATCCAAAAATTTCATCATTCTCTTTGCTTGATAACTCCTTGCTGAAGAACATTTTTTTATTTATTAACATGTTTCTTTACCACTATCTCTATAACAACCTTGGTTTGAAACCCCATTATTTTGTTAATGTAATTTTGTAAAAGACTATAAGTGCTTGTAATAAAGTACTCATGTTGCAATTGTTTTGTTAATTTTAAATTTAAGATGGAAGTGGAACAACCAACACACACTCACACATGTATTTACCTAGGTTAGTGAGGGGGTGGTGTCATATAGCCTAAAAGTTGTGAAGTATGTCCATATTTAACTATTCTTACCTTACAACTTTATTAAACCCATTCTTTCCCTAATTCATTCCTTAAATCTATTTTTGAAGTTAAAAATGAGGTTAAGAGGTTGATGTAAAAATTGGACAAGTGTTGTAAAAATGTGACAAGTGTTGTAGTAGTGAGATAGTTCAAGCTTCCCACTAGTTGATGATACAAAGTACCATCTGCTTCTTTACATCCATCATCACTGTACGTCACATTTTGATCCAAAGGAGTTGATACTTCTTTGCATTCACTCATTTGAAATTTGTTAAGGATTTCCTTTAGATACTTGCTTTGAGTAATGAATGTTTTAAAAGAATCTCTCCCAAATGAAACACCTAAACAATAATGCAAATCACCAAGGTATTTCATTTCAAATTCCTGATACATATGACTTTTAAAATATGCAATCAACTCATATGCTCCACCTATAATAATGAGATCATCAATGTATAAAGATATCAAGCAAACATTTCCCTCTTTATCTTTCTTAATGTATAGGATTAAACCATTTTTGCTTTTCATAAAACATTTTTGTTTAAATAAGGAGTCAATATTTATATACGACGATCTAGGGGCCTGTTTCAATCCATATATAGATTTCTTCAATCTGCGAACAAGATGCTCCTGACCTTTCTGCACAAAACCTCCAGGGTTAACTAAATACACTTCTTCTTTTAAATCAGCATTCAAGAAATCATATTTAACATGTAATTGGTGTATTCTCCATTTCTATTTTGTAGCTAATGCAACAAGCAATCTGATTGTGTTTAATTTAGCTAATGGTGCATATGTTTCTTCAAAATCAATTCCCTCTTGTTGAGAATAACTCTTTGCAAATAGTCTTTCCTTAAGTTTGTCAATACTACCACCACCTTTGAACTTAGATTTGAACAACCATTTAGATCCTATGGGTACTTTATCTTTGGAAAATTCTACTAATTCCCAAGTTTTATTTCTCATAATAGAATTATACTCATCATTCATAGCATTCACCCATTCTTCTTTATCTTTGGCTTGATCGAAATTCAATGTCTCTGTGACATTCATTACATTAGTCATCAAGGAAAAATCTCTAAACTTTATAGGAGGTTGTGTTTGTCAATTTTCCCTTCCAGGTACTACAATACCTGTTGGAGTTCCATCCATGATTCTTCTGCTTTCTACTATTTTTTCATCTGAGGTGGTGTCACTCATGTTATCACACTATTCCTGAACATGTTGTTGTACCTGCACTTTCTGAAGAGTTTTATCTATTTTGATATTATCATATGAGATCTTCCCTTCATCATAATTATTCAACCTGTTTCTTATATTTGCATTCTCATGAAACACAATATCTCTACTTGCAATCCGTTTATGTGAACTAGGATGAAATACCAATATTCCTTATGATCATCACAATATCCAACAAAGACACATTCAATAGATTTTACATCCAATTTTCTTGTATCATATTTAGGGATGTGTGCGAAGGCCCTAAAACCAAATATTATTAAATGACTAATTCTAAGGAAGGTCTCAACACCACACTTTTCCTTCACTGTAACAATGATACCACCACAATTTGTTTTCATGGGATGAGTGAAACAACCACACTTTATCTTCACTAGAGGTGCGGTCTTGACACTCAATTCCTAGAGAAAAAAAACATGAAACTTCAGAAAGGAAATTAATCAGATGTCTCCATGTGATAAATTCAATAATTATATGGTGGTTTATATCTCCTTCAACTATTTGTTCTAATGGCTATAAGCAAGAATTTTTTTTTAGTTCCTATTGAACAGTGATTCGTTGCCAGTTTAGATTGGAAAGCGATAGCTCCGATAGCTGAGTTCAGTTCAGATTGGGCATGCTCTCTCCTACGATAATGGTAGCATTCTCAACATGAATGGAAACTCTCTTAGTGCACCCACAACGTGAATCAAATCACCCATAAGATTCTCTTGTACATAGGCTAACAATGGCACATATCCAGAAGATCCTCTTGGAAACCTCCATGCACAGTGACAACTCCCTTCTGTCCTCACAACTTTTCCTTTCATGGTTTATCACAATCATAGGATATCAACATACAACTCTTTTGAATCTATGTAATCAACACATATGTGACATCGTCTTATCTTTCTTGGCTATGGAGTTCCCCTCTGCAACCTCACCCAAATACAATAATTCTCAACTCTGATAACAATTTCAAAAAGCATAAGAAACAATAGAGAAGTAAGGATCGCACACACTGGAGGAGGATAACACACTCAACTCAATTATACAGAATAAAAGTTACATAAATCGGTAAACAATAAC
>LPNX010067954.1:285625-295328 GCA_001517045.1 Pseudotsuga menziesii | reverse complement strand
TATTTGAAGCCTATCCCCCCGATCCTACCTAACTACAATATTCTTTTTGGGTTCCTCAAATGAGGTTATAGTGTTTGTTGAGTTAGATAGATTTTAAGTCTCGCTTTGAATTAGGGGATAGAGTGTGTGCATGTGAGGTTGTGAATCCTACAATAGCAATGTATGAAAAACTTTGGAAAAAACTTTGAAAACTTTGAAACAACTTTGAAAACTTTGCAAACCCCTTTTTTTTTTTTTTTTTTTTTTTTTTTAAATCAACAATGCTAAAAATTTTCTGAACAATGCTGTAAATAAAGGACAGAAATGGCTGTACGGCTGCAAGTGGGACAGGTGGCTGTGCAGATGCAGGAAAAAGGGGGGCAAAGTAGCTGGGTTTCGGCGCAGAAACTAGGGCAAAAAATGTTCGCGGACCGCGGGTTGGAAGGCAACAGTCGCGCGCAGATGGCGGGTTTAGAAGAAACAGGCGCGGTCTAGGTCGCGGGTTTCGGGCTGACAGCGGCGGTCGGAGCGCGCCTGTGTAATGAACAGGCGCGGTCGGATCGCGACTGTGGGCGGACAAAACGCGGTCGGGGCACAGGAAAAGAGGCTGACAGCGGCGAACTGGTCGCGGGTTAGGGCTTTAAAGATGCGGTCGGAGCGCAGTAAACAAGGCTGACAGCGGCGACCTGGTCATGGATTTGGGCTTGAAATGGGCGATCGGGGCGCAGTAAACAAGGCTAACAGCGGCGAACTGGTCGCGGGTTTGCGCCTGAAAGGTACGATCGGGTCGCAGTAAACGAGGCGGACAGCGGCGATTTGGTCGCGGGTGTGGGCTTGAAAGGTACGATCGGGTCGCAGTAAACGAGGCGGACAGCGACGATTTGGTCGCGGGTGTGGGCCTGAAAGGTACGATCGGGTCGCAGTAAACGAGGCTGACAGCGGCGACTTGGTCGCGGATTGGGGCCTGAAATGTGCGATCGGGTCGCGGTTGCGGAAGGAAAAAGCGCGGCTTCCGGCGGCCGAAAACGACAGCCGAAAGTACAGTACGAAAAGAAAATAACAGTAAAAAGAAACAGCGGAGTCGCCAAAACTGTAGCTAGGGTTTTCACCCTAGCTTGTGCTGATGAGCACCTACTAAGGAATCTGGAATCCTTAGTAGCAGTTCAATGAAACAAAAACAAACTAAAAAAAGTAAAAACTAAGCTAAAGCAGAAAAAGTAAATGACAGGAAGTAAAAGACAATAATGAAATGTGTAATGGTGTTTTTATTAGTATTACCTCCAATGTGGAGGTTGGTGGAGTCCATTGCGCTGGTCCGATGTCGGTGGCTCCGAGCTCCGAGCTGCTCCTTCTCCTTCTCTGATGGTGGAAAAATAAGCCAAAAGGGGTCTCAAATGTGAAAATAGCTTGATGGTAAGCTAGGGTTTCACGAGATGTTTTGGCAGAGTAAGGGTGCTTATGACTGTAGATGTGAAATGAGGGGTCTCCACCACTTATTTATAGTTTTTTAGTGGTGGAATGCTGGCCCATGGTTTTGGAAACCATGTGGTTTAGGGCAGCTTGTTTAGGGCTTTGCTGTTTTAGGGTTTTCCTCCTTTTTCCTCATTATTTTTATTCCTTTTCTTCCCTTTTGGGGATGAGCACTAGTGTAATGGTAATTTTGGTTATTTTTGGAGGAAAAAGGGGTTTTTGGGCCTTTTGGAGGCATTTTAGGCCTTTTAGAGCCTTTTTAGATGGTTTTATGGCCTTTTGGAGGCATTTTAGGCCTTTTGGAGGCTTTTAGTGGGATTTTCAGGGAAATATGGTAGGTAAATGGACGAATGAGCCATGAAATGGGGTAGATGAGGTAGTTAACCATTTTTGGGTGTTAACAATAACAACCTAACAAACGTTTAAAGGATGCACAAAGTTGACACTCTTAAATGATGCACCAGTGTGGTCTAGACATAAATAAAATTATTTTTTGGCATGATTTCTTTCATCTAACGAGTACATGGGATACACATCAAACCTAAAAGTATCCGAGTATTATAAGGTTGATTCAAAATAACAGTTATGACTATATCCTGCACATTATATATGTCCTGCACATTATTTTATCATTTTGTTAATGTACATGGCCTTTGATGAATGGCCTCGAGTAACAACTTTGAAAGAGATGAAAGTTATGTGTGATTAATGTACATGGCATTTTCGAAGCATTCGTAGTGTGAAGATATATATATTTTGTAATAATGGCGTAATAGAATGGCCACTTGTTTCTAAACATAAACATGTTCCATTACATGGTTACTAACTTAATGGCATTGTCTTCTCCCGCATTTCATCCTACAAATGATCACATCTCTTATATGAGGGGAAGATCTACAATCGCCTTCAGGCTGACCTTTATGTGCAAAAATTTCACATTCACTTACTGAGCAAAACCCTAGTTTCCAAAATTGACAAAAAAAAATGATCCCTTGTCCATGGACCCAGAGTAGAGGGCCACTCTAGCACTATCACGATGTACTGAATCCAACGGAGCTGATGGTTCATCGATCCGAGAAACGGTCATCAATCTATGGAACATTGAATCCCACCTCCCACACGCTTTTAGGGACACCCATTGAATCCCTAACCGGGGAATAGAGTGGAAACTGTGCATCAAAAAGGTATTTCAGTGGGTCATGCAAGCGTATTTAGGCAGGTTCCATGTGGGAATGCTAGCCACACATTCACAATCAAGGAATTTGCAAATCCGACCCATATGTGCAGAAATTGGACATTCACTTACTGAGCAAAACCCTAGTTTCCAAAATTGACCAAAATAATGGTTTCTTCTCCATGGAAGCAAATTAGAGGGCCACCCTAGCACTATCTTGATTTCTAAAATACAACGGAGCTGACGGTTTTTCGATCCGAGCAACGGTCATGATTCTATCGCATGTTGAATCCCACCTCCTCCAGAATTTCAGGGACACCTGTTGAATCCCTACTCGGGGGATAGAATGGAAACCATGTATCAAAAAGGGTTTTCAGTGGGTCGTACAAGCGTGTTTAGGAATGTGTTATGTGGGAATGCTAGACACACCTTCACGGTCAAGAAATATGCGAATTTGACCCCCATGTGCAAAAATTTCACGTTCACATACTAAGCAAAACCCTAGTTTTCAAAATTGACCAAAATAATGGTCTCTTATCCATGGAACCATATTACAGGGCCACCCTAGCACTATCCCAATGTCCTGAATCCAATGGAACTGACGGTTCATTGATCCAAGCAACGGTCATGATTCTGTGGCACGTTGAATCCCACCTCCTACACGCTTTCACGGACACCTGTTGAATCCTTACCTGGGGCATAGAATGGAAACCGTGTATCAAAAAGGGATTCCGGTGGGTCGTACAAGCGTGTTTAGGAATTTTTTATGTGGGAACGCTAGACACACCTTCACGGTCAAGCAATATGCGAATTTGACCCCTAGGTGCAAAAATTTCACGTTCATATACTGAGCAAAACACTAGTTTCCAAAATTGACCAAAATAATGGTCTCTTATCCATGGAACCATATTAGAGGGCCACCCTAGCATTATCCCAATGTTATGAATCCAATGGAGCTAACAGTTCTTCGATCCGAGCAACGTTCATGATTCTGTCGCACGTTGAATCCCACCTCCTACAGGCTTTCAGGGACACCTCTGGAATCCCTACCCGGGGCATAGAATGGAAACCATGTATCAAAAAGGGATTCCAGTGGGTCGTGCAAGTGTATTTAGGCATGTGCTATGTGGTAACGCTATCCACACCTTCACGGTCGAGCAATATGTGAATTTGACCCCCATGTGCAAAAATTTCACGTTCACATACTGAGCAAAACCCTAGTTTCCAAAATTGACCAAAATAATGGTCTCTTCTCCATGGAACCAGATTAGAGGGCCACCCTAGCACTATCTTGATGTCCTGAATCGAATGGAGCTGACGGTTCGTCGATCTGAGCAACGGTCATTATTCTGTGGCACATTGAATCCCACCTCCTACAGGCTTTCAGGGACACCTGTCGAATCCCTACCCGGGGCATAGAATGGAAACCGTGTATCGAAAAGGGCTTTTGGTGGGTCGTGCAAGCGTGTTTAGGCATGTGTTATGTGGGAATGCTAGCCACACCTTCACGGTCGAGCAATATGCGAATTTGACCCCCATGTGCAAAAATTTCACGTTCACATACTGAGGAAAACCCTAGTTTCCAAAATTGACCAAAATAATGGTCTCTTCTCCATGGAACCAGATTAGAGGGCCACCTTAGCACTATCCCGATGTCCTAAATCCAATGGAGCCGATGGTTCGTTGACCAAGCAACGGTCATAATTCTGTGGCACGTTGAATCCCACCTCCTACACGCTTTCAGGGACACCTGTCGAATCCCTACCCAGGGCATAGAATGGAAACCGTGCATAAAAAAGGGCTTCCGGTGGGTCGTGCAAGCGTGTTTAGGAATGTGTTATGTAGGAACGCTTGAAAAGTGCATAGAACTTATTATTACATATTATAATTTAGTATTTAATTACAATAAGAAATTGCTTACATTGAACTCTAGCCTTTTTAGAAAACCAAAATGATCCAAATCAACGGATCACATCAAATAAATTAGGTTCATGTAATATTAAATGTGTCCATTAAATCCCAATTATGTTTCCATCATTATAATTCAATATTGCATGACATTCACTCCCATTCTTGAAAATCCAGAAAACATTCCAATCATAATCATGTGTCTATAGGAAAAAGCTTTGTTAGGAGGAAATATGGGATGTAAATCACCAAATTTAAACCATAATACAATGTATTTCATTGAAACCAACTAATAAATACCCAAGGTATATCACATTTTGATGTTACTTTGCACTTGCATCATAACAACGTACTAGGTATCATATACTTGCAAACACAAATGTCAAGTGGGATTTCAAATGTATGGTGTAAAAGTGTTTACTTGATTGAAACACATTAATATTTTCGATATACAAACATGAATAATGACAATAATTAAACTAAGGACTATGCGCAATGCATTTTCAAATGAAATATATATAATGCTTCATCTATAAGTATGATTGCCTAAGCACAGAAATAACATATGAAAAAACTATTATATTTAAAGGTTTCAATGATCTCAGTACATGCACACTAAAGTCAACTTCGTGAATCAACATGATTTGAAGCATAAGTCCACCGGATTTGAAAAAGTTGAGTTCGACATTAGAGTGATTCTAAATTGAGTCGTGACAGTAAGATAAGAATAGGGTTAGGATTAGGGTTTCCTAGGTAGGTCTATCGTTTCGGCATCTTGTTTCCATCATCCTAGTTGTATATATTGGCTGAAAACATTGGCAATATTGATATATATGGTTTATTGATCATACGTAAAATTTGGCATGTTCATTAACTTGACATACAAGAGAATTTCCCACTTTGTTCTAGATCCATACCTAATTTGGGAAAACTAAAATTATGATACATACCTCATTGTGCTAGATCCCACCTAATTTCATACAACCAAGGCCTCTGGATCATCTCTTATAATGATGGTCTCCATTAGTCTCTCGTGCTATGTATCTGGTAAGAAGTAGTGTACAAGAACACAAAATTGACATATTCATAAGAAGAATACATGGGAAAATTAAAATTATGATGTACATACCTCATCATGCTAGATCCCATCTAATATCATACAACCAAGGCCTCCAGATCATCTCTTATAATGATGGTTTCCATTAGTCTCTCGTGCTATGTATCTGGTAAGAAGTAGCATACAAGAACACAAAATTGACATATTCACAAGAAACATACATGGGAAAATTACAATAATGATACATACCTCATCATGCTAGATCCCACCTATTATAATACAACCAAGCCCTCTGTATCATCACTTATAATGATGGTCTCCATTAGTCTCTCGTGCTCTGTATCCAGTAAGAAGTAGCGTACCTTCGATGAATTCCGACTAGGCATTGTTCATACCTGGAGGTTTGTACCAATGATTAAGTTGGTAAAGTGATACACACTTGCACCTGGTTTGTAATCCCTGTAAACATATCCACCCTTCTTTCTTGCATTGTTGTCATGTGTAAGATATTCACCTTTAACAACCATAGACCCAATGGGGAAGTCGTTGTTTTCATCATCAGTCATGGACATAATGAGGGTTTGCTTTCCCTCTATACAACGTGCCAACCAGTAATCACCACCCCATTCACTATATTTTGAGGCAACCACTGTGTATATGTGTCCTGCATAGTATGATTGTAGGTATATGATCAAATATTTTTCGTGTGATACAAGGCCATTAATGTGAGTTTCAAAACTACGTAAATTTTACAAAAAAATGTTAAGGAAATGCATCATACCAGGTTGTACAAGGTCTGATACATGATCAAAATCTATAGAAATAGACGATTAGTCTTCTTCCAACGGAGTTAAATCAACAATTGTACGCTGATCAAGTGGAAGTGATATGCGATCCCATCCATCAACCAAAAACAATGATTCACACACATCCCAGTCACCATCACAGCAAGGCAGGAAAAAACAAGCGAGTTTTCTGGTCCAAATTTGAAATAATGGGTTATCAGAGCTTCGAACCAAATGAAATCCACGAGTCCTAGGAATAGTCTTGCATTCCCATGCATGTGAACGATCTATGTCTACCACCTCCCAAAAAAATCTCTCCACGTGTCTCTTTTTTGTGGATTCTGCTCGCATAGCTGATTCCTCTCCCATTACTGACGTGCACCACCTGACTATAGATTGAACTTTTTGAATAGTAGATATTGTAGATAATTTCAATTCCTCTCTTCGTAGGGCTGTTTTGACACATGCTCTGGCTCCATCATGCTCTCCTTTACCATGCCCAGTCTCAAAATAGTTCCACATATGTGGAACTTTGTATTTTTTATGCAATGAACACAACCAATGAAATATGCGTGCATTTTTTAACTGACCAGCACATCCATCAGACCAAATCCAGTGTTGATCCATCTATATGTCCCTACCCTTCAAATGATCATAGAACATGATGAAGCAATGGCGTACATAGTAGAAGTCATGGCACCTATCATCACTTATGTAGAAGTGATATTCCTTTAGAATTTCTCTTTGCTCTTCACTACTATTTGGGCCATGCCTATATGTGATATGCACCATCAAGGAAACCTGCTCAGAGTGATAATACTGACTTTGGATCTCATTTTGAGGTTGCAGAGTGTAGTTCTCGGCAAAATCAACAAATAAAAGTATAGTACCACGAGGAAATGTGACTCTGCATATTCTAAACTTCTCATCCTGCCATTGTGCCAAGTGGACATGCTGAACATATTGACGTGTCTTTTCAATAAATTCCTTGACGAAGACACTAACTTGTACCTGTTGACACAAAATGATCTCAATATCAGGTTTTTTTGTAAGGAAGGAATGAAATGCAACTATTCAAACATAATTTTATAGATAAATGCATGTACCTGAGATGTCACCAATTGTATTTTTTTGCTTTCTTTCCCTGGGACTATTTCATAGCTAATATATTTGAAACTTTTCATGTCTGTAACCATATTCCCAAATTCATTGTCTCCAGTCTCGTGCATACATTGGCACAATAATTCCATTCCAATACAGTTGGAGCAAGTTCCATCCAAACAGGATTTTGCATAGTAAGTTTGCCCCTCAGGTCTATTGCACATGATACTATGAATGAATTCTCTTGATGAGGTTAGTGGTATTGTCAAGGAGCAATCCTGCATATGGTTAGTATGCAACACATGACGAATGTACAAAAATGTTTCATAGTAATATTCATATTCTACATGGTATCTACAACAACAAGTGTTACAAAGAGTATTTATTCTAACATACCAGGGCTTACATTTCTCAAAAAATCTTTGCCCCAAATTCAATTGTCTATGTTCATTCCTAAATTTCTCATATAGTTCTGTCTGTGTTATATCAAGAAGATGCTTAATATGTGGTTCACGGTCCTTTGAACCCCTTCTCAGTTTTAGTACATCCTTCTGGTTTGAAGAAGGCCTTGTGTGATCATGCCAAAAACTATGCACTAGTCCCTTTACTGCATCAACTAGCTTCATGTCACGACGTGGCAACCGACCAATAAAGGCCCAAAAATCTGTCTGGGAGGTTGTGTCGAGATGTTCTCTTCTAATAGAATACCTATGGAGGGTTTTTACATTCAAATTAACTAGTTTAGATGTAGGCTTGAGAAAACAAAGGACCCTGGTGTTCTTATTTACAATTGCTTGTGACAACACACAACGAGCCGCATTGCGGTCCTTTGACCGGGTGTTCTTACCAATTTTACCAAAGGCATCTACTAAGCTTTTAACTATATGAGAACTTGGTCCAGAAGGCTTTATCATCTTTATCCCTAACGATTTCCTAACAATATTCATGCCTCTAGATTTTAACAATGATAAAAATAATCTACATTTATCTCCATCACATTTCTCCTCAAAATATTTATTTAGTATCTGTTGAGTTTGATAAGCAATACTACGTTTAGATAGCGTACCTTCAATGGAATTGAGGAGTCCTTCATCAACTTGTATACGCTTCGGAGTTCTTCGACGTGTGCTTTCTAATGGAGGTAAGGGGGTTGGATTTATATCATCCAGTGCATCAACAATACGCTCTGGTGTTTTGGTAGCAACTTGTTGTCCTTCACTATCTTCCTGGTAGTTGGATGGTGGAAGTACAACATCCTCATCGATGGTCCAGTTAATATTTTCTTCTTCAACAATAGGCTCCATGTACACTGCCTCTTCATGAGCTTCGTCTTGAGATGGTAACTTATCACTTTGACTTGATGTGGGATTTGAAACATCCCCTAATGAGCACCTACGTTTTTGCTTCTTGAATACTTCCATGGGGTTCTTGTTCAACAACTATTGTGGAAATTGAAGGGCCCTCTAGTGAATGCTTCCTTTTTTCTTGTGCTGGATTAATAGGATGAACCGCCATATCCTCTATAATTGGATTTGGATTAGTTTCCAAAGAAAGCCTCCGATTCATCATGTCTATTCTTTTCTTTTCTTTCTCTTCTTCGATGACTTCTTGAGTTCTCTTCTTCCTCGTTGATTTTCTTCCTCGATTACGTACATTCCCCATCACCACAATGATCAATGTCAATATAGTTTGTTTTTGTTGCTCCTCAATTACAAGCTTCCAAACCTTTAACTTGCTTTATAACTATTGATCCGTCAAGGTGTTTCAATCTTCCTTCTCAATTGTTCATATTTCTCATCAAAACAATAATGAATGGGAAAATTTACCTTTGTTTCTCTTGAATAATAAGCAAATGAAAGTTATATCCACCATCACCATGAAATGACATTGAAGCTTGATATCTTATCATGTGTGCTCCTCAACCATAAAAGATGTCTTCAATGCTGCACCTGCATAACAAAAAGAATGCTGGAGAATGTGTAGATTGTGAGTATTATGGGCAAACTCATGCTCTTGAAAAAAAAATGCGTGGTAATCGGAGTTTCTCTCGAACAAAGACAATTCTGTGTTTTTTTAACAGTCCAAAAATGCGCACGTGGTATATAAAGGCAAAACGCGCACTCGATTTGTGTGGGCAAACCGCGCACACGATATTGTTAAGCACAATTAATGAAGTGGGTGCACGGCTAAGGCTTTCCTAATTTCTTAATTACTAATTTCTTAAATATT
>LPNX010067954.1:273125-278125 GCA_001517045.1 Pseudotsuga menziesii | reverse complement strand
ACATTATGATTGTCGAATGTCACTTTACTAATGTGTCACATATTGGGTTGTGTCGGTGAATATCAATTTTTAATCCTTAATGAACTTTAGAATGAGACAACCATTTATGATTTTAGACATGTAACCTTTGCTCAATTTCACAATGCAACGTAACCATTCATGAATTCCACAATGCAACATAATACATGATATACATCACAATGTGAATGTCCAATGTCACATTATTAATGTGTAACATCATGGGCATTGTGAGAGTATAATAATTTTTATAAAGGCCATTTAGTATTATACATATAACCTATAAAGAAGGCCATGGGATAACTCCTTACTCCAAAGTATTCTCTTCAAGTATTATTATATAATATTAATGTGCCTAAAATTCCCTTTAATGTGAAATAACCATTGATAATCATCGCAATGCAACATAATACATGATATACATCATAATGTGAACATCACATGTAACATTATTAATGTGTCACATCTTAGGTTGTGTCAATATATATAATTTTTTAATCCTCAATGACTGTTGCAATGTGGCATAATTGTGTCACATTATGGGCATTGTCAATGTATACTAAACGTTAGTGAGAATGCAACATAACCCTTTGAATGCCACAATGCAACATAACGTTAATAAAAATTAGAATGCAAAATAATCCATGATTTACATCACAATGTGAATGTCACATATCACATTATTAATGTGTCATATTCTTAGGTTGTGTCAGTGTATATAATTTTTTAATCATCAATAACTGTTTCATGTGGCATAACGGTGTCACATTATTAATGTGTCACATCATCCGCATTGTCAACATGGGCATTGTCAATGTATACTAAATGTTAGTGAGACTGCAACATAACCCTTTCAGTGTCACAGTGCAACATAACGTTAATAAACATTAGAATGCAACATAATCCATGATATACATCACAATGTGAACGTGGTATGTCACATTATTAATGTGTCACATCTTAGGTTGTGTCAGTGTATATAATTTTTTTATCCTCAATCACTGTTGCAATGTGGCATAACGGTGTTGTTATCTCCCAAAAAGTACACCGTCATTTTGGGTGATAGAATGGGTTAAAATTTTTATATCTGTGAGCCTTGTGCTTCAAAATCCAAATTTTTTTGCTTTCGGCAGTGAACTCAATCTGTGGAAGTTTACTTAACTACCGAAACAGGTCAGTTTCAGCAGCTAAGATGGTTTTCCAGAAGGCCCTTAACTGTCGAAAATGTTGGAAGGTGTAAAAAATAAATTCTTGTGCTTTCGCACGCTCCAATGTCAAGTCATATGTCGTATTCATCTTCTGCAAATGACAAGGCTCTTGACAGATTAATTTCTTCCAACATTAATGGTTGAAGTAGCTGGTTTTCAAGCTCCGGTTCCAAGTTCTTTGAAAACAGGTTGAATTTATTAATCCATGAACAACAATATTGAAAATACTAAGTCACAGGCCCTTTTTGAGCAATATGGCATCATCGGTATACTGCCACGAATAGTGCAAAGAATTTCCTGCAGCCAGGGAAGGACAAGAGAGCAATAATTCAGAGGACCTGTTTTTGACAGATAGTGCAATTCCTGGGGTTCATATGATGATTCAACTGTTTATTATACCATAAAACGTATAGAACTCTTTGCCCAAATTCCGCAGTACCCACTGTACTCTGCATCTATTGCTCGTGCCATCAGTTTCAGATCTTTGCTCAGCCTTTGAAGCAGAGGACAGAAAGTCTCATGGCCGCCTTTTTGTAAGAAGAAAGTTTCATATATATTGTGACATTGATCTCTAGCCTTCAGAAGCAGCAGAATTGTCAAGGAATTGGCAGAAAATAATTATTGCACAAAGCAGTGAATGGAAATTGCAAATAGATGGAACAGGGGCAGTCTTCTAACAGAATAATAAAGGATCACAGGTGGCAAAGAAATCATCACATAAAATAACTCGAGTCTGCTGTTAAGTGTTCATAATTTCGTTCCTAATTTTCAGCCACAAGACCAGTTCGACTGAATCACCTCATCTCCATCACTCATCTTTACATCTCGGGTTAAAACTCCAGTTGCTATGCCATGTGTCTATTGCAATATGCCTTGCTATTAAATGATTCTCAAATGCCCAGCTATGCTATGTCACGTTGCTGCCCTGAGAAATTTATTTGTTGCTGAACCATAACTCAAGAGAAATTTATTTGTTGCTGAAATCGCGTGATATTGCGGGGAAATTTTGACGGCCTTCCTGAACTCCAAATTAAAATATGAAAGCACCAGTGGATAGCTTATGATCTGTAGATCAAAATCGACTATTCGAACATGCAAAACGGACATCGGACGGTTGAGAAAATCGATTTTTTCCAAAGGCAGTTTTTTCAGGAATTCTTCAGCTTTCGGCAGCTTAGGCGAGCCCCACAGAGCTCATTAGCTGCCAAAAGGACTAACTTTCGGCGGCTAAGGCACGAAATCAGCAGAATAGTTAGCTGCCAAAAGCCTGTTTTTTGCAAAGGTTCTCTAATTTCGCCCAGAACTCAGTTTTGATTCGCCTGCTTCATTTCACCAACCATTAAGCTGTTGAAGGAGATCTCCATATCAGAATTTCCTTGATTTTAGGGATCAGTCCCTATCTTTTTGCTTTTGACTGTCAGTTAATGTTTCAGTTGAATTTAATAGATCCATGCTTTTAGGATCTGGAAACTGTTTGTAAAGGCTTTAAAAGCCTAAGAACTCACACTGAAAAGAGGGTCAAGTTTGGAGAAATTTGGCCTATGTTTTGATTGCCTATTCTAATACAAAATCACAGTCTTCTTTTCCTGCTGTAATCAGATTTTTCATCCATCTTTATTCTGCACTCTGTTTTAATTAGCTCAGCTTATGCTCATGATTCGAATGGAGGAATTTCTTATTGTTTAGTGTGACCCTGCATTATTTATGTACTTGGTTATTTAAACCCTGCATTTCATGTACTTGGTTGTCTAAGTAATACTCTTCATATCTTTTCTGTTATTGGCATCTGATTTACAGTTTCTAAAAGCACTGGTTCATTAAGCTATTCTGATAGGTAATCTCTCCATTGTGCTATCTAGCATCCCATTGATCCACCTATTGAAAAGTATTCAAGACACAAAAAACATGATTTCTCAAGTTACCAAGCATACTCAGCCATAACCACTGAGTAGTTTCTTGGAGTGATAACAGGTGTCACATTATTAATGTATCACATCATAGGCATTGTCAACATGGGCATTGTCAACGTAGTGAGAATGCAACATAACCCTTTGAATGTCACAATGCAACATAACGTTAATAAACATTATAATGCAACATAATCCATGAATGGCATATTAATGTAATGTTAATCATGTTCAATATTGTTGTGTATTAAAAGGGATATTTCCACAAAGTTACTTGGAGAATTTATTACAATCTTATAATGTAAAAATGGATGGGTGTTTCCTCAATCTTTTTATTAAATATAGAGCTCTATATTAACAAAATGTATGGAATAAGATACAATTCCAAACTAGTCCAACACTATTTTATAAAACTTCTATTGCAAAAATGATAGAAATCCATTGATTGGGCAAATCTTGGTTGTTTTCATCAACCAATGTTGGTGAGGATCTCTAGTACTTCTTCAAGAAAGACTTTCACTAAAAATGAACATAAAATTGAGAAGGAGCCTAACAATTGTTAATCATGTGTTGTAACAAATGTTAATCATGTGTTGACTATTAAAACATATATTTTTTAAAGTAATATGGTTAAACATAAACAAATTAAGTACTATATTTATGTTTAATTTCTTGACCTAACATTTAATATGATATTTATGAGTGTTTTACTTTAAATCAATACTTTTTATATTTAATATCTTATCATAACATTTAAAAATAATTATTATATATGGGTGTGTGCAAGAAGTTGAGGGTCTCTTTTGGCGCGTTAGATGCAATACAAAACTGAAAAAACAGGCATCCATCAACTTGCATGGATATTTTGAGACACTTAAACAATGAATATTGCGATCAGTAAAAAACAAGAAATGTAGGAAATTGAATGACCTTTCCAAATATATATATTTTTTCTATTAAAAATGTTGTTAACTATGTAAAGTTAGATAAATTTTAACGGGCACTTTTTATTTTTTGGACAAATTATAAGGTATATGTTTTTGTGGGTGCAGCGTCTGAGTGTCTTAATGATGGAATAAACGTACGAAAACTGATATACATATAGAGAACATATAGGACTAGTGCACGACTATTTTTCCAATAATAAAAATAATATTTTTAATTTTTTTTTTAATTATCTAAGAGATCAAACCTCGAAAATGGTACGTCAATTGTGGGTGCAGCATTTGAATGTCTTAATGCAATTATTTGGAAATGGTTTTTTTATAGCGTGTAGAGGTTCGTGGTCTTTAGTGCACCATACAATTTTTTTTTTAAATGGTTGAGAAACGAAAGAGATATGGATGAAACACTACCAGTGTGTTTTTTGAGTTGAGGAGTGATGATAGAAGATAAACAAGAAAAACATAGAAAAAATAATGTATTCTTGTTAAAATTTACATATTTAAAATATGCAAAAAAAACCATATCTGTTTCTAAAATCTCATAAAAAATGGACGTGTGCAGCATAATTAGATGAACCGCTAAACACGAGCATATTGAAAATTTGGATATAATGCTGAATTAGCCATGGTTTATCATACTCCAAGGCAGAGGCATGTTGAATCCGAACCAAAGTACAAAGAAGACACATAGTAATAGGAATTCCATGAAAGCATGGGTGGAGGCTCGGCCTTATCATTTGGAGGGAATAAATTTTTGAATTTAAAAAATACACGAGCACGATTTAGTTAAATAAAAATGCGTGTGCATTGTAAATAAACAAAACGCGTGCGTGTTATATATAAACAAATCGCGTGCGCACTTTGTAAAAACAAAAATAGAATTCATCTTCATCATCATGCTCATCTTCATCATCATCATCATC
>LPNX010067954.1:3730-265785 GCA_001517045.1 Pseudotsuga menziesii | reverse complement strand
AGCAAAGAGAAATTCTAAAGGAATATCACTTCTACATAAGTGATGATAGGTGCCATGACTTCCACTATGTATGCCATTGCTTCATCATGTTCTATGATCATTTTAAGGGTAGGGACATACAGATGGATCAACACTGGATTTGGTCTGATGGATGTGCTGGTCAGTTAAAAAATGCACGCATATTTCAATGGTTGTGTTCATTGCATAAAAACTATAAAGTTCCACATATGTGGAACTATTTTGAGACTGGGCATGGTAAAGGAGAGCATAATGGAGCCAGAGCATGTGTCAAAACATCCCTACGAAGAGAGGAATTGAAATTATCTACATTATCTAGGATTCGAAATGCTCAATCTATAGTCAGGTGGTGCACGTCAGTAATGGGAGAGGAATCAGCTATGCGAGCAGAATCCATACGAAAGAGACATGTGGAGAGATTTTTTTGGGAGGTGGTAGACAAATATCATTCACATGCATGGGAATGCAAGACTATTCTTGGGACTCATGGCTTTCATTCGGTTCGAAGCTCTGATAACCCAGTATTTGAAATTTGGACTAGAAAACTCGCTTGTTTTTGCCTGCCTTGCTGTGATGGTGACTGGGATGTGTGTGAATCATTGTTTTGGGTTGATGGATGGGATTGCATATCACTTCCACTTGATCAGCGTGCAATTGTTGAGTTAAATCCATTGGAAGAAGACCAATCATCTATTTCTATAGATTTTGATCATGTATCATACCTTGTACAACCTGGTATGATGAATCCTTAACATTTTTTTGTAAAATTTATGTAGTTTTGAAACTCACATTAATGGCCTTGTATCACACGAAAAATATTTGATCATATACCTACAATCATACTATGCAAGACACATATACGCAGTGGTTTCCTCAAAAGATAGTGAATGGGGTGGTGATTACTGGTTGGCACATTGTATAGAGAGAAAGCAAACCCTCATTATGTCCATGACTGATGATGAAAACAACGACTTCCCCATCGGGTCTATGGTTGTTAAAGGTGAATATCTTACACATGACAACAATGCAAGAAAGAAGGGTGGATATGTTTACAGGGATTACAAACTAGGTGCAAGTGTGTATCACTTTACCAACTTAATCATTGGTACAAACCTCCAGGTACGAACAATGCCTAGTCGGAATTCATCAAAGGTACGCTACTTCTTACCGGATACAGAGCACGAGAGACTAATGGAGACCATCATTATAAGAGATGATCTAGAGGGCTTGGTTGTATGATAATAGGTGCGATGTAGCATGATGAGGTATGTATCATTATTGTAATTTTCCCATGTATGTTTCTTATGAATATGTCAATTTTGTGTTCTTGTACGCTACTTCTTACCAGATACATAGCACAAGAGACTAATGGAAACCATCATTATAAGAGATGATCCGGAGGCCTTGGTTGTATGATATTAGGTGGGATCTAGCATGATGAGGTATGTACATCATAATTTTAATTTTCCCATGTATGATTCTTATGAATATGTCAATTTTTTGTTCTTGTACGCTACTTCTTACCAGATACATAGCACGAGAGACTAATGGAGACCATCATTATAAGAGATGATCCGGAGGTCTTGGTTGTATGGAATTAGGTGGGGTCTAGCACAATGAGGTATGTATCATAATTTTAGTTTTCCAAAATTAGGTATGGATCTAGCACAAAGTGGGAAATTCTCTTATATGTCAAGTTAATGAACATGCCAAATTTTACGTATGATCAATAAACCATATATATCAATATTGCCAATGTTTTCAGCCGATATATACAACTAGGATGATGAAAACAAGATGCCGAAACGATAACCCTACCTAGGAACCCCTAATCCTACCCCTAATCTTATCTTACTGTCATGACTCAATTCAGAATCACTCTAATGTCGAACTCAACTTTTTCAAATCCGGTGGACTTATGCTTCAAATCATGTTGATTCACGAAGTTGACTTTAGTGTGCATGTACTGAGATCATTGAAACCTTTAAATATAATAGTTTTTTCATATGTTATTTTTGTGCTTAGGAAATCATACTTATAGATGAAGCATTATATATATTTCATTTGAAAATGCATTGCACATAGTCCTTAGTTTAATTATGGTCATTATTCATGTTTGTATATCAAAAATATTAATGTGTTTCAATCAAGTAAACACTTTTACACCATACATTTCAAATCCCACTTGACATTTGTGTTTGCAAGTATATGATACCTAGTACGTTGTTATGATGCAAGTGCAAAGTAACATCAAAATGTGATATACCTTGGGTATTTGTTAGTTGGTTTCAATGCAATACATTGTATTATGGTTTAAATTTGGTGATTTACATCCCATATTGCCTCCTAACAAAGCTTTTTCCGATAGACAGATGATTATGATTGGAATGTTTTCTGGATTTTCAAGAATGCGATTGAATGTCATGCAATATTGAATTATAATGATGGAAACATAATTGGGATTTAATGGACACATTTAATATTACATGAACTTAATTTATTTGATGTGATCCATTGATTTGGATCATTTTGGTTTTCTAAAAAGGCTAGAGTTCAATGTAAGCAATTTCTTATTGTAATTAAATACTAAATTATAATATTTAATAATCCGTTCTATGCACTTTTCAAGCGTTCCCACATAACACATGCCTAAACATGCTTGCACGACCCAACAGAAGCCCTTTTTATGCACGGTTTCCATTCTATGCCACGGGTACGGATTCGATAGGTGTCCCTGAAAGCCTGTAGGAGGTGGGATTCAACGTGCCACAGAATCATGACCATTGCTTCGATCGATGAACTGTCAGCTCCGTTGGATTCAGGACATCGGGATAGTGCTAGGGTGGCCCTCTAATATGGTTCCATGGAGAAGAGACCATTATTTTGGTCAATTTTGGAAACTAGGGTTTTGCTCAGTATGTGAACGTGAAATTTTTGCACATGGGGGTCAAATTCGTATATTCCTTGACCGTGAAGGTGTGGATAGAGTTCTAACATAACACATTCCTAAACACGCTTGCACGACCCACCGGAAGCCCTTTTTGATACACGGTTTCCATTCTATGCCCCAGGTAGGGATTCCACAGTTGTCCCTGAAAGCCTGTAGGAGGTGGGATTCAACGTGCCACAGAATCATGACCGTTGCTCGGATCAACAAATTGTTAGGTCCGTTGGATTCAGGACATCAGGATAGTGCTAGGGTGTCCCTCTAATCTGGTTCCATGGAGAAGAGACCATTATTTTGGTCAATTTTGGAAACTACGGTTTTGCTCAGTATGTGAACGTGAAATTTTTGCACATGGGGGTCAAATTTGCATATTGCTTGACCTTGAAGGTGTGGCTAGCATTCCCACATAACACATGCCTAAACACGCTTGCACGACCCACCAGAAGCCCTTTTTTATACACGATTTCCATTCTATGCCCCGGGTAGGGATTCGACAGGTGTCCCTGAAAGCCTATAGGAGGTGGGATTCAACATGCCACAGAATCATGGCCGTTGCTCAGATCGACGAACCGTCAGCTCCGTTGGATTTAGGACATCGGGATAGTGCTATGGTGGCCCTCTAATCTAGTTCCATGGAGAAGAGACCATTATTTTGGTCAATTTTGGAAACTAGGGTTTTGCTTAGTATGTGAACGTGAAATTTTTGCACATGGGGGTCAAATTCACATATTTCTCGACCGTGAAGGTGTGGCTAGTGTTCCCACATAACACATGCCTAAACATGCTTGCATGACCCACCGGAAGCCCTTTTTGATACACGATTTCCATTCTCTGCCACGGGTAGGGATTTGAGAGGTGTGTGTGAAAGCGTGTAGGAGGTGGGATTCAACGTGCCACATAATCATGATCGTTGCTTGGATCAATGAACCGTCAGCTCCATTGGATTTAGGACATAGGGATAGTTCTAGGGTGGCCCTCTAATCTGGTTCCATGGAGAAGAGACCATTATTTTGGTCAATTTTGAAAACTAGGGTTTTGCTCAGTATGTGAACGTGAAATTTTTGCACATGGGGGTCAAATTCACATCTTGCTCGACCGTGAAGGTGTGGCTAGCGTTCCCACATAACACATGGATAACACTCTTGCATGACCCACTAGAAGCCCTTTTTGATACACGGTTTCCATTTTATGCCCGGGGTAGGGATTCCATAGGTGCACTTGAAAGCCTGTAGGAGGTGGGATTCAACGTACCACAGAATCATGACCATTGCTCGGATAGATGAACCATCTACTCCATTGGATTCAGGACATCTGGATAGTGCTAGGGTGGCCTTCGAATCTGGTTCCATGGAGAAGAGACCATTATTTTGGTCAATTTTGGAAACTAGGGTTTTGCTCAGTATGTGAATGTGAAATTTTTGCACATAGGGGTCAAATTCGCATATTGCTCGACCGTGAAGGTGTGGCTAGCGTTCCCACATAACACATGCCTAAACAAGCTTTTACGACCCACCGGAAGCCCTTTTTGATACACGGTTTCCATTCTATGCCCCGGGTAGGGATTCAACATGTGTCCCTGAAAGCCTGTAGGAGGTGGGATTCAAGGTGCCACAGAATCATGACCGTTGCTTGGATCGATGAACCGTCAGCTCCATTGGATTCAGGAAATCGGGATAGTGCTAGGGTGGCCCTCTAATCTGGTTCCATGGAGAAGAGACCATTATTTTGGTCAATTTTGGAAAATAGGGTTTTGCTGAGTATGTGAACGTGAAATTTTTGCACATGGGGGTCAAATTCACATATTGCTCAACCGTGAAGGTGTGGCTAGCGTTCCCACATAACACATTCCTAAACACACTTGTACGACCCACCGAAAGCCCTTTTTGATACACGGTTTCCATTCTATGCCCCGGGTAGGGATTCAACAGGTGTCCCTAGAATTCTGGAGGAGGTGGGATTCAACGTGCCATAGAATCATGATCGTTGCTAGGATCGACAAACCATCAGATCCGTTGGATTTCAGACATCGAGATAGTGCTAGGGTGGCCCTCTAATTTTCTTCCATGGAGAAGAGACCATAATTTTGGTCAATTTTGGAAACTAGGGTTTTGCTCTGTAAGTGAATGTCCAATTTCTGCACATATGGGTTGGCTTTGGAAATTCCTTGACCGTGAATGTGTGGCTAGCATTCCCACATGGAACCTGCCTAAACACACTTGCACAACCCACTGAAATTCCTTTTTTATGCACGGTTTCCACTCTATGCCCTGGTTAGGGATTCAATGGGTGTCCCTAAAATCCCATGGGAGGTGGGATTCAACATTCCATAGATTGATGACCATTTCTCAGATCGATGAACCATCAGCTCCATTGGATTCAGTACATCGCAATAGTGCTAGAGTGGCCCTCTACTCTAGGTCCATGGACAAGGGATCATTTTTTTTGTCAATTTTGGAAACTAGGGTTTTGCTCAGTAAGTGAATGTGAAATTTTTGCACATAAAGGTCAGCTTGAATGCGATTGTAGATCTTCCCCTCATAGAAGAGATGTGAGCATTTGTACGATGAAATGTAGGAGGATAAAATTCCATTAAGTTAGCAACCATGTAATGGAACATGTTTATGTTTAGAAACAAGTGGTCATTCTATTACGCCATTATTACAAAATATATATATCTTCACGCTACGAATGCTTCGAAAATGCCATGTAAATTAATCACACATAACTTTCATCTCTTTCAAAGTTGTTACTCGAGGCCATTCATCAAAGGCCATGTACATTAACAAAATGATAAAATAATGTGCAGGACATACATAATGTGCAGGATATAGTCATAACCGTTATTTTGAATCAACCTTATAATACTCGGATACTTTTAGGTTTGATGTGTATCCCATGTACTCGTTAGATGAAAGACATCATGCCAAAAAATATTTGTATTTATGTAGACGACACTAGTGCATCATTTAAGTGTGTCAACTTCGTGCATCCTTTAAACGTTTGTTAGGTTGTTATGTGGGTAAGGTGCTTTTGTATTCCACCAAGTTGGATCAATTGCTTAGCTGTGCTGGGTGCTTAAATGTGTATTAGACATATGTTCCATCTTTTGGACTACAATTTGACATTGTTAATATAACATTGTATATGCAATTGGATCATGGTAAAAAACAATTAAAATGTACATTTTTGTCATTACGTAATTTATTGTAATTGTGCATTGTTCTCAAATTTATAACTGATATCTCCATACAATTGTAAAATCTATAAAAAATTGGGAACATTACACATAGAAACATTCTTCGCCACACATGTATAATCACACTTAAAAGACTGAACCATGAATATCTCAAGAGCCTTGATATGGAATATTTTTTATACCATGAAAGTTATAATACAAAAATATAAGGCCTAGATCTATGGCCTGTCAATGTACATGTATCAAAAACATATTTGATGTACATGTGCAAACAAAAGTACATCTATCCTGGACCGCGCCCCTATACTCTAACTCCGGACTATACAAAAAAATACATATTTGTCCTGGACTAACACATCAAAATTCTAACTTTCTCTTGTTTTTCCTGGACCCTGATGCTCTTTGGATCTGTCTACGACCACTGTGCATCTCTGGCGACTGTAAATCAATGACAATATTTCTTGATTAGGTAACTGAGCTAGTACTGTCCATCAATAACAAAGTTTGAAAATTTAAAATATGACTCAATTGTAAATAAAACAAAGACTCACTGCATCCGTCAAGGGTATAGGTGCCTATGGTGTCGAGGGTGTGGGTTCCTCTGTTGTACTCGACCTTGCAGCGAGCCTCATTGCCATGCTTCTTTGTGAATAAAAAAAATATGTCAATTATCTCAAGAATTATCAACATGTACATGAATGAGAAAGTATTAATCAATTATGTAAAAAATGAACATTTCACCAGAAAAACCATTTCTAGGGGATGAGGCTGGTGCTATTCAGTAGTAAGAGGAGCTGTAGGTTGAACATCAACCTCAGTTGCATGCAATAATGGACTAGGGCATGGCTACATTCACCAAATGATTAAATAGTTAGACATTGTGCATGTCCAGAAACAATACAAATGAAATGTACAATTACAAATATTCAAGTAGATGTACCTCACTGTAACTTATCCCTATTGTAGATGCAGCATTGACAGCGGCATCAACAATCCCACTAAGGTCTGGCATGGATGACTCTACATCCTGATGCTGTAAACATGTGAAAATAACATTAAGAAAAACCACTTGTGAAGTGACTACATAGCTAACCAACAACTACCATTGGAAGTGTGTACATTACCGTGGGATGAGTAGGTTGATCCTCATGCACAGCCGCTCTGTTCAAGGAAGAGGGACCTCATCTGGTGTAAACAGCCCCCTTATCTATGTTAGGACTATGGGGAGATCCATACCAAAGAGGTGGTGCAGGGATCTGTGATGATGTCTACATTCATAAAGTGTTACAATAGTTAGGCATGGATTTGAATGGATGGAATAATATGTACTGAAAAAGTAACATGTTTTAATATACTTACCCCTTCCTGGGACATATCTCCACCACGAGAGTGACCGCTTCCCTCAATTTCGTGCTCCTCTTTAGATGCCTCTAGCATCTGCAAGTTTAAAAATTATATTTACATTAGCGATCTCTATAAAGGAGTGTACAGTAAGAAATTTAAATAATCCGAACAAGATTCAATCATAACCCATGTACTTAGATTCTTTAAGTAGTCATAAATTCCACCTTGGACTATGTCGTTGATATCTTCATCTTCAGCATCATGTTCCAAGTGGGGTTCCTGCAACTTCAAAAATTGTAAATATTAGACATTTTAATATATTAGTCAAGACTAACACATGCATTAACAAAATTATACATGTAATAACAAAATGACAAGTGTTTAAATATTACCTCAACTGTGGTTCTCTGGGTCTCGGGTACAACCACACCGGGTGCAGTACCACCCCCGTGAGAGGCATCAAACTCCTGCAAGAGTAAATATTGCATATATATTATGAATCTTTTAATATGTTATATATAGTATGGAACAATTAAAAACTGAGTTCAATAAAAGAGTTTTAAAACAAAGTCCTTACCTGACCACTAGTCATCGTACTGGTACCATGTCTTGGTCCAGGACCATAACAGGGTCCCCCACACGATGTGCAGACGTGTGGCACGCTTTGAGGCACATGGGATGTCGGTCTATCCCCACCAACAGATGTCCCTCCACCACTAGAAGCTGGTGGTTGCACACCAGCAGAGGAAAAGGGCGCTCTCTGGTCAATAGTGGCCGTGTGTCGAGAGACCATCTCAGCTAGAGTAAAAAATGCATCCTGTGTCTGGGAAACCATGTCATGTGCAGGAGGGATGTCTGCCCTCGGTAGCTGGGCATGGGGTGCAGGTATCTGTGGATTGGCATCTCTATGCCTAGCATGGGGTCGATGTTGGGGCATTCCCCTACCAACTCCCTGGAAGCCCAACATGTCAAAATAGTTGACAGGTTTCCCCATCACAAACTTTGCATACAATTTTTGAAGGAAGTACATCGGTACTTCCCTATTGTTGTGAGGGGGAATGTAAAAAACCATGTACCACCTATCCATCCAGTTGTCTCTGATGGGTGGAAAAGTGCACCACTCAATAGAAATATGTGGCCTACTGATCTCCAGGATGTTATCCATCCCAGGTAGTCTAAACAATGAATAGATGGCTTGTTTTGTTATTTTCAGCTTTTTTACCTCATTGTAACTCAAGCCATCAACATATTGTCGCCTTTTTCTCTCCCTGTAAGATGCGATGCTATACAACACATCATTCGATCTTGCGATCGTATCAAGAATAAATAACAATGAATCTGACAGGGAGTGGCGGAGCTCATCTCCACCCCTCCAAGCTAAACCAATCTCTCTCAAATGGCCAATGAACCTGAGTATCTCTGCATTGTTACGATCCATAGTAGCCACTGCAAACATAAATACAAATAAAATATCATTAGAAATATAAACACATGATATAATGACATATCTAAGAACTCAAAACTGTATAACTATTGACATATAAACTAAATCTATCAAAAGATTGATCTTGAATTTTACAGTAAAGAATAGGCGGCATAATGTGTTGTTGATTAATAAAATACCAGTATAGGCAACGATTTTGTTAGATATGTAATTATTTGTTGTAGTGTGATGTTTTTTGGACTCCAAAGGATATTTAGCAGAACTTTATGGATTCTATGGTTGCAAGGGTTCCACTGGATTAAATATCATGTATGATCTCGTATGTGATTGGCATGTTTAATCAAATACACCAACCTACCTATGTATCTTCATGTTCATAGAGTCTATTGTTGAAATTTGTTGTCTTGAACTTAACCAATAAGTACCCTTCTTTCAAGACGAAATATTTGTTAAAAGCATGGGAAGCTGAACTATACCTTATTTTGACACTTGGATTGGGAAGTTTCATCAAAACTATAAGGTGTTTATTGATGTTCTTGGAAGAGCAACTTCGAGAAGTTTCATCGAAATTATAAGGTGTTTATTTGTGGATTTTGGTATGGATTCACAAGGATCCTTTTGAGGATCCTTATTTCATGTTTTAATTATTGTTAATGACGGGAATTGTAATATGGATGAGACTAGTAGTTAGTCTCTATTCTAGTTATGGATCACTTTGTTAGAGTGTTAGTCTATTCATAAGCTATTTATTGTTAATGAGAGGGGCTGTTGTTGAATGAAGTTGGTAATCAATTTCTAAGCCATTTATTAATAATGAAGATTATTATCATTTTGATGAGGGTGATATTCAATGGTTATGGTAGCTATTGTTAATGAGGGTGACTATATTTCTATGAGAAAGGTAGGGTAATTCCTTTAGATGAGGCCACTTGTCAATTCCTACTTCAATAATTGTTATCATAGATATAGTGGGATGGTTTGGATCATATCACAACCAACTATATAAAATACACAACTTAAAGACTCAACATTAGAGTGTACAAAATGTGGAAAAAAAAACATGACAAAGAAAAAATCCCAATATATTCATTTGATTTTTGAGTTAATTGGGGTTTTGGTTTCTATTGGGCATGGGAATTTTGTTAAATAATCAAAATTATTTCATTTTTATCATTAAATTGAGGAATTGGTTTCAATTGGCCAATTACATTGGGGTTCTTGTTTCCATTGGCCAATTACATCGGGTTTTTGTTTCAATTGAGCAATTCCATTGGGTTTTTGTTTCAATTAGCCATAATTTAACTTAATATGGTTTAATTTTTCAATCAAAGGCAAATAAATTGATGAAGAAAATGAAAAAAACATAAAAAAAAATTGAAGAAAATACCTCACAAAGGGGAGGTTTATTCAAAGGTGGAGATGAGGGCTCAAGCACAGCCAAAATCGCGTATGCACAGTCGAGGTTTCATCTTCGTTCATGTAATAGCCATGCAGAAAATGAGAAAAAGATGGCCTTGACCGATTTAAAATAATAAAGAGGTTTCCAAAATCATGCCTTCGTTTTAGTAAAGGGAATCGCGCATGCGATTAGCTTGACTAAAATGGAGGCGCGATTTTGTTTACTATCCTATTTGGCATGACTATTTCCATCCTTGGGACTAGGCTTGGCAGGTTCGGTGTTGTTTAGGATGATTTCTTTTTTTTGGATCAAGAGTGAATGACTTCACTCCACCATTGCATCTAAATGGTCCCTCAACTTCTTGCACACACCCAGAAGCATTCATCTCGAATTTATGATCTACAAATTCATGCATTTTCTCCAAATGTTGAGTGGTAGATTATAAACGAATATCTTAACCAAATCCACCAGCTGATCAATCTAAAATGGGTTTGTCCCAACAATTAGTGTGTTGCAACTTGCCATTAATGAAGTGCCCCAGTCTCATGATATTGTTCCTGTCAATAATTTGGAATTGGTTTGATGAAATGGTTACTGGATTTTTCAATTACATTGTTAGAGTGGACATTATGAATTTAACTTGTTGTATGTACTTCTATTAAAGGAATGAATATGTTTTTATGAAATGAACAGATATTGGAAGTTATTCTATTATTTCACACATACAATGAATTTTTTGGGACATTTTACTTCTATATCACATTAATAATAAGACCAAAAAATAAATTGAACATTGCACCTTAAATATTTAGTTTATTATGGTGCACAAGTCCTTTGATTAGAAAACATAACTTAAATAGGAGAATGAAACAAAACCTTCCGAAGATAATTTCAATCAAAATATTTTAACTTCAAGGATATATGTATTGGGATGTAAGTTTTACTTGGTCAAATAGACGAATGATTATTTATCAATATATTTAGTAATCGAGTTGTGATCTCAAGTGTTATCTTATTAGATGATATTTTCCTATTTGTTTCCCCAAGTCGAGTTTTAGAGAGATACTAGTGTTGTAATCCAATCTTGTCTTAGTGACTTGTGACCCTTTATCATACACCCATATTGATTTTAGCCCAATAATGATCAACAAGAGGTCATTTTTTCTATTCAATAGTGTGAGGATCTATCTCCCCCGTGTGGCCCAACTATGTGCCTATGTGACATCCTAATACATGAATTTGTCATGTCTACTTTATATTTTTCCTTTCTTTTCCTTTTTGTTCCCATTTTTTTCTCCCCTTTATGTTTTCCATAATTTGTCAATTAAACTAAATTGAGGTGTAGGAAAACATTGTTATAGTATTATGGATGAAAGCATGCAAATTGCATGCCTAGATTCAACACACACTGTTTTTGGAATCCTGATCACCCCTTATGTGTGAAAAAGTATGTTGGTTTTACTTGAGTATTTTGATCCCTATGGATTTTTTGAAAGGGATAAATTTCTACTTTGAGGAGAAAAAATAACACTATATTGAAATGAAATGAAGAAGCAAATTTTGTAGAACCCAAGTGATCCTGGAATCATTTTATTTATTCTCAAAAATTTCATTTGTCTTATTTATCCTCATATTTTTTTCATCCATTCTCTGTGGATGATTGTAATCTTCATCATCATCATCTTCACCATATTCATCATCATCATCATCAAGAGCATAATCAACCTCATCCTCTTCCTAAGCCTCATCATCTTCAATGTTATAATCATCATTACGATCAATGTTATCATAATCATCATCATCATCACCGACACCATCATCATCTTCATCTTGTTGAGGCTTGGAAATTCATAGGCAACAACAGCAAGGGATTCTCCCCAGTCAACGTTCCCAACTAGCCCATGACTGATTGGTGTAGGGAATCCGTCCGGTTTGCGGTCTAGCTACTATAGGTCAAGTAACAAAAATAAAAGGTTTTACTGGTTGTGGCCCTGTCCACCGTATATATTTTTGTATTTTTCAGTTTTAAGTATGACATGCAAATGCCTATCTAAAATGCAAATTGATTGAGAATGCAAGGAGTGCTCACAATGTGATGCGCAGGTTCTTACCTCTCATCTTAGGCTCTCTTGCATCTAAATCACACACACAGCAAGAAATAAAAAATAACTACCTAACCTATCCCTAGGGAGCAATATTGTCACTTATTAATGAGTAATGTATTTCATGCATTATAAAAAAGAAATCACAGATAGTCGATACTTCTTTCAAACACATGAACATTTAAAGATATTTGAGCAACCAGATAGCCAATTGTCTATGAACAACATTCATTACTCATAGTGTAAATTTTCATAAAACAAACCAGAGATCATTCATACAAGAACATAGGTTCAAAGAGTTAGAACAATCTTACAGTTAATGGACACAAAGCTGAAAACGAAATAGTTCCTCTTCAACAAATCCACAGCATAACATTTGAACATTCCACCAATCTTTCTCCAACATGTAAACTGTAATTATTTATTGCAAAAGGAAATAGTTCTTCTTACAATATGTCTTCCAATCTAACTAGGAAAAAGTCCCTCTTCTTGACTAGATTCTCTATATTTATACAAAAGAACAAAACTATTGGGCTGCCCACGAAATGACTCTTGGGCTTCCCCAACTCTTCACCTCCCACATTTTTCTTTCATTAAGTGTTTATGAAATTTACACTATATTACAATAAAATGAATAAATTCTCATGAGGAGGGGCCTGCTTGACTATTCAAAAATTTCTTCTAGGCTTTGAGGCAATGCTTTCGAATTCAAAAGGTTCTAGGAAATGAATATTTATTTCGAATTTAGCAGCCTGATTTCTTATGACTTCTATTCTAGCTGCGCTCAGGCGAAGTTGGTCTTCTAACAGCTGCACAGTAACCACGGAATGATCTACTTCATTCCTCAGGTTCTGCTCATCTAAAGCTTTAATGTGCTGTATACTTTGTTCATCTTCTTGATATCTTCTTTGCAAAATCTCTAAAAATAGGCTGTGGTCTAGAAAGGTATCCATTCTCTATTCAGCCTCAACTTGGCAGCAATTATAAGTGATCAAAAGTCTCCTGAAGAATTCTGCACAAGCCCCCTTTGTCTTCTTGACAGCCTTCTTGAATTCCTCGACTGTGTTTATGGCAAACTCTAGTAAATCATAGTCTTGCCTTAGGACTTGTTGATATTTCTATGGTATATATGTAGGGGTTTCTTCATTCGCTTCTAATCTTGCCATCCTTCCTATCAGGACTTCTAAGATATCCTGCGATCTGTCAACAAAATATGAAGAGGTTTCCAAAATCTCTTCCAGCCGATTGTCCACCTGCAAGACCCTGAACCTCTCTTCCTCTATGGTCACTTGTAGCTGGTGCATCTTGCTTCTCTATGCCAGAATGTGCTCCTTGAAAGGATGAAGACTGACCTGCTATTCCTTGGCCTCTTCTAGAGCTGCTGTGAACGAGGTAATCTATTCTTTAAGTTCTACATTCTTCCCTTGAGATTGCCTCTCATATTCCTCCAAGGTAGCCTTCTACAGCTCCTACTCTCCTATATTTCCTAGCAGTTGCTTCTTTTCTTCCCTCAACCCTTGACATTCTTGCTGCACTTTCTCCAAAAATTCTTCGGCGGCCTCCATAGATCTCTTCTCTACTTGGAGGGACTAGAGCTCAGCTTTTGAAGACTTTATTTCTCGTTGTATTCCTTCAAACTTTCTTTTCAACCTATTATTTTCCTCTCTTTCTCTTCTCAGGGTATCTTTGAGCTGGGAAGAGGACTTCTTTGAATGTTCAAGATCAATCATTATTCTATCTACATTGTCCTTGGAAGCATAGATCAATGCAGCACCCGCTCTGATAGTGAACCTGGGGTCCTTGTTTGTCCCATATACTATAGTTGTATCATTTATAATTTTACCAGAATGCCCCCCAGTCTCGACCTTTCTCTCGGTCCTCTTAACTATCCTTTTCCTTTCCCTATCATAAAGGATAGTGTTGAAATCTGGTACCTCCTCCCCTTTATTATGCTCAAAAGGGATTAGCCTAAGGGTGGGGGCCATAGCCTATCTTGTTGTGCTGCCAGTAGCTACCTCAGGATTTTGAATATCAGGGTTCCCCAAATCCTGAGCCTGACTATCTGATGTATCAGAAGTTGATTGCTCTGTCACTGTCTCTGCCAGCTTTAGCTTTACTGCTTCCTGCTTCTTCAACTCCTCATCCATCTTTCTTTTCTTTTCATCTTCCTCTCTCTTGGAAGCTTCTTCTACCTTTCTAGCTACAGCCAGCTTTCAGCTTCTTGTGCTAGTCTCCTAGCATCTTCATTTTTTTTTCTAGTTTCTTCCTCCTCTTCCTTTTCTTGCTTGTCCTGTCATTTTCCGCCTTTGGCGGTGATTTTATTTTAAACCTTCTTCTTAAGGCTGTTATATTTTGCGCACTACGGAAAATGGATTCCTCTTTGTCCCAGTGGCTTGTGTTTTCAGAATGTACATTTTCCTCTCTGCAGTTCTCTGCCACTTTATTTCGGGAATCATTCCTGTGGAAACGCATTTCCCCAAAATGGAATTTCCCTAATTCTTCCATGAATTCATCAGCTTTCTTCACCGTAGTAAACTTGTAGCTTCCCAACCTGAATGGAAAAGGACGGTAAGCTGCTTTCTTGTGTTCAAATAGAAATCTCCCTATGCCATCTAAAAATACTTGTCTAACTGCCTCTTTATGGACTACATAGTCAGTGGCATACTTAGGCAGTAGTGAGGGTGCTCTTGAGCATCCAAACATTTTGAAATATAATCCATCCTCTATCAGATAGTAGTCTGCCTATTCCTCAATCACCTGCAATGCTTCCTTTGACATACAGTTGCACTCCTTTAAGAAGATCAATGTATATAATGGCATGATGAAGTGCTCACACACTTCCCTATAGTGACTGTGGTATTTGTGGGCCCACAACGGCTTGTATGCTAAGTAGACCGGTGTTGTTTCTCGGTCCCAGATACACCTCAGATTGGGGAAGGGTTGGTTGCACAGTATGCAATCAATCAGTATAGAGCTCATGTAGAACTATGATCTCTTCTGGGACACCCCTCCTAATGCTGAAGCAATGCAGGTTGAGAGGCTGTTGGACACAATGTTTGCACAATTGAACACTGTCCCCTGTGTTGCAACATAGAAAATGATAGGAAACCACTCCAATTTGAAGCTTTTACCGTGGTCCCTCTTGAAAATCCTATTCAGCGTCAGGGAAATGAACCTGGAAGGGGTTCTTAGATTTGTAGTGTCATATTCTCTGGTCATCCTGGTTCTAAAGTTCTTTCCAGGCATGAGCATCCTCTTCAGTGTTTTGACTAGGTCCATCTTAATTGCCTTCAGCCAGTCCTCAGTCAAGTACACGTGTGCTTCTGGTAAGTGGTAGGCCAGTGCCACATACCCAGGGCTATAATTAGCATAACCCTATTTATCACCATTTTCCAAAATCATGGTGGTTACATCTTCCCTAAGAAGAATCCACCCAATCACCTCTGAGCATGGAAAAAGCTCAAGTCTAGTAGCAATTTTCATCAATGAAGATCTCTCTATATTGGCATAGATGGTTTCTTCTTCAAAACCTATGTCAGGTACTTCTCGGTGCATTATTAATCTATAAATCCCCCCCATTGATATTCGGGCTCCACACCAACTGTGCATTTGGTGTCCTCGTAGGTGTATTCGACTCTGGTAACGATTTTGACTTCGGGTTCCTCTTCTACCATGGGAGCATTCTTCTTCTGACGTTTAGACATCTTGGATTCTGAGGAATTTCTCTGTCATGTATATAAATTGCTTTTAGGTTCTGTTGGGTCATTTCCAAATAACATTCAAAATGGAGGCAACTGTATAATCATTTTACCTCATCTATGCTAAACATGAGTGCAACTATGAAGAATAAACAATAATGCTTAAAAAACCAAGTGTTCCTGCATAAAATTAATTTGCCGAAAAGGCTAAAACTAGCTCTTGACCAACATTTGTAGATTTAACTTAGAAAAGCATGGGTTTTCTAAAATGACGAAAATCCTCCTCCTCTCATCAACATGAACATTGTCTCAAAACCCCCTCTCGGCGCTACAACCTAAATGCTACGCGAAAGAAAGAGGTGCCAACTACCAGGTGAGGACACTGCACTGATAGCACACTTAACTCATAAACCATAAGAGGAAGCTACTTGCTGTAAACACACTCGCCTCACGGCCCGACTAGGTTATGCATTCTAACCTAAGCTGGTTCAGGGTTCGGATTCAAGTTTAACACCCTCAACGTTGCGACCCTGGTTCATAAAAGTGAAGGCGATGATACAATGAAAAAAAACCTTGGCATCTCGAAAGCAAAACTTGAAAACGCCCTCCCTGGATGGCTATACGCAGACTGGGGGAAATTGGTGCGGACAGCGTAACAGTCATCTGCATCGGTTTCCCTAGCAATCGAGTGCGGTCTACAAACCATCAACAACTGCGAGAGTCATCATCAAGAAAACTACAAAAATTCCCCACCGAGCAGCCATACTATTTAACTCGAATATATACACAAGCCGGGAAGGGAAAACCTAGGAAACCACTAATGGCAGAGACAATAAAAATAGTTCAACCAACCAAACGGAATGGTAAAATGGGCATAAGGGCCTACCTGGCACTGTGCTACGCGAATGGTGGAGGAAAAATGGTAAACTTCCACGGCGAAGCCACCTAGGAGTGAAGGTACTGACAGCGAAAGCCTTGGTCTGCTTGAGGGAAAACGACAGCACGGAGAAATTGCCAACATACAATAAAATAATAAACCCCCAAACCCAAAATATATACGTCGTGGTCAACATGCAATCGGTGGGAAAAATAAAGTCATCGGTCGGAAAAATACTAAGGGGTTGGCAATCTTCTCAACATCACCTCCACAACGGCAGATGATGAAGCAACCGGGAAACCCACAATGGCATCGGTGGAGAAACCAATCAACACTCGCATTGGAGCTCGCGAGACTAAGGCCTCAGGTCAATAGATGGTTAGAGAGCCGCAATGGAGAACCCATAAAAGAAACCAAGTTCCGCAGACCAGCAAAATGGAGTAAGAATAAACATGTCTCAAGCGAAAAATATCGACCAAGTGGACAAGATAAATCAAACTATCGGAATCATAGTGCTTTTTAGAGCCGCAACAGCGAAAGTTGAAAAAACAAAGGACCTATGAAACAACACGGTGGGGATCAAAAAGGATTAAAAATCTCTCAAACAACTTCGCAAAACCTTCTTCGCAACGGTGAAAGACATATAACAAAGGCTCTGATAGGATCTCAAAACAACTGCCGATAAGGAAAAATACATCAGAGACCAAATACACTTGAATGAGACTTGATGTCCAGTTTTTTTCCACAACGGTGGGCGTGAAGATAACTAGACTCTTGACTCAAAGTCCAAAACACTTCCGATTAGCGAGGCAAAAATCAATTCAAATGGTAAAACATGGCTGGCATACAAGTAAATCTTTGTGCAAACATCAAACAAAACAAAAAGCTGAGCAAAAGAAATAAAAGGAGAGTCCCAAAAATTTTTAAATTTTTGGGAAAATGTTGCAGCTGCAACAATTGGCGACTACCTGGTGAGCCCCACATTTCTCAATCAACTTCTTCCTAGTTAAAGATTGTTTAATCATTTAGATCATAATTTGAATTCTTCTAGATGCTAGTATTCCTAAGATGGAAAACACATGCATTTAAATCATTGAGAATAGTCCATTCTTTGGAAATGGGAACACCCAAAATATTTATAGTTTGGATAACTCTTTTGAGGCATAGTAGGTGAATTTTATTTTACCTCTATCTTCGGGTAGTTTCTAGCTTGGACACCACAGGATCGTAACATATGGTAAACATAACTATTCATTTGTTCCTCATTCCCATTCCAATTGCACTTTTTTTCCCTTTTGAACTTTTGTTCTTATGAGTCCTCCATCTACTTTTCTTTCTGAATTTTTATTCAGGATCTTCTATCCATAGTGTCCTTTTGTGTGAGAGATGTATTTAATTTTCAGCTCACAGACGGAGAAGAACTCTTAGCAGATTGATATTCATGTTTCTAATACTTTTCTTTGATATGTATTGCTTCTCTTAGGAGTTTTGACTCTTAACATCCTTTAAGCTTTTGAAATCATGGCATGGGATCATTTATATATAATAAAATGTTTACCTTTCTTCCTTTCCATGGGTCTTTCTCTATCACTCCGTAGGACATCTTAGATGTGAAATGGATGGAGCCTCGAAATAGTATTCTAGACCTCTTAATTCTGAGTTATTTTCAGGGCTTAAGTAAGAATTCAATGAGTGCATAGACATTTAGCAAGACTACTTAATAGAAGAAGTTCTATCATTTCAAAATAAAATGAACAGTCTTTCCCCAATGATTTCAGTTAATCGAGAACCCTGATGCTTTGCATGCAACAAAATTTTCCTCTTTTATTCAAAAACAAACCAAAATAACTAGAAATAAAAGCGGTAAATCAAGGTAAAACTGCATCAAATTATTTATGTATAAGGTCATTAAGTCAAAAGAAAAAATAAAATTGTGCCCACCCCTAAAAATCTATCAACTCATGAGTCAAGGGGCTAGGATGGATTGCAGACATGAGATACCTAACCATGGTCTAATTCTGCTATTTTTGAAATCGAAGCTATGTCTACCGATTTACAATCACTCCCATCAGCCTGTGAAAATTGAGGGAGATCCGGCTGAGTGTCGGTCATATTGCTGGCCTCTTCTTATGCATGATATCTTAGTTCAAGCTCCGTAAGAAAATTCCCCAAAATAGAATTAGCAGATTCATTTCCTTCTTCCAACTTAGTGATAATGTGCTCCATGTAAGGTTCCCTTAAAATTTTGATCCGATTTGGGACCCCTTTATGAGGCAACCATAAATGTGACCAATCTGAAGCAAAATACCCCTTTAACCTTGAGAACCAGTCTTGGTTCAAAATAAGTCCATATCCATCTGGTATGTCAGCAACCACAATATCAATAAATTGACATATCTTGTTATTTACAGATAAACGAATGAGAACATTCTCCATTTCTCCCACTACTTTGACATTAGTTCTGTCTAGTTGAGTGACTTCCCAAACAGTAGGTTTTGGCTGCCCATTAATTCTTTTGCAAACTGTGAGTGGCATAACATTAACTAATGATCTAGAATCTACCAAAGAATTATGCACCTTATGATTCAACATTTCCAGAGTCAAAAGGAAAGGTGGGGTTCTAGCTTTCTCTTCCCCAATTGATTTGACCTCTTCCTTCACAGGTTGGTTTTCAGTGGGAATCTCTTCTTCTATCTCTTCAGGATTTTCTGTATTTTTTTTGTTAATACCTACTTGTTCTTCCATAGGTTTAGAAGGCTTGTTGATATGCTCCGTATCTTGGATGATAATGGTAATTTCAGGTACTTTGTCTTCAACCTTGTTCTTTGGCTGTTTCCTGACATTCTCTTGCAACTTCTTAATTTTTGAGATTATTGTATTGCCTTTATTTACCAAATCCATGTCATTTGTTGTCGTTGGTATGTTCTCAGGTTTAAGAGTACTTTTTTCTGTATCAAACAGCAAGACACAATCCCATAAAAACATGGTATCATTTTCTTGTTTTTCCATGGTCTTATTACCTTTTTCCCCTTCATCACTATCCTCAGTCAATTTAGAGTCCAAGAGCTGATTCATGACCAACATCATTGAATTTATCCATTGAGTACAATTCTTTTCAGAATGGGGTTGTTGGTGGAAAGTGCAAAAGTTATCCATTCCTAGCTCCGTTAAGTTCATAGATGCAGGGCTGTGCAGAGGGGGTTGGGATTGATTGTTATCTTCTCTTTTTTTTTAATATGGATTATAAGATTTATGAGCTTCTTTTTCCTTCTCCAAATCTATTATTCTATTGGAGAGCTTTTGCATCATATTTAACATTCCCTCAAAATCATGTGATTGCTCCTCTCTAGGTTTGGACATCGTTAAGGTTCTTTTCCTGGAAGTTTTTTCTCTAGATTGCTCGGGATAATCCTCTATACTTTCCTTTTAAGCCTCTACTCTTTCTTCTTATTCATAAGTCTCAGCTAAGTTAGGCTTAACTTGAGCTTTTGTGAACATAGCCAAGTCAGGACCTAAATCTGAGGTATAATACTCAATCAGAACTTTATCAGAAGGCTTATCAGTTGCAGAGAAGTTCTTGAGGTAAGCTGAAAATATTTGAGTAAAATTGTGTACCTTCTCAGTCCTTTCTTTTTTTAAAGCACCCAGACCTTTCATCACTGCTGCATGCATCTTTTGGGATACATATTTGCTTCTGAAAATCCTTTCGAAGGTATCCCAATCTAGGATAGAGTTTGTAGGCAAACCAAAGTACCAGGATGTTGTTGCTCCTTTAAGGGTATGTGGGAAAAGTCCACAAACTACATCCTCATATTCCTCAGCCCTTAATCCCTCTATTTCCAAATATAAACTTTGCAAATGGTCATCTACTACAACCTTCTCATTATGATCAAACTTAGGCAGCAAATTCTCGAAAGCTTGAGGTAAGTCATGCAGCGGAGGTGTTAGGTTCAAGGGTGATCTGGCTTTCCAAGCCGGTGGTGGATTTGGTGGGTTAGGCTGGTTTGCATTTACACCTGCCATCAATCTGGGTGGAGAGTGAGGTGGTGAATGAACATAAGTATGAACAGGTGAACAGTAAGGTGTATTTGGGCCAACTTGATTCAAAGGTTGTACAACTTCCTGTAAGGCTATTTGTACAAGTTCTTCCAAATGTCCAACTAACACTGAATCTTCCAAGATGGGACAGTATTTCTTCTTATATTCTCTTCTAGGGAAGTCAGGGATAATCGGTAATCCCCCAATCTTCTTCACATATGCCCTAGTGTGTCTTCTCAGATCATTAACAACTTAATTGTTCACAGAATACAAGTGCCCTCTACCCTTCTCTTCAAGAATTGGATTGGAAAACAAACTGCTTTCTGAACTATCACCTGTGGAATAATTTCAAGAAAATGGGTTTCCTCAGCCAGCCATGCACTGGCGGCCCTTCTTCTAGCTCTAGAAACTGTTGAGGCCTGGAAATTCGTAGGCAACAATAGCAAGGGATTCTCCCCAGTCAACGTTCCCAACTAGCCCGTGACTGTTTGGTATAGGCAATCCGTCCAGTTTGTGGTCCGGCTACCATAGGTCAAGTAACAAAAATAAAAGGTTTTACCAGTTGCGACCCGGTCCACCGTATATATTTTTGTATTTTTCATTTTTAAGTATGACATGCAAATGCCTATCTAAAATGCATATTGATTGAGAATGCAAGGAGTGATCACAATGTGATCCATAGGTTCTTACCTATTTTCTTAGGCTCTCTTGCACCTAAATCACACACACAACAAGAAATTAAAACTAACTACCTAACCTATCCCTAGGGAGCAAGATTGTCACTTATTAATGAGTAATCTATTTCATGCATTATAAAAAATAAATCACAGATAATCGATACTTCTTTCAAACACATGAACATTTAAAGATATTTGAACAACCAGATAACCAGTTGTCTATGAACAACATTCATTACTCATAGTGGAAATTTTCATAAAACAAACTAGAGATCATTCATACAAGAACATAGGTTCAAAGAGTTAGAACAAACTCATAGTTAATGGACACAAAGCTGAAAAATGAAATAATTCCTCTTCAACAAATCCATAGCATAACATTTGAACATTCCACCAAGCTTTCTCCAACAGGAAAATTGTAATGATTTATTGCAAAAGGAAATAGTTCTTCTTACAATATGTCTTCCAATCTAACTAGGAAAACGTCCCTCTTCTTGTCTAGATTCTCTATATTTATACAAAAGAACAAAACTGTTGGGATGCCCATGAAATGACTCTTGGGCTTCCCCAACTCTTCCCCTCCCACGTCTTTCTTTCATTAAGTGTTTATAAAATTTACAGTATATTACAATAAAATGAATAAATGCTCATGAGGAGGGGCCCGCTTGACTATTCAAAAATTTCTTCCATGCTGAAGCCTTTGAGGCAATGCTTTCAAATTCAGAAGGTTCTAGGAAACGAATATTTATTTTGAATTTATCAGCCTAATTTCTTGTGAATTCTATTCTAGTTGCGCTCAGGCGAAGTTGGTCTTCTAATAGCTGCACACTAACCACAGAATGATCTACTTCATTCCTCAAGGTCTACTCATCTAAAGATTTAATGTGTTGTATCCTTTGTTCATCTTCTTAATATCTTCTTTGCAAAATATCCAAAAATAGGCTGTGGTCTGGAAAGGTATCCATTCTCTATTCAGCCTCAACCTGGCAGCGATTATAAGTGATAAAAAGTATCCTAAATAATTCTGCACAAGCCCCCTTTTTCTTCTTGACATCCTTCTTGAATTCCTTGGCTGCATTTATGGAAAACTCCAGTAAATCATAGTCTTGCCTTAGGGCTTCTTGATCTTTCTATGGTATATCTATAGGGGTTTCTTCATTCGCTTCTAATCTCCCCATCCTTCATGTCAGGACTTCTAAGATATCCTACGATCTATCAACAAAATATGAAGAGGTTTCCAAAATATCTTCCAGCTGATTGTCCACCTGCAAGACCCTCCACCTGTCTTCCTCTATGGTCACTTGCAACTGGTGCATCTTGCTTCTCTATGCCAGAACGTGCTCCTTGAAAGGCTGAAGACTAACCTACTATTCCTTGGCCTCTTCTAGAGCTGCTGTCAATGAGGTAATCTGTTCTTTAAGTTCTACATTCTGCCCCTAAGATTTCCTCTCAGATTCCTCCAAGGTATCCTACTGCGGCTCCAACTCCCCTATCTTGCCTAGCAGCTGCTCCTTTTCTACCCTCAACCCTTGACATTATTGCTCCACTTTCTCTATACTTTCTTGGGCGGCCTCCATAGATCTCTTCTCTACTTCGAGGGACTAGAGCTTAGCTTTTGAAGACTTTATTTCTTGTTGTATGTCTTCAAACTTTCTTTTGAACCTATTATTTTCCTCTCTTTCTCTTCTCAGGGTATCCTTAAGCCGGGAAGAGAACTTCTTTAACTATTCAAGATCAGTCATTATTCGATCTACATTGTCCTCGAAAGCATGGATCAATGAAGCCCCCACTCTGATAGTGAACCTGGGGTCCTTGTCTATCCCATATACTACAGTTGTATCATTTATCATTTTACCGGACTGCACCCCAGTCTCGACCTTTCTCTTGGTCCTCTTCACTATCCTTTTCCTTTCCCTATCATAAAAGATAGTTTTGAAATCTAGTACCTCCTCCCCTTTCTTCTGCTCAAAAGGGATTAGCCTAAGGGTGGGGGCCATAGCCTTTCTTATTGTGTTGCTAGCAGCTACCTCAGGATTTTGAATATCAGGGTTCCCCAAGTCTTGAGCCTGACTATCTGCTATATTGGAACTTGATTTCTCTGTCACTGTCTCTACTAGCTTTAGCTTTTCTGCTTCCTGCTTCTTCATCTCCTCATCCGTATTTATTTTCTTTTCCTCTTCCTCGCTCTTGGCAGCTTCTTCTGCCTTTCTAACTGTAGCCAGCTTTCGGCCTCTTGTGCTAGTCTCCTAGCATCTTCATTTATTTTTCTAGTTTCTTCCTCCTCTGCCTTTTCTTGGTCATCCTGTCCTTTTCTATCTTTGGTAGTGATTTTCTTCTTGAACCTTCTTCTCAAGGCTGTTATATTTTGTGCACTATGGAAAATGGATTCCTCTCTGTCCCAGTGGCTTGTGTATTCAAAATGTACATTTGCCTCTCTGTAGTGCTTTGCCACTTTATTTCGGGAATCATTCCTATGGAAACACATTTCCTCAAAATGGAATTTCCCCAATTCTTCCATGAATTCATCAGCTTTCTTCACCCTAGTAAACTTGTAGCTTCCCAACCTGAATGGAAAAGGAGGGTAAGCTACTTTCTTGTGTTCAAACAGAAAGCTCCCAATGCCATCTAAAAATACTTGTCTAACTACCTCTTTGTGGACTACATAGTCAGTGGAATACTTAGGAAGTAGTGAGGGTGCCTTGGAGCATCCAAACATTCTGAAATATAATCCATCCTTTGTCAGATAGTAGTCTACGTATTCCTCAATCACCTGCAATGCTTCCTCTGACATACAGTTGCACTCCTTTAAGAAGATCAATGTATATAGTGCCATGATGAAGTGCTCACACACTTCCCTATAGTGACTATGGTATTTGTGGCCCCACAGCGGCTTGTATACTTGGTAGACTGGTGTTTTTTCTCGGTCCTAGATACACCTCAGATTGGGGAAGGGTTGGTTACACAGTATGTAATCAATCAGTATAGAGATCATGTAGAACTCTGATCTCTTCTGGGACACTCCTCCTAATGCTGAAGCAATGCAAGCTGAGAGGATTTTGGACACAATGTTTGCCCAGTTGAACACTATCCCTTGTGTTGCAACATAGAAAATTATAGGAACCCACTCCAATGTGAATCTTTTACCATGGGCCCTCTCGAAAATCCTGTTCAGCATCAGGGCAATGAACTTGTAAGGGGTTCTTATATTTGGAGTGTCATATTCTCCAGTCGGCCTAGTTCTAAAGTTCTTGCCAGGCATGAGCATCCTCTTCAGTGTTTTGACTAGGTCCATCTTAGTTTCCTTCAGCCAGTCCTCAGTCAAGTACACCTGTGCTTCTGGTAAGTGGTAGGCCAATGCCACATACCCAGGGCTATAAGAAGCATAACCCTGTTTATCAACATTTTCCAAAATACTGGTGGTTACATCTGCTCTGGGAAGAATCCACCCAATCACCTCTGAGCATGGAAAAATATCAGGTCTAGTAGCAATTTTCATCAATGAAGATCTCTCTATATTGGCATAGATGGTTTATTCTTCAAAACCTATGTCAAGTACTTCTCGGCACGTTATTAATCTGTAAATTCCCCCCCATTGATATTCGGGTTCCACACCAACTATGCATTTGGTGTCCTCGTAGGTGTATTCGACTCTGGTAATGATTTTGACTGTGGGTTCCTCTTCTAACATGGGATCCTTCTTCTTCTGATGTTTAGACATCTTGGATTCTGAGGAATTTCCCTGTCATGTACATAAAATGATTTTAGATTCTGTTGGGTAATTTCCAGATAACATTCAAAATGGAGGCAACTGTATAAGCATTTTACCTCATCTATGCTAAACATGAGTGCAACTATGAAGAGTAAACAACAATGCTAAAAAAACCAAGTGTTCCCACATAAAATTAATCTACCGAAAAGGCTAAAACCAGCTCTCGACCAACATTTGCAGATTTAACTTAGAAAAGCATGGGTTTTCTAAAACTAGGAAAATCCTCCTCCTCTCATCAATGAAAACACAATCTCAAAACCCCCTCTCGATGCTATGTTCCAAATCCCAAGTGAGGACACTGCATTGATATCGCAATTAACTCATAAACCATAAGAGGAAGCTACTTGCTGTAAACACGCTCGCCTCATGGACTGACTAGGTAATGCATTCTAACCTAAACTAGTTCGAGGTTCAGATTCAAGTTTAACACTTTCAACGTTGTGACCATGGTTCATAAAAGTGAGGGTGATGATATAATGAAACAAAACCTTGGCATCTCAGAAGAAAACCTTGAAAATGCCCTCCCCGGACGACCACACGCAGAATGGGGGAAACTGCTGTCGACATTGTAGCAGTCGTCCGCACTGGTTTTGCGAGAAATCGAGTGCGGTTTGCAAACCCTCAACGGCCACAAGATTCATCATAAAAAAAACTACAAAAATTCCCCACCGGGTAGCCATACTATTTAACTCGAATATATACACATGCCGGGATGGGAAAACCTAGGAAACCACTTGTAAGGTTTTCCGTTACACCAAAACCTATAGATGTTGATGAACATTTGAAACCCAACACAAGGCCCTATCACTAGGAGTGGTGGTTAAACCACTTGTTTTGTATTCCCAGAGGTGCGGCGGTTATACCATGTGGAGGTACCTGATACTCCAACACCCCACCTCCGGCGTAGCTTGGGGGAATTGAACCTGAGACCTCTGCTCTTATACCATGTAAGGTTTGTTGTTACACCAAAACCTACAGATGTTGATGAACATTTGAAACCCAGCACAAGGCCCTATCACCAGGAGTGGTGGTTAAACCACTTGTTTTGTATTCCTAGAGGTGCGGCGGTTATACCATGTGGAGGTACCTGATACTCCAACACCACTAACCATGGAGACAACAAAAATAGTTCAACCAACCAAATGGAATGGTAAAATAGACATAAGGGCCTACCTGGCACTATGCTGCGTGACTGGTGGAGGAAAACTAGTAAACTTCCATAGCGAAGCCACCTAGGAGCGAAGGTATTGACAACGAAAGCCTTGTTCTGCTCAAGCGAAAATGACAGCACAGAGAAATTGCCAAAATACAATAAGATTAATAAACCCCCGAACCCAAAATATATACATCGCGGTCAACATGCAATTGACGGGAAAAATAAGATCATCGGGCGGCAAAAGACTAAGGGGTCAGCAATCTTCTCAACATCGCCTCCGCAACGACGGATGATGAAGAAACCAGGAAACCCACAATGGCATCGGCGGAGAAACCAATCAACACTCGCATCAGAGCTCACGAGACTAAGGCCTCGGGTCAATAGATGGCTGGAGAGCTGCAACGATGAAACCGTAAAAGAAACCAAGTTCCGCAGACCAGCAAAACGAAGTAGGAATAAAAATGTCTCAAGCGAAAAACATCGACCAAGTGGACAAGATAAATCAAACTATCGAAATCATAGTGCTTTTTAGAGCCACAACAAGGAAAGTTGAAAAAAACCAAGGACCTGCAAAACAACACGGTGGGATCGAAAAGGATTATATAACTCTCGGACAACTTCACAGAACCTTCTCCGCAACGGCATAAGACATATAGACAAAGGCATCGACGGGATCTCAAAACAACTACCGATAAAGAAAAATACATCGAAGACCAAATACACTTGACTTGGACTTGATGTCTGGTTCTTTTCCACAACGGCGGGCATGAAGATAACTAGACTCCTGACTCAAAGTCCAAAACACTTCCGATTAGCGAGGCAAAAATCAATTCAAACAGTAAAACATGGCTGGCATACAAATAAATCTTTGCGCAAACATCAAACAAAACAAAAAGCTGAGCAACAGAAATAAAAGGAGGGTCCCAAAATTTTTTAAATTTTTGGGAAAATGTTGTACCTGCAACACATATTTAAGATCATCAATGGTATCATCATCATCATCATCATCATCATCATCATCATCATATTCGTCATCATCATCATCCTCATCATCAACATCCTAATAAACCTCATCCTCATCCTCATCCTCATCATCGTCAATATTATAATCATCATCATTATCAATGTTACCATCATGATCATCATCATTGTCAATGTTATCAACTTCATCATCATGATCATCATGTTTATACTCATTAGAATAATAGAAATCATCATCATCATGTGCATCCTAGCGATGATTTTTCGTGGAAAAAATGTTCACATGTACTAGTGATAGATGAGAACCATGGCATAATTGATATGGAGAGATATCATAGGAACTATGTTCATTCTATACTATATTTGTTTATGTGTGCATTAACACATGTAATCCACATTTTGTAGCTACCCATTCTTTACAAAGGTTGTTAGAGTTTCATTGGGAGTTACAGAGCTTTGTTGGGATTCAAATCTTAAGAGTCCCACTAAGTTACACTATGGACATTCCAAGACAATACCTGAAAAATCCAGTGGGGTTCCTTTGACAAGGTTTCAGACTAGTGTACATATTATCTAGGATAAGAGATTCCTCTTCACTCCGTAGCTTCTTCTCCCATCATGCACATATTTCCTATCAAATTGCCAAGGTCTTCCTAGCAGAAGATGACATGCATTGATATCTCCATTTTTTTGGTAATTAACAATGCTCCTCCAAGACATTTTTTGGTTATTCTTGGTTCCTCAATTATGAAACACCTTTACAACAATAGATAAAGGGGTTTCACCCCTTGTGGTCTCTTTGTTTCATGTAGTATGTCCATGGTTAATGTAGAAATGTTATTTATCACTTAAGTGATTAGGTGAACATTGGTATACTTGCCTATTTTCTTAGTGATCCCAAAGGTTTATACAACCCGGGCCTTAGTGTATAATTAAGAACATGGGGAAGCTTCCATCGTCTATTGTCTTCAAATTTTGACATGACTGGTAGACAATTATTATGATTAACCTTTTAGTCAATGTGTGTCCTCCTCTTACCACTTAGGTGATTGTACAATGTCTTTAATGCATAGTGACAATGAAAGCTCTTGAAATATGTGGATCATCCTTCTTGAAATAAGGCTCATCTACCTCCCTGGTGACAATAATAGGCTATTGAGAATTGGAGGATCATGCATCTTCATCAAATTTGACATATTTTCTCACAACTACCTTCCACAAAGATGGAATGTAGATTTTGTAACATTAGAGATTTTTAACTCTTGGTTTGTTATCTATGAAAAAACCCATAACACTCTTATGTCGATTACAACCATGGAGGTATGATTCAATTTGTTCCTTCATTTCCTTTTTCTCTTCCTCAATATTCTTAAACATTGAAGTCAAAAGTTTGGTATGGTTCCAATCTATTTTAATTCCATTAGATATGCAATTTAGACATTCTCATTCCCATTATTTGTTCTTATTCTCATGAAAAAAATGTGTGAGAACACAAAATAAGAAAAACCCTATGGTCCATGTCCTAATAACCCCCAAAAGCACTATGGTTCACATGATAATAAAAAATAAAAATGAAAACAAATTAAAAACAAATTAAAATTATTATTATTTTTTATTAATATATATATATATATATATATATATATATATATATATATATTACATTGTAATATATATAAACAAATTACATTGTGTATATATATTACAACCCAAACCCTATACTATTGAAAATAAAATCCCTGAATCCCAACTGTGAAATGATCATGTGAAAAACACTGAATCGACCCATTAGCTATAAACTGTGAAAGGGTGTTAAATGCCATCATAGGGGGTTTCCATTGCACAAGTAGGAGTAGGTACATGAGCTGGACCCAAATCCAAACTGTGAATTGGTGAAATATTCTCATTAGGTGTTTCCATTGCACAAGCATGAGCAGAAGTAGGAGAACCTACCAAATAATAGGGTAAACTTCCTTTGGCCCACTATTAGCTATCTCGTGTACTGGAACTGATTTAGCAGATGTGGAAGTTTTGGGGAGTTCCTCTACTGACAAAACCTTGATAATATGGTCTGTAGGCGATGGAAGTGTGAAGAAGGAGCTCCAAGGTCACACGGAGGGTGTCTCCAACATAGCATGGTTATCAAATTCACATTACATTTTCTATGCCTCCACGACAAAACCCTACGCATATGGGATTCCCACACAGGTGATTGCATCAAAACATTGAAGGGTCACACTAATTATGTGTTCTGTGTTAATTTCAATCCGCATTCGAATATTATAGTTTCTGGCTCCTTTGACGAAACTGTGAGAATTTGGGATGTGAGGACAGGGAAATGATTGAAGGTTTTTCCTACCCATTCAGACCCCATGATGGTCATTCACTTCAACCAGGATGGGTCGTTGATATTTTCCAGTAGTTATGATAGGCTCTGTAAGATTTGGGATTCTTCCACTGGCAATTACTTAAAGATGCTCATCGATGAAGAGAACCCCCCCATTTCAGTTTTCCATTTTTTTCCAAACTGAAATTTTATTTGTGACAGAACACATGAAAATACATTAGTATATTTAAACCCTAAACCCTTAAACCTGGGGAAAAATGAAGGTTTGCATGAAAAAAACATGAATTTTATTTGAAAGTTAGTAGTTTTTGATTAATTGGTGGCAAGATTTTTCCCCGCAATTCATAACGTTGGACCCGATTTCAGTAGAATTGTGTCTAGGAGTTAGAAGGGTTTGCAAGTAATCTATTCTTCTGAATTTTTTAACCATGAAACCATTGTCTTCTGGATAAAGTTTATGGTAGGAATGTTTTACACAGACCTCCATCAGTCGATTAACAAAATTAATTGGAATGTTGTGCCTTTAATGTTCATAGAAATTAATGAATGGAATATTAAACCATTGAATTCTAAGTCATTTTAATGTTTTATTATGTTTATATCAAATTAGGATTCGTTTCTCACATGCCTGCACATTCTATGTAGTTACAGTGAAATAGTTTATCATCTCTTATAAACAAAGAACCTCAATGTGTTAGGAAAGTTCATGATAAAATTTCCATACATCAAATATTATGACAATGGACTAGTTTTCACTTCGTAATTGTGTAGTAAAATTAGAAAATTGAATGGATCTCTAGGAATAAATGTGTTAAATATAACATACGTATATTCTTATGCAACAATGTTGATAGATTCTCATAATCATTGTCGTTAGAGCCAGTTGAGTCAAAAAAATATGCAGTCAGGATGACCCAGTTTGACTTGGCCAAGTCTGTTAGATTTGTATCATTCAAGATAGCATTCTCTTATGATCTTATCTAAGAGAATAAGATGCACAACAATAAACACAATAGAAAAAAGAGACACAAAGAATTTTCCTTGGGGAAACCATAAAGGAGAAAACCTGACAACTTCCTCAGAGATAGAATGAGCACCAATGGCAGCAGTAAAACCCAAAAACATAAAATATGATCTCCACAGCTTGATCTCTCTCTCACACTTGAGAGAGATTCTCCTGTCTCACTCATGTGCACTAGTGAGTGAGTGTGTGTATGATAAATAGAGAGGCTCACTCTCTATTTATATTTTTTCGTTCACTTGATGTCCACTTCAACATGTCGACCCCACTTAACAATTACTTACTAGGGTTGACATCTCTAGGAGAGTCTAATAACCCTAGTTCCCCACAACTTGTGGGGACTTTGACCCTTCGATCAACAAGGAGGGTTAACCTTAACATAATGGTGGGGACTATTTCCCTAACTTACAATATCTCACCTAGGTTTGACTTCTCTAGGATAGTCTAATAACCCTAAGGCCCCACAACTATAGGGACTTTAACCCTTGATCGATAACAGGGTTACCCACAATGACTTTACATGACTTGTTTACATTATTGAATCTCCTGATACAAACATCGGGATATGACATGACTCAATTACATTACAGGTTCTTCCTAGAAAAAAACATCAGGGTACAATACATAAACTATACAAGTGAATACATTCCAAAGTTACAATTACATCAACACTCCCTCTTAACTAGGAAGGTATTCTCTCGACACAATTTATCAGCACAAGTCTTCTTCTCTATATCATCTGGATCATCATCAAGTCATCTTCATCTTCAAGTCATATTCATCGTCAAGTCATCTTCATCGTCAATTCATCTTCATTGTCAAGTCATCTTCATTAAGTCTGGATCATCACTTGATCTAGAGCATCACTGGATCATCATCAAAACTGGATCATCATTGGATCATCATCATCATCACTTCTTTCACTATCTCAATCAAATAGTGCTATCTCTTCATTCTTCTCGTCATAGGAAGTTCTACAGAGCTAGCCCTTTTTCATGTTGGTTGTAGGCCTAGCCTCCATGTATGTCTTCTTCAATGCTTATATCTGACCCTAAGTCAGAATGGCCCATCCAACACTTACAACTGACCATGAGAGGAACACATCCAACACCATGTCAGAAAGGCATGCCCAACACTCACCTCTGACCATGCGAGAACACATCCCACAACCCTATCAGAAAGGCCCAACACTCACATCTACCATGTGGGAACACATCCCACAGCCCTATCAGAAAGGCCCAGCACTTATATCTAGCCATGCAGGAACACATCCTACAACCATGCTAGAAGGGCTCTGCACTTACATCTATCCATGTGGGAACACATTTTGAAACCATGCTAGAAAGGCTCTACTTACATCTATCCATGGAGGAACACACCCTGCAACCATGCTAGAAGGGCTCTACACTTACATCTAGCCATGCGAGAACACATCCTACAACCATGCTAGAAAGGATATCAACCCTAGGTTGAGGATTCCTGGTAACTGACCAAGTGCCTCCATTCTCCCATAGAATGGAATTCAGGGCTTATATCTGATCATGTGGGAACACATCCCATAGTCGCCTCAGAATGGCTTAGCACTCACATCTGACATGGAAGGAACCAATCCTCCCACCATGACAGAATGGCTCAGCCCTTACATATAACCATGGAAGGAACCAATCCTCTCACCATGTCAGAATGGCTCTCAGCTCTAGGATGAGTATTCTTGGTAACTAACAAGGTGCCTCCATTCAAAGAATGGAATTCAACACTTATATATGATCATGTGGGAACACATCCCATAGTTTCCTTAGAATGGCTTAGCACTCACATCTGACATGGAAGGAACCAATACTCCCACCATGACAGAATGTATCAGCCCTTACATCTAACCATGGAAAGAACCAATCCTCTCACCATGTCAGAATGGCTCTCAGCTATAGGCTAAGTATTCCTGGTACCTGACTAGGTGCCTCCATCCAGAGAATGGCATTCAACACTTATATCTGATCATCTAGGAACCAATCCTACAGTCACCTCAGAATGGCTCAACACTTATATCTGAAATGTAAGGAACCAATCCTCTCATCATGATAGAATGGCTTAGCCCTTACATCTGACCATGGAAGGAACCAATCCTCTCACCATGTCAGAATGGCTCATGGACTCATCACTTTCCCTTGGAGGGAACCTCGATCTAGAGAACACTAAGCTTCTCCCTGACATACTCAAACTTCACTCTGGCCAATGGCTTAGTCAGCACATCAGCTATCTATTTGTTTTTCGGAACACACTAGAGCTTCATTGCTCCCATTTGCACCATATCCCTGATATAGTGATATTTGATCTCGATATGCTTCAACTTGTCATGGAACACTAGGTTCTCTGACATTTCACACAACTCTGGTTGTCGCAATATATACAAGTAGCATCTAACTGGAGATCAAATAAATTAGACAGTAGATTCCTTAGCCATACTGCCTCACAACTAGCTGAACAAGCTGCGACATACTCTGCTTCAGCTATACTCAATGCCACGCAAGACTGTTTCCTGCTAAACCAAGAGATCACACCTGATCCCATACTGAACCAACACCCTGAAGTGATCTTCCTATCGATGGCACTACCTACCCAATCTGAATCAAGATAACCTTCCATGTTGATATTTTTATTCGCCTCATACTTGATCCCATAATCAACTTTACCCTTCAGGTACCTCAAAATATGCTTTGCAGCAATCAAGTGAACATGTCTTGGATCTGTCAGGAACTGGCTCAAGTTGTTCATAGAAAAGCAAATATCTGGTCTTGTATTCATCAGGTACATCGAGGACCCAATCATCTGATGATACATCATGGCATCAACTGACTCTGATGAAGCAACACTCAGTAGCTTCAGGATCGATGCCATAGGTGTGGTCATGGCCTTGCAGTCCATCATCTTGAACCTCTTCAGGATCTCTACTACATACTTCCCTTGTCCCAAAGAGATTCTACCACACCTCCATGCCTAGAAATTAGTGCATCATATCCAAGTCCTTCATATCGAACTTGGCAGTAAGTCTCCTTCTTACAACTTCTGTGAGGAACAAGTCATCGACATATAACAAGAGCATCACTGGTCTTCCACATTCAACCTTGAGGAAAGGTTGGAATCCTCTTTACTCTCAGTAAATCCTAGAGTCACCAGTAAGCTATCCATCATGTCATACCATGTCGAACCTCAGGATATTCTATAGTCACTCCCTTTGAAGTGAAGCATCATACTCCCTCTGTCTTTCGTACTCTATGCACTCTTTTCATGAGAATCCTCATGCTACGAATCTTGCCTTGTATCCCACGATGTTTCCATCTACTGCATGATGGAACTACAGACTTCCCTTCATGTATCGATACTACATCCTAGACATCATTCTTCTTGAACTGGTCTTCCCTTTCTTCTTGGTTACTTCTTCATAGCTGTAAGGTTCTGCATCAATGATGTCGCTGCATTTGTCATATTATTGTTTATATGTCGTCAGTTGTTCTTTGGAACAAGTCTCATCCTTATTTTCTTGTAGGTGATTATGTATGCGATCTTTCCTACAAGTAAAATGCATTAGTTGTATGGTTATAAACATTTCATAAGGCATATTCATAATGGAAAATTATTATGCATAAATACATGATCATGCAACTATTTTAGCCAATACAACATTCATCCATATCTCATAGAAACGTTTCTAGATGCCTTCCATCTCCACCAGGACAACATTGAGATTGTGCACTAATCCAATATGTCAGCAAAGAGGTTTCATTCTAGATAAGTAGCAATGGATATTTGTATAGCACTATGAGCTACTTACCCATCACATGCATATTAGTAGTATACTTTCATTAATGAAAACATTATATCATGCATAATACATCAACTGAATATAAACAAATACATAACAAAACAATATCATGAAAAGACAATTGAATACTTATCTTTATTTGTTTCATGGGTAGAATCCTTCTTGAGCCTTTAGCTTTATCATCTTCTTCATTCATAATAGCATCGTTTGTTATCCAAATGCTAAGATGGATAATAGGTTCTTCAAGATTTGAGAGACCCGTGTAAAGTATGACTGTATGGTTTCTGCATTCTGGATCTTCACATTCTTCAACTGGTTTCTTAAGGTCATCTTTCGATTTATGTTCTTCCCTTCAAATAGCTTGGTCAAGGAATCAAACATCTCTTTGGTGTCTTTAAGGAAGACACTTGTGGTACAAGGTGATCCATGATTGAATGAACAATGATCTTCTTGGCCTTGACCAAGTTTTTCTTGTGTAAGGCTTTTAGCCTCATCTCCCTCTGGAACTAGAACTACTTATGTGGGTGTCCAATTCATTTCCTTCAAGGACTAGTGAGATCCTATACTTTTATGTTTGGAAGTTGTCAAATTCATCAATATTATCATCAAGCTGATGTGATAGATCACTTTGAAATGAGAACCTCAAATGAAAATATCAAAAGATTAGATCTTACCGATTTGAGGTGTCCATCCTGGTTCTGGAGCTCCCTGATCTAGGGTTTGTCAGAGAAACCCTAATTTTCAAAAATTGGAATATTTTAGATCTGATTGGATAGAAATATATACCTCTTCAATTCAAGCCATCCAATGTACTCCTTTTCTTAAAACAGTGGAGGGAAGCTCCCGGAACAGGAAGCCCTAGTTTTCCAATTTCTTCTACAAAAATGCCTAATACTGTTCTTGCCTATATCTCCGAAATTAATGCTCCTCTATGTCTGAAACTTTTCACTAAGGTAGAATCACCCGTCCCTATTGAAACACCATAGGTTTCATCAGAATTGGTTTCACCAATTGGTACTTATGATCGTTTGACCAAGGTGACCCGTTTCAGGACTGTTCAGAACAACAAAGTTGTATGGACTCCCACATGTCAGTGTTTCATCTTCTGGGTCTAAAAATTGGACCACATAAATTAAATTCCATTCAATTTTCGGAAAATATTTAGAGATTTCATTTGGACCTTTATACCCTGAGATATAGCAATTCTTCCCATGTGTCCTGTTTAGGGATGAATCCTGGAAGAGGCTGGAACCGTAACTTGGATGGATCATATCTGCTAGGATATATTGGATATGAGGCAGAATTTTGGATACAATATAACTAAGGATCTTGGCTTTGGTCTGTGAAAGTTTCCGCTCTTGATCCATTTCCAATCCTGAGATATAACGAATGTACCAAAACTTATCAATTTTAGTGTTTAGGTTCAAAGTAGGGTTTGACTTTCCTGGAGTTTCACCCAACCAAAAATATTGACCCAGGTCTCTAAAATTCGATTTTGATGAGGAGAGAAATCACATGCTAGGATCACTCAAAAAATCATCTTCTGTAAGAAGCCCTAATTTCTTGCACCAAAAATTGAAAATGCCTAGAATCGAATTCTGCTTCGATAGAAAGATGTGCCCTTCAATGGAGAGTCATCCTAGCATACTTTTGTTTATGGATTGTTGAGAGAGACCAAAAAAGTAAGAATCCCTAGCTTCTATATTTGCACAATTTATTCTTCTTAGGTTAGCTCTGATACCATGTTAGATTTTTATCATTCAAGCTAGCATTATCTTAGGATCTTATCTGAGAGAATAACATGCACAACAATAAACACAAGAGACAAGAGACAAAGAATTTTTGTTGGGAAAACCATAAAGGAGAAAACCCCGTAACTTCCTCAGAGATAGAATGAGCACCAATGGCAGCAGTAAAAATCGAAAACATAAAAGATGATCTCCACAGCTTGTTCTCTCTCTCACACCTGAGAGATCTTCTCTTGTCTCACTCATGTGCCCTAGTGAGTGAGTGTGTGTATGATAAATAGAGAGGCTCACTCTCTATTTATATTATTTTTTTCACTTGATTTCCACTTAACAATTACTTACTAGGTCCGACATCTCTAGGAGAGTCTAATAACCCTAGTTCCCCACAACTTGTGGGGAATTTGCCCCTCTGATCAACAAGGAGGGTTAATCTTAACACAATGGTGGGGACTATTGCCACGAATTACAATAAATGACCTAGGGTCGACTTCTCTATGATAGTATAATAACCCTATGGCCCCACAACTGTGGGGACTTTAACCCTTGATCAATAAGAGGGTTACCCACAATGAATTTACATGACTTTTTTACATTATTGAATCTCCTGATAGGAACATCGGGAGATGACATGAATCAATTACATTACAGCTGCTTCCCTGAATAAACATTAGGGTACAATAGATAAAATATACAAGTGAATACAATCTGAAGTTACAATTACATCAACAAAGTCTAACTAAAACTAGCTACTCAATCCAGTTTGACAAAAATGTGGAGGCATTTTGTTATTTTGAGGCATTGTCAGTTATGTACATTGAACGTCATTTCCCTGAGATAAATGGAATGGAATATTATTATGTGCACCTTCTATTTTTTAAGAATTGTTGATGTTCAAAATCTGGAACAACCCCATACAAAACACCACCCAAACTTAATCAAATCAGTCTCAATTAGCTAGAGGGCTTCTTAGAAGGTTTTTGCCTAAGTGTTTAACGAAAGTACAATCCCAAAGGTACATAAACATGCAACAAAAAAATCAGATCATTTTGGTTAGAGACACCACATATCCAAATTTTATCCTAGGCTTGATACAATCCTATTTTTTTGTAATAACAGACTATCTAGAAGTTAAAGTAGCGCATATCCAAATTTTATCCTAGGCTTGATGCAATCCTGATATTTTTGTAATAACAGACTATTTAGAAGTTAAAAGTTCATCCTAATGTATGCATATCAATATTCTACATTCTTTGTGGCATGCTATGATTTATGACAGAGACTTTCATGCCTGAAGCAATCCCAGAGCCAACTAAAGTTGTGTAGAATTTACTTCATAATTAAATATGATATATAATAAACCAAGAATATATATTTTTGCTATCAGTGCATGAATTGGCATACAATTGCAGCGATATTTTGAAAATAAATAACAACATTCTGCCAAAATAAATGTTAGCAAAAACAAGAACTCTTGATCAAAAGTCCCACAGGTGGTTATTTTGTGAATTACAAAAGTTTAAGCATAGAACCTTAGTTCAATATCGTAATGTAGTTTCCTAGTTCCTTGATGGAGACTTAGAAAAAGGCTAGTGGACATATATATGACAAAGGAGGTATCATGGATATTTCCTTCAAACAATGAGCCAAAGTTTAGAATATTGATGAGAGTCTAGAAATAAGAATAAAAAAGGAAGGTCGTGAATGATTCAAACTCATTCAAGGCTATAGAAGAACTAGAATGTTTGTAGGAATTCACAAGCTAGCATTTTATTGGATGATTTTCTTTTAGAACCTTTAAGGTAATCACTCAACTACTTATGGAAGAAATAAACCTTTGGGAAAATAAGTTAAAATTTTGTAATTCAGAAAATTTTTGAAGCATGATGTTGAAGTTCTGGTTTATTCCAATGCAAAATATTTTGTTATAGCAATTCAAAAGCATGAAAACTTTATAGGATGTATTTGAGTGTGTTTGAGAATGAACATTAGAAACTTTAATTCTCTGATGGTGCATAATATCTACTTTTTTCTTTGGGCCATTGCTCAGTTAGATATTTGTAACAAGAAAAAAAAAAGAAAATATGAGAAGAAGGTCTAAGTTCTATCCAAACATCTAGATGAGAAAGTGGAAACTTTTCACATGCTTACCATATCAATTGGGTACCTTAGTTATTCACTAACACTCACATTGTTTCTAAAACAAATCACCTAGTAAAATGTGACACACTTGTGTGAAACAAATCTTGAACCATAGTCAAACCTAACCAACCAGGCTAATCAATCCATGCCCTTATGAGACAATATGAGATGACATAGCTTATATCTCAATTTTATTGTCAATTTGGGGTTCTGAAGATAAGAAACAAGACAATTTGAGATGGATGAGATGAGATTATTTGACCAAGACAAGGAAAGGAAAAATGACAAGGTATGGTGAATTGAGACAAGCAATAAACTTAGTCCAACAAAAATTGAATATTAAAGGAGTTACATTTTAGATATTGCTGATGCAAGTGACAATCATTCCTAATGTTCCATGCAACAAAATAGTGCAGTGCCCTAATTTACCATATGACTGAAACATCACAATAGAAATAGCAACAACGACAACAATAATGGTTTCAACAAATTGTGCCTCAACCCGTGTCATCCTTTTTAGCATATGGATACTATTCCTCAACTGCTGTCACCCTTTTTAGTATCTAGATATTACAGATCTTCTCCATCACTAGCTAGACTTGTGACAATAAGGACATCAATGCCAATTGGTTCAATTCCTTTCTGTTGAAGCCATCATTCAAACTTCTCAAGAAATGACATGAATATGGCCTTCTCCATTTCATATTGCACCACCTCTATAGAGGAAATTGCAACAAACATAAACCCAAGATTATAATTTTTTTAATCTAGTTGACGGATTATATTATATTAAAATGTACACAATATATAAAATTATGGTACTGCTCGCTTTCCAATAGGGAAAACACTAGCATTCCAGAAATATAAGATTGTATTTGATGTCTGTGGATTGTAACTGTACTAAAGTAAAATAGTAAGATCAATAGATTACTATAACTAAACATAGGATATCAATAAATTGCAGAGAAACGGAATGGGTATAGGGAAACCAACTAATGCTATTTATCCTTAGAATCCAGGTTGATTGGTTTGTCAGAACACGAGACATTTCCATCCTTAGCGAGGATGGAAATAAAACCACTGTAATTTTTGTCTTTGTAACCGAAGGTCTCAATTGTGTATTTTAACATAATGTCTCACTTGTAGCTTTATGACTAGAGTTCTTGTGGTTGTAATACTTCTAGATTGTTATGTAGCATCTTTAGTCAAAGGGGTTTTTGATTTTGGATTTTGAGAAGATTTCACTTTTAAGATTTGTTGAACCTAGTACCTTCTAATTGCTTAACAAATGAATTATCTTGATAGGTTTTGTTTATAGATAGTTTATTGAAATTATGAAAGCTAAATTATGATCATTTTATAAGGTGGAAGCAGTCTGGTTGTAGTCTTGAAGCAGTCTGGATGTAATAGCTCTAGTAGTATGCAATGGTGGAAGTAGATCATGGGAACCTGAAGGTGGAAGGATGATGAGATATCTAATTGTTGTAACCTGCTACAGGATAATACTGTCTAATCCATTAAACTCATCTTGAGCCTATATATGTAGAATCCATGACTAGTAAGGGAGTCAATTCGTCCCAACTACCTATGGAGGAATGAAATAAAGAACATGCTAATTTTCTGCATGGCTACAAACTTTATCAAGTTGACGTTTTATTGAGATTTTTAGTGACAAGGGAAAGATGTTGTTTGTTGATATTTCAATTGACATGAAGGCTATAACTTACTCTAGGCAATGTCTCCAATAATTATTAGCATGAAATCACAACATAGAATCTATTTCTCACTGGAAATTTCTCTGACTATCTCCAAATCAAATCAACCTTATTATAGTCTTATGATCCTTTCCCTAAATAACACAAAAAACATACTAGCATTAAATCCATGTCTTAGCTGGCTGAAACATGCAGTTTGATGATAAAACTTCTTTTCTTGAATGTCAAACTGTTAATTTTCCAGAACTAAAATCTGATTTTCGTTTGAGTAACTTTTACGCATCCAGTGGTGAAAGACCAGAAGAGGGATTAAAATTAAAGATGTGAGAAAATCCTAAAAGTTTAGCTGTCCAAATTTTATTGAGATTGTTAAAGGATATTCAAGTCCTAAGGGGACCACCCTAATCTTGATATAAATTGGCAATTCTAGGCTCATTATGTCATGGTCACCTTTTCATTTTGCTTCAACCATCAACTAGACAAACTTAGTTTTTATCAAAGATGGGAAGCACTAGCCGGTTCTATTTTACAGTAGTAATATGAAGACATCATCTTGGTTCTAGAAGGCATTGTTATCATTTTTTTTTTTCTATCAAGGACAGTGGAAAGTCCTTATTATGAAACTGTTTGGGTCTTGCAATTTTTAAAATTATTATATGTGACATTTTGTCTTTTGCCATTTAGATTTGACAAATGTTTAAATTAGTTGATTTTACTCACATTAGTAGTCATACCATTATGGATTGTACTAGATTCTAGAGACACCTTCCAAATAATTTTATTGTAAAGTGAGTTTTAGAATTCTATTTGGTAACACTCATAAAGGTTATTGAGATATCCATATTACATATAGAATGCATTCTTTGGGTTTTATATGCATTTAAGACTATACTCATATGGTTTTGATGTGCATCTATGCAAAACATATATCATTTCGACATTAGAAGCAACAATTTCTAGTTTTATAACTATCGTTAACCATTAGTTTGAAGTAAACAAAGTTATGTGCTGAAAATCCTATTAAACTCGAGATTTCTCCAAAAGTTGACATTTATGAGCACAAAGCACTGCTGATCCATCTATCATTTAATATCAATATGCTTAATGTTGAATTTGATTGAAATTATATCTTAACATGTGATTGAAAATGGCATATTCTTTTGTTAGACTCTTTACGTTTTAATTATTGTTTTTGCAATTAATCAAAGGCATTATTCAGATGGGTTTATTTGAATTTCATTGTTATGCATTATATTTTTTTGTTCTCAATATGTTGAGATATCATTATAGAATTGTACTTCATTATTAATTGAGCCAAAATTATATTTGTGGTCATGGGTATTTACTATAGATAGTGGGAGTAGAGTGTTTTCACTTGCATGGTTTTATGTGACCATTCATATCCTCTTTGCTTGTTCTCTTTTCTCTCTATATATTTATATAGTATTTTATAGTGTTCGTTTTTCTGGTGGCACATTATCCATTTGGTATCTTCTCCTTATACAGTGATGATAATGATATTTGAAAAACACATGACGATATACCTTGAGAGAGAAAATATTAAAGCCCTTGGTTGGTCCTGTTGGTGCTGTAGGTAAAAGAGGTTGGCTACCCACCTTTATGGTACACCTTGGTCTTGTGGGTATGGGGGTTTCCTTACCACCTTGTTGTGACCCTTAGTTGAATTATGGTACTAATTTTGGTAATAGCACCCTTATTTTTTGTGGTACCATGACCTCTTTGATATGATGACCTAGCCTTATTGTTTTTATTGTTGTTATTTATGTGACCATTTTGACCTTTGGTAGCCTATACTAAGTCAACCTATTTTAATTTTATTGGTAACCATCCTAAAATTTGGGTTTGAATAAATACCCCTTAGAATTCCTTTCAAGTTATAAAAACAAGTCTTATGACTCATACACTTGAATCAATTAATATATGTAGTAAATTACAACCTTGTTAAGTTATGACTCATTAAGTAATAGGTTTTACATGGGTGTTGTTTCTTGATTCTTGCTCACTGTTGGTGAATATAGTCAACCACCCAAGCTAAATGCCCCACAACCGAGAAGTAATACGGATTACCTGCGCCTCAGTCGAAAGGTAAGTGTAAAGAACAACACTTGTCACAAGTTCACTATACCTAGCGTAGAGGAATGGAAAACATCAACATTGTATACAAAAAATGACATGCACAGAAAAAATAGAAAATGACATTTTATTAAATCTTTGGAACTTCTAAACTTCTCAATTCACTTTCAAAACTTCAAACCTTTATTGCATTATTTTACTTATTTGCACTCATTTTCCACTTCCCTTTAAACAAACATAATTTTATAGCAAGGAAAACTACAAGGATTGGTCCAAATTTCATCTAAGAAAGTTGTAGCATTTAAATACCTAGAAGGATTTCCTACAAAATTATTGTGAACAAGTGTGTCCTCTCAAATTTTCTTGTTACATCCAAAAAGATGTGTCTCTACCTAGTACCCAATCATTCCAAGCAAGGATGGTAAATGAAGATGGATCAGAACATATACTGTTCAAATCATAAGACTGCTTTCTTTAAAATAGGTAAATAGTGTACAAATGAAATATATTGTTACTATTCATTTATTAGAAATGATTTAGTGACTACAAAAAGTAAAAGTAAAACTTCTAAGGGTAGAAAATTTGATTCAAGGCCACATTGCATTGAATGAGAATTCATAAACTACGTCTTAACTTCAAGTCTACATAGTTTTTAGGAATTTGTTAAAATTAGTTCTTCAAGAGTTGGAATATAAACATGTAAATGCTAATATTTTTTGGCATTTTTGTTTGATATTCCGAACCATCCTGATTAAATTCAACAGGTCTTCAATGAAGAGAAAGCTATTTTTTTCATGATGTGGAAGTTAAAGGAAGACCTAGTAATTATTTTAATGAATGCCTAATAATGGCTTAGCTATGATTTTTTTGAGGTGGATGACTAATAAAGGAAGATCTTAAACATTTTAATAATAATAAAAAATAAGATTACAAAGGCTACATTGAATGTAGTGTGAACTCTCTACATCAATTTGGACATATTGGCATAGTGAATTTTCTGATATGGTTAAACAGATAGGCCAAGTAAAGGCGATAGTATAGAGTATAAAGCTTGTTAGTATAGGTCTATCCTTTAACTTTCCCGAGGCACATAAATTATTCTAAACTGGCATTTGTATCTTAATCAACCATATAGACTACTGCTGCGTATATCTTCAATACTCTCATGTTCAATCATTCAATGCCTACTCAAAACTATCTCATTTATTGTTGTATTGTTAATATGAGAGAAGAATGGTATGATTGGTGAATAACTGCCATGTGGGTCATAAAAAATTACATTTGGGTTCTAGGAAAAAATTTAAAACCTAGTGATGTACAAATCCCAGAAAAATTCAATGTAAACCCTTTGTTTCATTTATATAATTAAAGTTAGCAATCAAAACGGTGTAGTGTGACCTATCCACTCAAAGGTTAGATAATATTCTATTTTCTCAAGAAAATGATTTTTTATCCCTTCAAATGTTTGAATTAGCTTCAATACAAAAAGTATATAAACATGACAATGTGATGTATACAATCCTATTTTAAAACTTGTGTGGTGAAAGAAATTATGAAGAAGTGGGGATATTTATGGAATATATGAGAAGAAATGGATGGCAGAATTCCAATGAAATGGTTCTTTTTGGGATATTGAAACCTACATTGAATCCCCAATGGTGGAAAGGGTTGAAAATATTTTGAAGAAAATGGAGGAATGTGGATGCATGCATATTGTCTCATTTTACAACTATATTCAGAAAGATTGATGAATCTTCTTATGGTTCAATTCATTGAAACTTGAAAAATCACATTGAGAAAGATTGTTTCAAGTGAACCTCACTAAATGTTATTGATGAAGATATGAGGATACTCACTTAAAAAAAAAATGTTGTGCAACAACATAGAAAACATTTTCATGATAAATTATGCAAGACATAAGCGGTTTCTCTCGTGAGAATGGGCTCTCTTGTATGGCTTTGGATATATTGATTTTCATGGAAAAAATCAAGCATGGTGGGTTGGAACTTATGCGGCTACGTAATTGATTTCTAATGGAGAAGTTAAGCTAAAGACCATTGAAGAGGATGAAATGAACTAATAGCCACTAGATTTAGGTTAAAATTGTATATGAAATTATTGAACCAGAATCCAAAGTTTAAATTATTTGTTGAAGTCTAGTAGAAATCAATAAAGACACAGATTTTTCTTTGCACTAAGTTTTAGGTGGTAGACTTGGTGACAACATTCATTACTAATTTCCCCTACGAAAAAAACTAATCCATGTGGGAGAGATTTTTTTATGCTAGTTATATGAAAAATTTACCAAACATTTTCTATCCTTCCAATGGTGGGCCTATGCTTTCTTTATCAACTATCAAAAAATGGTAATGCTTATATACCTTGGATTGAATCTCTTCCGACCAGGGTTAAGATTGTCTCTCACTGAACCTTTTTGGCTGCAAAAATATTAACAACGCCCATTCAATTGTTAGAATTATAGGTAAATCATAATTGCAATGTAAAACACAATCGAGAGAGTAAATTTCATGCCATAGCATATACTTGAATATTACATGTTTCAAATATTTTCAACCCCTTGGAAAGAAAGGGTTATATATACACATGGCTCATCTTGCTCAACCCATTGTATCTCTTTCTCATGATAATTTTCAGCCAGAACTCTGTTCTTAGGTCTTGTTACCTCATCAATATTATAAACTTGACACAACCTATTTGAATCATCCATAAACTTGACTTGGTTTGATTCCATTGACTACTTATTGCTTACACTAAAACACTCATTTCGAACAATGGTGATGATGGACTTGTGTATATACACCACCTTTATCATTTTGAATATACACCATTAGTTTTTCATCCAAAATGCATGAATATACCACTTACCTCTTTATCATGGGATTGTTATACAAGGCTATTTTATCTTTCTTAAAGACAGTCGCCATGAAGGGATTTCAACAATTCTCTTAGCAAACTAACAATGTTTTAGGAATCCAAACATTGGAATTGATGCTCAAAAATATCTTAAAGGTATTTTGAATTGTTTTCTAGCTAGAAACACTTGTTCTTCCATTCTTGTCACTAGAGGAGTTACCAACGGAATTGACCTACAAATTTGACATTGTGTGGATGCGATGTTTGGGTTTTCATTCCATGGTATGCTATTGTTGGTGTATTTTATGTGTAGTATGATGTTGCACTCCTAGAGGTTTCAATATTATACATTGTGTGCTGAAGCCAAAAGGACAATATAGGGGAGAAAATTGGTTTAGAAAATTTCCAAATTTCACATTGAAACATAAGCTACCAAGTTTCCATATTAGGTCAAGGAATGGAGGATGCAACTTGAAAATGTAACATCATTTGGAAATTTAAACCGTCAACTAGAGAATTTTCAACATCCTCCTGCCATAGTAGGGCATTCTTTTAACATAATTAAAAAAAAACATGGTTGTCTCTATAGCGACACTCGTGTGTAAAAGTATCTGACGGGCTTGCTATACTAGCGATGGAATTTTTGTTGATAGTATAGAAATCCCGTCGGAGGCTTGTACACACAAGTTGTTCCAAGACCATTTTTCTGCTAAAAATATAGAATGTGTTCATTTATGTGGGCTACTCTTGGACTATTCGCTTTGGTGTCATCCTATGGGAATGTTAAACTTTATTTATGACTATGTAAGGTGTATCCTAATGGATTGTGACTATGTATGATCTATCCTATACAGGACATGGACTATGATGACTTCCCTCATCCTTAAAGTGGACTCTTGTAACCTCTCCTAGCTAGGCCATGGCTAATTTGACCTTACCTTTCTGTACATGACTTGTTTGGTGTTAATTATACTAGAAGGAGTTGTGATATTTTAAGGTTGATTAGCTGTGTTTTGTGCTAATATAGTTGCTAGTATCCTACTAGGTTCTTCACACATGGGGACTGAGATATCTTGCTTTCTACTATATGTATATAACCTCAACCTACAACACTCTAAACTACTCTCTATCAATGTATGTCATCTGTTCCTTTGGTGACTTGTCCTTTCAGTGACAAGATCTGAACCTAAAAGTATCTGAGTATATTGCTGATCCAAACAGTTATAGACTAGCTTTATTATTGTTCTTTGTTAACTAGTTATTAAATTTACTAGTATTGCTATTAATGATTTATTTCTTGTTCATTGTTATCGTTCTTTTCATTAGTTATAATATTTTTATTGTTTATGTTTTATACATGGTAATTGGTAAACACTGCATTAGGTGCATTGAAAATATTCAAAAGAAACAGGTGAGAGATGGGATATACATTAAAAAAAATATCATTTGTGAGAACATGGAAACCATTAGTCTAACATACTCTCCTGTTGTGCCAGCATTAGGTTTGACAGAGAAAAAATACCATATGTTGGTTTCATATGGCTCATAACCCTAGAACAAACTTACCTCTTATGTACTTCTTCCAGACTTGGAAAACAACTTCTGGAAAATAATAAATATTACACAACAGTGTGTGGTTGTTTCCTGGAGTGTATTTGTGATCTCTAGCACCGTTCTTTGCTACATGGAAATGTCTCCTTGCTAAAATAATTCTTTGAGTACTGCTGAACTAGCAGTATTACATGCTAGCAAAATATTGCTAGCTCTGTGGATGCTATGTCCCAGACTCTATCAAATATTATTCAGAGAACTTGATCTTATCTGTTGATTTAGGTTTGTAACCCATTCCCATACCGATGTTACCACCATGCCATCAGCTTGGAGATGGGGATGACATCAAATTTGAGGACTATTGTAGGGTTTCTTTGAGTAAGTATTCACTATTTTCGAAAGGTTTTTTTCCCAACAATCAAGGTAGTCAATTATCAACAATTTGAGACAGTTGTAGGCAATGTTTTTGGGTGACCAACAATCAAATAACCATATTGTTGAGTATATAGTTGTCATTGATGTCAAAAGTATTCATATGACAAAGGAATAACTAGTAGATATGGGAGCAGGATAAGTTCAGTGATGACAAAGTAATAACAAAGGACAAGATGGAAGAGTAAATCCAGTGATGGAATGGTAGAGATGATGACATGAAATATATGATTATGTAGCATGTGTATGTCATATATTTCTAAATAAATGAAATATATGATGACATGAAATAAATGAATGAGAGATAGAGTATGTCTAACAATCGAAGAATGAAGAAACTATATTTGCGGGAGTGTTTAAAAATTCTTCAGAGAAACTATATCTGCGAGAGTGTTTATAAATTCCTCATAATCAACAACATGATGAAATTCTCCGTGTATATAAATATTCAAAACTTTTAGAAACAGTCGTAGAGTATTTTCACAAAGAAATTGTGTAGATCTGCAAAGTCATGGTGAGATCCACATTTGATATAAAATCGATGGTCAGGAAGCATTCCGCATGAGATCTAATCATTAGGGATCAGTTTCGCAACAATCAAGATCAGGCGGCTTATATTAGTCCCACAATAGATCTGATGGTTAAGGATTAATTTCTACAGTTAGGAAGAAAATCCAAAGTTCTGCAAAAGATCAAGATGGGACGGCTAAGATTAGTTGCTCTAAAAGAGATCGATGGTGCGAAAGGAAAAATGCAGAAAGGGAATTGTAGAAATAGCGTTTAAATATTCTGTGAACCCACAATCTGGAAGATCAAAGGTCGAGAAAGACTCTGCAAAAGATCGACGGTGTGGAAGAAAAATTGCAGAAATAAGCTTATGGAAAGGAGCTTGCGGAAAGAAGTTTGCAGAAAGGAGCTTGCAAAAAGAAGCTTGTTGAAAGGAACTTGCGGAATGGAGCTTGTGGAATGGATCTTGCAGAAAGGAACTTGCAGAAAGGAGCTTGAAAAAAGAACCTTGCAGAAAGGAGATTGCGGAAAGGAGCTTACAGAAAGTCAATATATGATTTGAGGAAATGTTATATTTCTGCATCCCGCAATCTACATCTTACCTCAGATCAATGGTCAGGAGAACGCCCGATGAAGATCAACAATGGGGAATCATTGATGAGGAAAACATGGTGGAGAAATACGATTTCGAGGAGTAAATTTGTGTCCTATATCGACAGACCAGAGAGACTCAAAATTAGATCAACGACCTATATTGATTATGGAGAAGGAGATTGCTGAAGCACCAGAAAATGTTAATTCGATCTATGAAAATGAATTCTGAGGTGGTGAATGAATGAAAGGGTGCGGAATAATGTTCTATTTTGATATTTACATGTAGTAAAAAATTTGTGCAAAACTTACAAGTGTTTTCTGCAGTTATGAAGAGATTATATGCCATTATTGGAAGAGTATATGATAGTTTTAATTTTAATAATTAAATGTTCATAAATCAAATTATCATAAGTGTGATTATCATATTTGAAAGGGAATATTTGTGAAAGGGTGTATTTCCAGAACAATACGTCCACAGGAAAAGTGAAGATACTTATACGCAAAAGTATGAGTGAGAGAAAGAGTCTGGGGTTCCACATCAGAAAATTAGAAACATAGACCAGTCGGTGTGACAAAGAATAAAGGGAAAATAAATATAGCATATTACAGAAAACATATTAGGGTGGGAGGGTGGTGCTAGGCCAAGAAACAGGCCTGCACAAGGTTCTTGCCTCATTCCAGTAGAAGCTGGTAAATGGGGTGTAAGGGCATCCTATCAATTGTAGTTGAAAAAATAGGCTGTCGTAGCATCCTTTCAGTAGAAGCTGATAAACCGAAGGGTCGTAGCCTCCTTCCAGTGGTAGCTGGTAAATAGGGTTTCGTAGCGTCCTTTCAGTAGTAGCTGATAAACCAGGGGGTAGTATCCTCCTAGTTGTTGCTAGTAAATAGGGTGTAATACCATCTTTTTCTATAGAAACAGGAAAAACTATTTGTAAATAAAAATTTTGCAGTAACAGGACGTATTGGTGGTTTACCCTATTTGGATTCCACGTTAAAATTATGTTCTGTGTATTGTTGTTGTTATGTGTTTTTAATGATAGATTTAAAAAGTTGTTAAATTACTAAAAAGATAACAATACTGATTCACCCGCCCTCAGTATTAACAAATAAACCAACAATTGGCATCAAAGTGGGTTCCTTCACTACAGTTTAACCACTTGAAGGAAGATCCCATTAAAACCACTATGGATCAACAAGAAGAGATTTACACAATAGATGGATCTCCAATACTTAGAAAAGAAGAATACATATTTTGGACTACAAGAATGAAATCTATCTAAAGGAATTGGGGCATGATGTATGGAATTTAGTGATCACTGATTACTTCCCACCAAATAGGATAAGGACTCTGACTCAAAATAAATCCAAGAAAAGTAACTAAATGGAAATGGCTTCAATCCTTAATGGATTACCCAATGATGTCAAAGAGAAGATAGGTGAATGTAACTCTGCAAATGAAGTTTGGGGCAGGATAAAAGACCTCTACTCAGTTGAACAAAGAGCAGGAGCAAGACCTTATATTCTCGAGGATGTTAGTGAAGATGAAAAGGTAAGTGAAGATGAAGAAAATTTATTTATAGGGGCAACAAAATCATATGAGGAATCAGAAGTGGACATATAAGGCCAATACATGGATGTTGTATATGAAATTGAAAAAGTAGAAAAAAGAACAAATCCTTGAAAGAAAAATTATCAAAATATCAATAAGAGAAGAAGTCAAAAGGAGAAGAATTCAAAACCCTCCAAGAAGAGCTACACAATTCAATACAAAAAGAGTTGGCTAGTATGGAAGAGGTCAAGAGATTAAAACAAGAAGCTGTTGAATTCAAGGAAGAAGTAAAAAAGCTAAAATATCATCTGATTGTTAGCAAGAAGTTCAAGGAAAGTACTGAAGCTCTTAATAAAGTCCTCAGCTTACAAATATCCCCTAGGTATAAAAGAGGTCTTGGATATAATCATAAAAGATCAAGATCCATAATTCATGAAAATGTTGAAAATGTTAAATGTCAACATGATGCCTCCAAAGATACACCCAGGAAGTAGAAGAATCACAAGGAAATGAAGTCTAGTTATCATAATTATGCTCATCCTCCCAGGATGAAAAATTTCAGAAGACATGCAAAGAAAGGAGTCATTACAAGTAGAAAAACAAAAGATTCTCCAAACATACATTTTATGGATATTGTCATTGTTGTCACAAGTTTGGTCACAAGTCTGATGATTGTAGAATCAAAGAAGAAGATGAAGGGATGATAAGGAAAGAAGACACCAACATTTCTAATGGAAAAAAACTTATTTATTTCATATGTCATATTATTGGAAATTTTTCCTCTAAATGCACCCACACTAAACAAGATGAGAATGAACATAAGGAAACTTCGAACTTCAAAAAAGGTAAACCAGAAAATGAGAAAAAAACCTATGGGAAAAAGAAAATTGTTTACACCATGGAAGATAGTGAAGATTCAGATGGAAGTAAAGTTGAAGAAACTGAACTTTTATTTATGGTCTTAAATACTCATGACTCATATAGTGACTTAGATGTAGAAGGAGAAGTAGACCTAAGAGCTGAACTTGTTAGCTCCCTTGAAGAAATTGAGAAATGTAGGAAAAAGAATAGATAGTCAAATATCATCATCAGTAAGTTGGAAGCTCAAATTTTAGATGCCAAAAAGGTTGAGGAGAACCTAAACCTGCATCTCAAAAGAAGAATACAGGAATATGAAAAGCTTGCAGAATAAATTATAAAATTCAAGAGAAAGCTTGATGAAGGATCTATCAAATCAAAGTTTGAGAATAGATCTAGGATTCTATATGACACTCTGAGTAGCCAAAGACCATCAAGTGATAGGTCTAGTTTGGGGTTCATTAAAGAGAAGATTCCAGATAGTTTTCCTGTCACCAATCAAGAAGGAAGTAAGAAATCAAGTTTAATTTATCAAGATAAAAATAGATATATTATATCACCCAAGACACCAAATAGATATCTACATATATTTTTAGGTCATTGCTATTCTTGTAATAATTTTGGTCATAAAGCCTTAGATTGTAGAACTGAAAGAAAGGTTTCTAAATACAAGAAGAAGTCATAAAGTAATAGATTGAAGGGAAATAAGAATATTTTTACACTACTCCAAGAATATGACATAGAATGTTATAAGTGTAATAACCATGGACATATGGAGAGAGATTGTAAATTGAAGACTCCTACAAGGAATACTGTTGCAAACAAATCTCAAAATATCAAACAAAATATGTGGAGAAGAATGGAAGAATCCAAATATGTAGAAGAAATAAATATTTCAAACATTAGTGAGGTCTCCAAAGATAACGATGAGCATGATAGAGGCATAAATAAGGATGACATCCTTTATGAGGAAAATAAATATGGAGTTATAAAATAATACACTGATAAAGATGAAGGTGTTGAAGAAGGATGTAGCGATGACTGTGGGATCCTTTTCTAAAAAAGTCTCTCGCGATTTATAGAAAACCCTGAAAATAACATTATAAGGGATCTTATACTCAGGGGAAGTTAAAGTCAGAAAATTCCAATTGGTATCTAAGAAAAAAAACAATTGGTATCTAATGTTGAAGCATATTGAAAGCTATCTTCTTCAAAGAGGATGGGTGATCAACGTTGGTGTATGGATGACATAAGAGAAAGTATGAAGTAACGTGAGAATAAAAAAATGTGAGAGTCATGAAGACCATGATGTATGCAATAAAATAGAAGATAAAGGTGATTATTTTCACTTAGTATTTGAAGTCATGACACATAAAAATTGTTGACAATAAAAGAAAACTCAAGTCTAAAAAATAAAAAATTCAGTCTATTGATAAGGTAGCAGGATGAGTTCATCCTTGACAAAGGAAAAGGTTGAGGTTATGAGTCTTTGTGTCTGACATAGTGAGACCAGAGAAACTATGTAATAAACTGAATTAATCTTTGTGTTGAGGATCTGAAGTTATGGGTCTTTGGATAGTTGATAATATAGATCTAAAATCCAAAAGAATCCAACCAAATATGATAGGTTTTTATATGAATATCTAAAATGAGCAGGATTAAGGAATTCTAGTAAAAGAGGAAGCCAATTAACTTACAGGAAGAATAGATCATTAGATATGGCATCAAGAACAGAGTTTTAAAAAAAAAACATGTATCCTAGAAAGAAAATGGAAGAGCGTGAAATTTTTTTTTGAGTGTAAACTCTGTCACAAAAGTGTTGACAAAGGAGAGGAAGTACAGTGATAGGGGGAGTCCATGGATCTATCAGTTAAGCTATCATTCAAGATCAAAAAAAATTTGCTAGTTGAAAACCTCAAGCCTAATATTCTCGGTGTAAGTCAAACATGTGACCAATGACACATTTGTATCTTCGACTTAGAAAAATGTCAAATCAAGAATAAGGAATCAGGAAAGGTAATTGGCATTGCTATGAGGAATACAAACAATGTCTACATCTTGGAAAATTGAAACCAATTTTACATATGTGTGGTAGATGAAATTTGGTTATGGAATAGAAGGTTGGGACATTTAGGGATTGAAAATATTGCCAAAATAAGCACGAAGGAAGGTGTAAGAGATCTACCTAAAATTTTAGTTCCTCTAAACTCTTTGTGTAAACATTGTCAACATGGGAAGCAAACCAGAGCCAGTTTTAAAATAAAAGAAAATATGAACTCAGACCCTCTAGAAAATATACACACAGACATTTGTGGACCAACTAGAACTAAAATACTACAAGGAGATCACTATTTCATGTTGCTCATTGATGATTACACAAGGATGGCCTGGGTGGAATTCCTCAAAGAAAAATCAGAAGCTTTCGAAAAATTTAAAGTCTTCAAGGAAATGGATGAAAATGAGTCAGGTATGAAAATTAAGTGTCTTAGATCAGATAATGGGGGAGAATTTAATTCCAGTGAATTCAATGAGTTCTATGAAGGTCATGGAATTAATAGACAATTTTCAACTGCAAAAACTCCTCAGTAGAATGGGGTTGTTGAAACAATAAACAAACAATTGGTATCATCTAAGAACTTATTGAAAGAAAGGAAGTGTTAAGATAAATGATAATACATTGATTAAATAACACAATTCAGTTAACAAAGGGGAGATATGATGATAGGGGGAGTTGTCAGAAAGTAGAAAGACATGAAATCCGATATCAAAATAGCAGGTTATCCTTTGTCATTGTTGTCAAAGGGGGAGAACGTTTAGAGGTTTCCATCAATGCCAAAGGGGGAGATTTTTGAGTATATAGTTGTCATTGATGTCAAAATTATTTATATGACAAAGGAATAACCAATAGATATGGGATAAATATACGTTTAGTGATGACAAAGTAATAACAAAGGACAAGATGGCAGAGTAAATTCAGTGATGGCATGGCAGAGATGATGACATGGAATATATGATGATGTAGCATGTGTGATAAGGTTGGAAACGACATATGATGCTGACCTACTGTCACAATTTATATTAAAAGTATTTGTGGATAAAGTTATGGATATGGCAGAACGAGGGATTGTGGACTTAGATTCTTTAGTTGTTCGTCTGACCATATGATTTCTTTGTCCAAAAGATAACTGAGGAAAAATATATCAATATACCTTTGGAAAATTCTAAAATTATTGCTAAAATGTTGTAGTTGTGTCAATAAGTTCATCTATTGACATAAGTCTATTCCTTGATTGATAGTCCATCAAGCCATGGTTTTTAGACTCCTCATGAGTGGTCATAAGTATGAAAAAAAAGAGGTAGTAAGTAGTAAAAATATGATATATGATGGTGTACAAAAATATGTCTACTCAGAGTGTATAAAACTCATATATGCCTATACCGAGATGAACGTAATATAAGACATATTTTTATAAAAGGATCCAAGTTGAAGCTCTGTTGATTGAATAGAAAAGCCGGTTATACAAATGAAGGGTGAAACTGCAGAAGAGTGAAATGAATGAGAGATAAGAGTATATGTAACAATTGAAGAACAGAGAAACTATATATGAGCAAGTGTTTGTAAATCCTCATAATCAGTAGCATGATGAAATTGGCTGTGTATATAAATCCTCAAAACTATTAGAAATAATCACAGAGGATTTTTGCAAAGAAATCATGTAGATCCACAAAGTCATGGTGAGATACACATTTGATCTAAAATTGATGGTCAGGAAGCATCCCGGACAAGATCCGGAGATTAAGGATCAGTTCCGCAACAATAAATATCGGATGGCTTAGATTAGTCCCACACTAGATATGACTGTTAAGGATTAATTCCGACAGTTAGGGAGAAAATCCAAAGTTTTCAAAAGGTCAAGATTGGACGACTAAGATTAGTTCTGCTAAAACAGAACGATGATGCAGAAGAAAAAATGCGAAAATGGAATTGTGAAAATAACGTTTAAATATTCTATGAACCCGCAATATAGAAGATCGAAGGTTGGGAAAGACTGCGCAAAATATCGACGGCATGGAAGAAAAATTGTGGAAAGAAGCTTGCGCAAAGGATCTTGTAGAAATAAGATTATGGAAAGGAGATTGTGGAAATAAGCTTGCGGAAAGTATCTTGCAGAATGGATCTTGTGGAAACGATATTATGGAAAGGATCTTGCAGAAAGGAGCTTGCAGAAATTCAACATATGATTTGATGAAATGTTACATTTCCACATCTTACCTCATATCAACCATCAGGAAAACACCCGACGAAGATGAATGGCGGGGAATCGTTGATGGGGAAACCGTGTTGCGGAAATGTGATTTTGAGGAAGAAATTTGTGTGCTAGATAGATAGACTGGAGAGTCTCAAAATTAGATCAATGGCCTATATTGATTATGGAGAAGGAGATTGTGGAATCACCAGAGAACATTAATTCGAGCTATGGAAATGAATTCTAAGCTACTGAATTATTGAAAGGGTGTGGAAGAAGGTTTTCGTTTGATATTTACATGTAGTAAATATGTATTCCAATCCTTACAAGTGATGCCTGTAAGTATGAAGGTATTATATGCCATTATTGGAAGAGTATTTGATAGATTTAATTTTAATAATTAAATGTTCATAAACAGAATTATGATAAGTGTGATTATCATATTTGAAAGGGCATCTTTGCGAAAGGGTGTGTTTACAGAACAATACATCCATAGGAAATGTGAAGATACTTATACGTAGAAGTATGAGTGAGAGAAAGAGTCTGGGATTCAAGATCAAAAAATTAGAAATAGAGGCTAGTGGATGTGAAAGATAATAGAGGGAAAAGAAATCTAGCATATTACATAAAACATATTAGGGTGGCCGGGTGGTGCTAGGGAAGGAAACAAGCTTGCAGAGGGTTGTTTCCCCCTTCCAGTAGAAGATGGTAAATAGTGTGTAATGGAATCCTGTTCGTTGTAGCTAACAAAACAGGGTGTCATAGCATCCTTTCAGTAGCAGTTGATAAATCAGTGGGTTGTAGCCTCTTTCTAGTGGTAGCTGGTAAATAGGGTGTCGTAGCATCCTTTCAGTAGTAGCTGATAAACTAGGGGGTTGTATCCTCCTTCCAGTAGTTGCTAGTAAATAGGGTGTAATACCATCCCTCTCTGTGGTAGCATGAAAAAATATTTCTAAATAAAAAATTTGCAGTAATAGGACGTATTGGTGGTTTAGCCTATTGGGATTCTACGTGAAAATTGTGTTCTGTGTATTCTTGTTGTTATGTATTTTTAATGATAGATTTAAAAGGTGGCTAAATTAGTAAAAATATAACAATATTGATTCACCCAACTTTTAGTATTGACCAATAAACCAACACATATCTCACCCTTAATATCTATTCTGGCCATGAATTGCAATAGTAAACCTCCATTTCCATGCATTATATGCATTCTATGTGTATTTACTAAATTTATTGGATGGACTCTTGAAATTGCGTGGGCGAATTTATTAGTGTGGACGTTTTTTTCAAAACATGTTATAATAATTTTTAAGCTTGTATTTTCCTTCTCAATAATCACTCAATTAGAGGCCTTATTTCATCTCATATCAAGGAGCCACTATGGTGTCTCTTTGTTTTGTAAGTGGCTACATGTCCTCCACTTGTTGACTAGAAGTTTCTTGCATTAGCCACAGTGACTTGTTCTCCTTTTACCAATTCTTTCTCACAATTTGTTTTCTAATAATATAAGGTTGAGCTTCCACCACCACCTTTCATTTGGTAGCATGCATGATCCACCTTGTAACCTCTTCAAATGTACATTTCCATCCAATTCATATTGCTAATTTGACTTCATTAAATATTCAAAAAAAACATTGAGGACATATGGTGTTGGATCTATACAAATGTATCAATAAGTATATTTTTCTTTAAAGTAAAATAGAAAAATGATTTCTAATAACCAAAGCTGAATGTATGAAAGTGGATGAAAATGATAAGGCCGGATTCTAAGTGTGCACCATTTTTGTTGGTTTGTCTTGGAGCAAATGATATCAAATACTAGTGGGGTTAGTGAGGGTATAACATTTTTTTTTTAAATAGATATCTCCATCGCTATATCGACGACTAGACCTTGCAAGTTTCGATAGACTTGCTAAAATAGCAACAAAAAAGTTTCGTCACTAGTTAAGCAAGTATGTCGGAGCTTGCAAGGTCTTGTTGTCACTATAGCGATGGACCTGTGTCGCTATAATGATGAAAAGACCTAGCAAGTCCATTAGAACTTGCAATTACTTTTCGTCACTTTAGCGATGGACCCTTTTCACAACAACATTAGAGGAAATTTCAACTCAAAATGGGCCTCCTAAAATGAACTAATAAAATAATAGTAAAAATAATAAAATAATATTTATTAATTTTGGAGGAAGAAAAGAAAAAAACTGCTTTTTTGTTTGTATTTTTGACATATCTCCCCGTGTTTTTACTCAAATTTCGATCGGGAGAGTTCGTTGGATGCAGAATTAAATTCCACATCCAACGAGTACCCACTCGACATACTTTTGATGGACCGCGCTTCCCCAAAAACAAGAAATCCCTGAAAAACTGCAATGATGATGTCATCATTCCATTTCTTCAAGTATTTCTTATTTTTGGGGTAACGGGGTCCTTCAAAAGTATGCCGAGTGGGTACTCCTTGGATGCAAAATTTAATTCCGCATCCAACGAGCTCTCCCGATAGAAATTTGAGTAAAAACACAGAGAGATATGTAAAAAATACAAACAAAAAAAGTAGTTTTTTTATGACACCTATCCCCAAATTTATATTAAAAAACTGTTTAAGAACTATACGGTATTTCAAATTTAAAGAAATTTCATTGGCTAACACATGATGACATGGAATTTGAATAAAAGTTAAAAGGCCCATTTTGAGTTGAAATTTCCTCTAATGCAACAGAGTATAGTTGGATTAACTATTTTTAAATATACAACTGCGCCGTTATAGGGAAAACTAAGTGTTTCTATAGAGATGATAGAAGTGTTTCTATAGAAACGGGGAAGTGTGGTTATAGCGCCACCGTTTTTTTTCTAAACAAAGCACGTTTCATGTCTTTTATGTCACTATAGTGACGAACTGTGGAAAGTGTTGCTGCAAAGATGAAATTTTTCCAATGAAAAAATGGGTCAGGTTCGTCGCTATAGTAATGCTAAAGTGTTGCAATATCAATGATTTTTAGTGGGAAAAATGTCCACATGTACTAGTGAATGGTTTGTTTTATTGCTTACAGTTTCATTGCTTGAAATGGAACCATTGATAGTTGACTGTGTATTTTATGTAGTGGATGTTTATTTAATTGATGTGGCTAGGTTCTTACCTTATGACCATAAGAATAAAGCTTGGCTCGGCCCTCGGCGTGGATATGCAGCCTGTGTTTGCATTTCTATTATTATAATGTGACTGTGCAGGACATATAACAAGTGTATCTATGTTTTGTTTAAATTATGGGCTTATAATGAAGTTCTTTTATCCCAGCCTAAGCGGAGAAACCATTACTACGTATTTTACATCGTTTTTCATTTTGTTTCATTAGTGGTGCCTACAGGATTCGATCCAGGGCTATTTTAATTGTTGATGTATTTGAAACTTCGGAATGTATTCAATTGTATATCTTATATTGTATTTCATTGTACCCTGATGTTCCGATCGGGAGAGTCAATAATATAATAAAGTCATGTAAAGTAATTGAGGTTAAACCTCCATTGTAAGTCGGGGAAATAGTCCCAACAATTGAGTTGAGGTTAACCCTCCATTGTAAGTTGGGGAAATAGTCCCCACATTTGAGGGGTACTAGGGTTATTAGACTCTCCTTGAGAATTCAACCCTAGTAAGTAATTATCAAGTCAGACACTAGTATAAACAAAGAGTGAGCCTCTCTATTTGAGACACACACTCACTGAACTGTAGCGCATGAGTGAGAGAAGAAGAGCTTGCACAAGTGAGAGAGAGAATAGTTGTCAGAGATCATCTTTCTGTCTTTGGGTTTTAATTTTCCCATTGGTCGTCATTCTATATTTAAGGAAGTTGTGATTTTTTCTCCTTTATGGTTTCCTCGAGGAAAACTCTTTTTGTCTCTTATCTGTTGTGATTATTAATATGCATGTTATTCTCTTAGATAAGATCCTAAGATCATATTGCTTAATGATAAAAATATAACATGGTATCAGAGCTAACCTAAGAAGAATACACTCTGTAGTTGCAGAATCTAGATATTTTTAATTTTAGGGTCTCTATCCATATATCATCAGCGAAAGGAGGCTATGCTAACTCTACATTGAAGGGCGCATCTTTCTGTCGAAGCAGAATTTGATTCCGAGCATTTTTTGTTTTTGACCTATCACTGCTGCTGGAAATTAGGGATTTTTACAGAAGAGGAATTTTGGAGTGAGCCAAGCATAGGATTTCTCTCCTCATCAAAATCAAAGTTTATAGACCAAGGTTGAATTTTTGGGTTGAGTAAAACTCTGGGAAAGTCAAACACTATTTTGACCTAGGGTGTGAAAAACCCTAAAATACTAAAACTGGTAGTTTTGGTACATTCTCTATATCTAAATATTGGAGAAGGATCAAGAGCCAAAATGTTTATAGGATGAAGATAAATTCCAGATATACCTTGTGAAAAATTTTAGTCTCAGATTCGCTATATTCTGGGAGATATGATTCCTCCAAATGAGGGTTCTAACCTCTTCCACGATTCATCCCTAAACAGGACACCTAGGGAGAATTGCTATATCGTGGGATACGAAGGTCCAAATGAAATTTCACAACAATCACTACATAGGGCATGGACTTTAATTTCTATGCTAAACATTTCATACCCCCAAGGTGAAACGGTGACAAGTGGAAGTTTGTACAAGTTTGTTATGCTGAACAATCTTGCATTAAGGAACCGTGTGAAAACTATCCTAAGTCCCAATTGGTGAAACCAATTCTGATAAAACCTTTGGTGTTAAAAAGAGTACAGATGAGGCTACCTCAATATGAAATTTTAGACATAGAGGAGTAGTAATTTCATAGATACTACAGAAACAATATCAAGGATTTCTGCAGAAGAAATTGGAAAACTAGGGCTTTCTGTTCCGAGAGCCTCCCTCCACTACTTTTAGAAAAGGACTACATTGGACAACTCTCCTTGAATAGTCCCATACTTATATTCAATCAGAATTTTGATATTCCAAGTTTTGAAAATCAGGGTTTCTCTTACAAACTCTAGATTAGCTAGCTCTAGAACCAGGACGGACACCTCAAATCGATAAGATCTAAAACTTTTGTATTTCCATTTGAGGTTATCAGTTAAAATGTCTCATCACACCAAGATTAATGGAAATATTGAAGGATTTGAAAAATTCCTAGCATGGAAGAATATGATCTCATTGGTTCTTAAATAAAATTAATTTGACACCTACATAAGTGGAGAGGTTCGAGTTCGAGAGGGAGATGATGCTAAAGCCGTACACAATAAGAAATTGTTCAAGGCAAAGAAGATCACATTATACCACAAGTTTCTTCCATAAATACACCTAAAGAGATGCTTGATTCCTTGGCCCAGCTATTTTGAAGGAAATAATATAAATCAGAATAAGTATAGGAACTCCGTGATCCTTGAAGAAATTGACTTAGATCAGTATTTTAGTAAGAAAGGTTTAGGAGCCAGAGGGAGATGAGGCTAAGGCTAGAGCCAAGAGAATCATTGTAGATTCTATTAAATATCATATTATTCCTCATGTGTCATCCTTGAAGACACCAAAATGAAGTGTTTGATGCTATGACGAAGCAATCGAAGAAGAATATGATATTGTTATAACCACCTTGAATGGCCTCCCCTGATCACGAGATTCATTCATTCAAGGAATGTGTGCCAGAAGGAAGTGATTAGCTTTTAGCACACACAATAAGAAGTGCAACTCATAATAATAGAAATGAATATGGGAGCAACTGAATATCTAGCTCTCATGATTCAAAGAAAATCCCTCAAGTGATGAGGAACATGAAGGACTCAATTCTTGAAGAACCTCTTATCCCTCTTAGCATTTGGATAAGAAATGATGATGTCATGAATGAAGAAGATGATGAAGAGGAGTGATGAATAAGGAGTATACCCACGAAAAAAATAAAGATAAGTATTCAATTTTCATTTCAAGATATTATATTGTTATGCATTTGTTTATATTCACTTCATGTGTTATGCATGATAGAATGTTTGCATTAATGACAATATACTACTAATATGCATGTGATGGGTAAGTATCCCATGGTTCTCTACAAATCTCCATTTCTACTTATATAGAATGAAACCTCTTTGCTGACATATTGGATTAGTGCACAATCTCAATGATGTCATGGTAGAGATGGAAGGCATCTAGAAAGTTTCCATGAGATATGGATGAATGTTGTATTGGATAAAATAGTTGCATGATTATATCTTTATGCATAAGAATTTTCCATTATGAATATGCCTTATGAAATTTTTCTAACCATACAACTAATGCATTTGAATTGTACGAAATATCGCATACAATTTCCTACAAGAAAAGAAGGATGAGACTTGTTCTAAAGAACAAGTGACAATAGTTTGAGAAATAATACAAGATGAAGAATAATATGATGATACTTTTAAAGAGAGAAAGAGGTCTCAGAAATAGTGCAGTTACATGACACTATTGATTGACATAATTGATGCATAACCTTCCAGCTATGAAGAAATAGCCAATAAGAAAGGAAATGAGTGCACCGGTTCAGGAAGAATGATGTCTAGGATGCGGTATTGAGACCTGAAGGGAAGTCCATAGTATCTTCCATATAGATCTACAATATACAACATGCAATAGTTGACAACATCGTGGGATATGAGGCAAGATTTGTAGCATGAGGCTTCTCACAGAAAGAAGGCATAGACTAAAAAGAGACATTTTTAGTGAGTGGGAGTTGAAGCACATGATAGGTAGACTCATGTGTGAAAATTAAAGAAGGCCTTGTATGAGCTCAGAAGGAACCCATGTGATAACACATAAATGAGGACCTTGGAGATAACCTAGAGTAATGAATATGTTAACCTTTGCTACAAGGTTGAAGATGAAAGATGATAGAGGATCTTGGTATTCAGTGACCCTAGATGGATATATAGAATATTAGTAGTAGAGGAAGCTACTTGTCACTCCGGTACAAAATCTTTCAATGCATAGAGTACAAAAGGTAGAGTGAGAATGATGTTCTCTTCAGAGGGAGTGACTGCAAAAGATCCTGAGGTTTGAAATGGTACGACAGGATGGACATATTACTGATGACTCTAGGATTTACTGAGAGTAAATCAAATTCCAACATTTACTTCAAGGTTGAAGGTGGAATACCAGTGATGCTCATGTTATATGTCAATGACTTGTTCCTAAAAGAAAAGAGGAACTCATTAAAGGTGCAAGAAGGATACTTGGTACCGAGTTTGAGATGAAGGACTTGGATATGATGCACTACTTTCTAGGCATGGAAGTGTGGTAGAATGCAGATGGAATCTTGCTGGGACAAGCGAAGTATGCAGTGGATATCCTGAAGAGGTTCAGGATGATGGAATGTATGGACATGACCACACCTATGGCATCAAACATGAAGCTACTGAGTGATGTTTCATCAAAGTCAATTGATTCCATGATGTATCATCAGATGATTGGGTCTCATTGCAGCTGCAACATTTTTCCCAAAATTCAAAAACTTTTGGGACCCTCCTTTTGCTTAGATTGATTTGATTTTCTTCTTTGGTTTGATTTAATGACTCCTCAAAGAGACTTTTTCTAATGACTGAAACGATCCATTTTGGTTTTGCATTTGAGTGCATTTTTTAAATGTTTGAATTGGAAGTTTATTTTCTTATTCTCCCGCCGTTGCAGAGAGATAATCAGCTTTAGCTTCATTTTTCTTCTCCGATGCATTTGTCTTAATCGGCTGGGTTTTGGTTTTCACATCGAAACTGTTTATTGCTACTTTCTCCGTAGTTGCGAATGGAATATTGCGAAGTCTCCCGATCATCGCTTCGACTTTTCCGACCCTGCATTGTTGTTTTTTCTGCTCCTTAGGTCCTTGGTTTTTCGTCATTGCAGCCGCAGAAAGAACTACCTTGCTGAACTTTTAGATGTTTTCCCTTCCGATTTAGACCTTACATTGCAGAATGATTTGTCCCTTATGTTTCCTCCATTGTGGCTGCCGAACGCACTATCCTTCCTGTCATTTAGCAGTTTTCTCTTTCGATTCAGACCTTATGTGGCCGGGCGTGATGTCCTTTACGGTTCCGTTGTTGCGGCTCCCTTTTCCACTATCACTCCGATTTTTAATGTTGTAAGCTCGGACGCGCTATTATTTTCTCCCATTTATCCCCGCGGATAGCTTAGTGGATTTGCCACCCGACCTTGCAGAAGGAATTACGCTTGCGAACTCCAATCCATTTGTCTCCACTATCCAATTTTCATGGGTGACTATATATATACGGGGTCGGGTTTATTATTCTATTGCCATTTCGACTGTCGTGATATGTCACTCTCGTGTGCTGTCGTTCTCTCGAGCTAGAAAAGGACCCCCGTTGTCGGTGTACCCGCGTTTCTAGGTGGCTCAACCATGGAAGCTTGACCGCCTTCTTCCCGTCGTTCACGCAGCATTGCCAAGTAGGCTCCTAGTTGCCATTATCCCGTTCTCGTCATTCTTGATTTCTCTATGGTTAGGTTTAAAGGCTGTTTTCCCTTGGCCCCATTGTTTACATGTGTATATATTGAGTATTTTGTAGCATAACTTTCTGTGGGGGGGCGTCTTGACCTACATGGTAGTTTTTTCCCACGGCCTTTTGTTATGCGACCCTGCGGTTAGTGAATGGGGGGTTTGGTGCAGACAACCGTTACGCTGTCTGTACCAATATGCCCTATGTGATGATGTTTTGGTAGGGGAAGTTTTTCATGGCCTTCCTATGGCGTTTGGAATCGTTGCCCCCCCTATTGTTTTTGTGCTACCCGCATCCTCAAACCACAGATGTATGTCGCCATGCTGTTCTGCGCGACCCAGTTCACGTTCGGTCTCAAACTAAAGCCAGTGGAGGAGGATATACCATTGCATATAGTTTTTATTGCCCATACGTTGCATGAGTAGTAATTTTGTTGAGGCGCACCATAGGAAACTTGAATAAATCCCCCTGTCATTCCCCACAGTGAGATGATCTTAGCGCCCACAAAGAGCCCAAGGATTATTCACTTTAATGTATATTTTGTTTCCCCACTCAAGATTTGCTGATAGAGCTGTTTTGGTATTGAACAGCAGTGTTAGCTTGCACATATTTTCTTCATTTAAATAATTTCTATCATGTTAAACATAGATGAATTGAAACACTACATATTGTTGTCTCCATGTTTGCAAATTAGCAGGAAAGGGTCTAATGATGGTAATTTCATATATGACAGGAAGATTCTGAACTCAAAATGTCGAAGCGACAAAAGAAGAAGGCCCCTGTGGTCGAAGAGGATCCAGAAGTGGAAGTTATTGCCGAAATCGAACAAATCTATGAGGACACCAAGTGCATATCTGGTGTAGAACCTGAGTACCAGTGGGGAGAGATATATAGGTTGATCACGCACTGAGAGGTGCCAGATATCGGCTTGGAGGAAGAAGGAATATATACCAATATAGAGAGATCTTCACTGATGAAGATTGCCACAAGGCCAGAGCTCTTTCTATGCCCTGAAGTGATTGGTTGGATTCTTCCCCGAGCAGATGTAACTACTATGATCCTAGAGAATGCTCACAAACAAGGCTATGCTGCCTATAGCCCAGGATATGTAGCCCTGGCCTACCACCTGCTAGAAGCATAAGTATTTTTGTCTGATGATTGGCTGAGAAACATTAGAATGGACCTGGTTGAGACCCTTAAAAGAATTTTGTTGTCTGGAAGACATTTCAGAACCAGGCCAACGGGAGAGTATGACATAGCGAGCTTGAGGGCCCCGTACAGATTCATTTCCCTAATGCTCAACAGAATATTTGGAAGAGCGCATGTTAAAAGCTTCAAACTGGAGTGGATACCAATTATTTTTTATGTTGCAACCTAGGGGACCATTTTCAACGGTGCCAACATAGTATCAAACAGTCTTTCAGCCTGTATGGCCTCAGCTTTGGGAGGGGTGTCCCAAAAGAGATCTGAATTTTACATGAGTTCCATACTCATCGATTGTATATTGTGCAATCAACCTTTCCCCGACCTAAGGTGCATCTGGGACAGGGAGAGGATGCCTGTTTATTCTGCATATAAGCCACTACGGGAACACAAATACCATGGTCATTACCGGGAGGTCTGCGAACACTTCATCATGCCACTATATACTCTCATTTTTCTGAAGGAATGTGACTGGATGTCAGAAGAGGCATTGCAGTTAATCAAAGAATATGTAGATTACTACCTGACTAAGGATAGCCTCTACTTCAGAATGTTAGGAGGCTCCAGAGCACCCTCCTTGTTACCCAAATATGCCACAGACTACATCATTCATAAAGAGGTGGTGAGGTAAGTCTTCCTGGATGGCATAGGAAGCTTTTTGTTTGAACATAAGAAGGCTTCCTATCCCCCTTTTCCTTTCAAGTTAGGAAGTTATACGTTTACCAAAGTGAAGAAAGCAGATGAGTTTGTAGAAGAGTTGGAAAGGTTTCATTTTGGTGAGATGCCCTTCCATAGAAATGACTCCTGCAGTAAAGTGGCTGAACACTGCAAAGAGAATAAAATCCATTTTGAATACACCCACCATTGGGATAGAGACGAATCCGTCTTCCGCAGTGCATTGAACATAACATCCTTGAGGAGAAGGTTCAAGAAGAAGATCACCACCAAAGGTGGGAAGGGGCAGGATGAACAAGCTAAAGCCGATGAAGAAGCAAGAAAATGAAATGAGGAATCCCAACTGCTAGCCCAACAATCCACAAGGTGGCTGCAGGGAGAAGAAGAAGAGAAAAGAAAAGTTGCACAGGAGGTTGCTAGAAAAGCAGAAGAAGATGCAAGGAATGAAGAAGAAGAAAAGAAAAGAAAGCTTGATGAGGAGCTTCAGAAACAAGAAGCAGAAATGTTAAAGCTGACTCAGACAGAGGCAGAACAGTCAGCCTCTGACACAGCTAGTGGTCAGACCCAAGACATGGGGAAACCTGAGGTTCAAGACCCAGAAGTACTGGCTGTCAGCATACCTGGGAAATCTATGGTCCCCACATTTAAGCTGGTCCATTTTGTACAGAAGGTAGGGGAAGAAATCCCTGATTTTAATATTGTCTTCTATGACAGAGAGAAAAAGAGGATAGTGAAGAGGACTGAGATGAAGGTCGAAACAGGAGGTCTGTCCAGAAAGATGATAATGGATACGACCGTTGTATATGGGACAGACCGAGATCCCAGATTCACAATTAGAGCAAGAGTTGCATTGATCCACGCTTCGGAGGATAATGTAGACAAAATCATGATAGATATGGAGCAATCCAAGAAGTATTCTACCCAACTGAAAGACACATTGAGAAAAGAGAGAGAAGAAAACAGTAAGCTGAAGATAAAATATAAGGACATGCAAAAAGAGATGAGGTCTTCAAAGGATGAACTGCAGGTCCTCCAAGTAGCAAGGACGTCTATGGAAAATACACAAGAGTGTCTAGAGAGAGTGCAGCAAGAGTATCAAGAGCTAAGGATGGAGAAGGAGCAGCTGCTGGGAAGGATATAAAACTTAGAGCTGCAAAAGACCACTTTGGAGGCAAGTGAGAAGCAAGCTCAAGAACAAGAGATGAAACTTCAAGAGCATATTTCTTCTCTAACAACCACCTTAGAGGAAGCAAGGGACTAGAAGGTTGACCTCCAACCTTTCAGGGAACATGTGCTGGCACAGAAGGCCAAGATGCTTCAGCTGCAGACTGCTATAGAAGAGGAGAGATGTAAAGTTTTGTAAGTGGATGGCCAATTAGAGGAAATTATGGAGACTTCATCTTATTTTGTTGATAGATCTGAGGATGTCTTGGAAGTCCTGACAGCAAGAATGGAAAGGATGGAAAATAATGAAGAAACTCCTGCAGAGCTGCCCTCGAAAGATCGACAAGCCCTCAAGAAGGATTAGGACTTATTAAATTTTTCTATAAACACAGCAGAAGATTTCAAAAAGGCTGTTAGAAAAACAAAAGGAGCATGCACAGAATTTTTTAGAAGGCTCCTAATTACCTACAACCAGTGCCAAGTGGAAGCCGAGCAGAGGCTAGAGGTTTTTCCAAACCACAACTCATTTGTGGAGATTTTACAGAAGAGGTATCAAGAGGAGGAAGCAAAGATACAGCACATTAATGCACTCGACCACCAGGTCTTAAGAAGTGAAGTAGACCATTCCGCCATCAGTGTGCAGCTTTTGGAGGATCAGCTTCCTTTAAGTGCGGCTAGAATTGAGGCCATCAAGAACCAAGCTGTGAAGTTTGAGATAAACATTCAATTTTTGGAACCTTGTGCGTTTGAAGGCATTGCCTCTGAGGCTTTGGCGTGGAAGAAATTTTTGAATACTCAAGTGGGGCCCTCCTCGTGAAGGATTGTTCATTTGTGTAATATGTAACGATTTTGTAAACATTAGAGGAAAGTGAAATTTTGGGAGGCAAAGAGTTGGGAAGCCCAAAGGTCATTTGTGGGAAGCCCAACAGTCTCATCCTTCTTGTATAAATATAGGAGATTTAGAAGAACAAAGGGATTTTTCCCAGTTAGACATGTAAAGGGATATTGTAAGAAGAACTACTTTTTTTTTGCAATAAAGAATTATTAATTTCCTGTTGGAGAAAGTTTGGTGGGACGTTCAAATGCTATGCTATGGATTGGTGAAAGATGAACTATTTCATTTTTCCAGTTTCTGTCCATTAATTGTGAGATTGTTCTAACTCTTAGAGACTATGTTCTTGTTTGAATGATTTTTGGTTTATCATGTGAAATTACCACCACGAGTAATGCATGTTATTCATAAACAATTGGCTATCCGATTGTCTAAATATCTTTAATTGTTCATGTGTTGTAGGAAGGAATATCAGCTATCTGTAAGTTTTCTTTATAATGCATGTACAATACACATTACTCCTAAATAAGTTACAATATGGCTCCCCAGGGATAGATAGATAGATAGTTATTTTTACTTTCTTGTTGCATATGTGATTTAGATGCTTGTGAGTTCTAAGACGAGAGGTAAGAACCTGCACATCACGTTGTGACTACTCCTTGCATCCTTTATCACCCTGCATTGTTAATTAGGCATGTGCATATCATACTTCAGTAAAAAACACAAAAATATACACGATGGACCGGACCGAAACCGGTAAAACCTTTGTTTTTGTTACTTGACCTACGGTAGCTGGACTGCAAACCGGACGGATTCCCTACACCAAACAGTCATGGGCTAGTTGGGAACGTTGACTGGGGAGAATCCCTTACTATTTTTTCCTACGAATTTCTAGGGCTCAACAGTTTCTGGTGCTAGAAGGAGGGTTTCCAGTGCATGGCTCACTGTAGAAACTTATTTTCCCAAGATTACCCCACCAGGAGATATTTGGAATATTTTGACTTCTACCCTTTAAATCAAGTAAGCCCAGTTTCATCTTACGGTATTTCTTACTCAGACTCCTGTTCATTCACCTTTTTCTCGTGGATGGTATAAATGTGAATCATCCCAACCCACTACCGGCTTAGAGAGCTAGATCACCTTTGAACCTCACACCTCCTTTGCATAACCTACCTCAAGCTTTTGAGAAGCTACTGCCTAATTTTGATCCTGATGTGAAGACTGCTGTAGATGACCACTTGCAAAGTTTCTATTTATCAATAGAGGGGTTAAGGGATGGAGAGTACGAGGATGTGGTCTGCAGATTATTCCCACATACCCTGAAAGGAGCAACAACATCCTGGTATTTTAGTTTGCCTGCAAACTCTATTCCTGAATGGGACACTTTCGAACGGATTTTCAGAAGTAAATACGCAGCCCAAAAGACACATGCCTCACTATTGAAAGGTCTTGATTTGTTAAAAAAAGAGAAGAATGAGAAGGTGCATCATTTTACTCAAAGGTTTTCAACATACCTAAAGAAATTCTCTGAAACTGACAGAGCCTCAGACAAGGTCCTAATTGAATATTATACCTCAGCCCTAGGACCTGAGCTGGCCATGTTTGCCAAAATGAAAGCCAAGACCTACGTTGGTAGAGACTTATGAAGAAGCAGAAAGGGTAGAGGCTGAAAAGGAAATTATAGAAGACTATCCCGAGTTTCCTGAAGAAAAAACTACCAGGAGAAGAGCCTTATTGCTGTCTAAACCTAAAGAGGAGAAATCAGATGATTTTGAGAGAATGCTGAAAATGATTTAGAAACTATTCAACCGAATAATAGATCTGGGGAAAGAAAAGGAAGTTCAGAAAACTTACAAACCCTACTACCAAAAAAGGGAGGATAACAACCAATTGAAAATCACTCCACCAAATTCAACATCAATGAATATAACAGAGGTAGGGGGGATAATTTCTGCACTTTTCACCAACAACCTCATTCTGAAAAGAATTGTCCTCAATGGTTAAATTCGATGACATTGGTGATGAATAAGCTGCTGGAATCTAAATTGACTAAAGACAGTGGTAAAGAAGAAGAGAAAAACCAGATCGTAGAGAAACAAGATAATGATACCATGTTCTTATGGGATGGTGTCTCGCTTTTCAACACAGAAGAGAACGCTCTCAAATCTGAATACACACCAACAGCAACAAAAGATACGGACCTAACAATTAAAGACAATGCAATAAATTCCAAGATTAAAAAATTGCAAGAAAATGTCGAGAGACAGGTAGATGTGAATGATAAAGATAAAACACCTAAAGTCACTACTGTCAACCAGGAAACAAAGCCAATCAGTGGGCCTGTCGAACATGTGGAAGAACAGGTAGCTGTTAATGAAGGAAACACTAAAGAAATTGAGGAGCTTAAAAAAGATATACCCACTCAAAACCAACTAGGAGAAGAAGACATAGAACCAGGCTAGGAAGAAAAAGATGACACCCCGCCTTGTCTTTCGACCCTAGAAATGTTGAATCATAATGTGCATAATTGCTTGGTAGATTCTGGATCAGCGGTGAATGTTATGCCACTTGAGGTTTGCAAAAATATTAATGGATAGCCAAAGTCCACATCCTGGGAAGTAGTGCAATTAGATAGCACAGGTGTCAAAGTAGTGGGAGAAATGAAAAATGTTATCATTCGCTTGTCTGCAAATAACAAGATATGTCAATTTATTGACATTATGGCAGCTGACATACCGGATGGATATGGGCTTATTCTTAACTGAGATTGGTCTGCCAGGTTAAAGGGTTATTTTTCTTCAGATTGGTCTCATTTATCGTTACCTCTCAAGGGTACCCCAAATCCGATTAAAATTTTTATAGAACCTTACATGAAGCATACTGTCACTAAGCTAGGAGAAGGTAATGAATCTACTATTTCTATCCTGGGAAATTATCTAACTGAGCTTAAACTAAGACATCATACCTCAAGAAAGGCCAGTTCTATGATTGACAATCAGACTGAGCTCCTTCAACTTGCTCAGACTGATAAGGATGACTGTAGACTAGTAGACATGGTTTCGATTTCAAAAATTGTACACTTAGACCATGGATAGGTTTTTGGCCTACATTATAGCCTAGCCCTTTAACTCATTGGATTGAATAATTTTTAAGGGTGGGCACACATTTTCTTTTCTTTTGCTTTGTACATAAATAAATTGATGTTGTTTTTTTATGCTTTGATGATGTTTTCTTTTGGTTTATTGCTTTGATGTTGTTTTCTGTTGATTTAATGCTTTGTTACTAGTTCTTTTATTTTGAATAAAGAGGAAAACTTTTGGTTGCAAATGGAAACATCAGGGTTCTTAGTTAACTGAAATCTTGAGTAAAAGACTGTGCTTTAAAACATAGAATGTCTTCTAGGAGCAGTGTTTCTAATTGGGCATGTATTCATTGAAGTCCTACTTAATCCCTGTAAATAACTCAGAATTAAGAAGTCTGGAATACTATTTCGAGGCTCCATCCATTTCACATCTAAATGACTAAGGGAGTGATGGTGACGAACCCACGGAAAGGAAGCACGGTAAACAGTATATCATATATAAATGATCCCATGCCATGATTTCAGAAAAGTTAAAAGCTATCAAGAGTCAAAACTCCTTAAAGAAACAATATATATCAAAGCAAAGTATCAAAAGCATGAATCTCAAATTGCCAAAAGTTCCTCTCCTTAGGTTCTTGGTTTTCCGCCGTTGCGGCCGCAGAAAGAATTACCTTGCCGAACTTTTAGTTGTTTTCCCTTCTGATTTAGACCTTACATTGCGGATTGATTTGTCCCTTATGTTTTCGCCGTTGTGGCCACTGAACGCACTATCCTTCCGGTCATTTAGTATTTTTCTCTTCTGATTCAGACCTTATGTGGCGGGGCATGATGTCCTTTACGGTTCCACAATTGCGGCTCCATTTTCCGCTATCGCTCCGATTTTTAATGTTGTAAGCTCCGACGCGCTATTATTTTCTCCCGGTTATCCCCATGAATAGTTTAGTGGATTTGCCACCCGACGTTGCAGAAGGAATTATGCATGCGAACTCCGATCTGTTTGTCTCCGCCGTCCGATTTTCATGGGTGACTATATATATACGAGGATGGGTTTATTATTCTATTGCCATTTTGACTGTTGTGATATGTCGCTCTCATGTGCTGTCGTTCTCTCGAGCTAGCAAAGGACCCCCGTTGTCGGTGTACCCGCGTTTCCAGGTGGCTCAACCGTGGAAGCTTGATCGCCTTCTTCTCGCCATTCACGCAGCGTTGCTAGGTAGGCTCCTAGTTGCATTATCCCGTTTCATTCGAGCTTTTGTTTATTTCTCTATAGTTAGGTTTTATGGCCGTTTTTCCTTGACCCCATTGTTTACATGTGTATATATTGAGGATTTTGTAGCATAACTATCCGTGGGGGGGATTTTTGACCAACAGGGTAGTTTTTTCCCACGGCCTTTTGTTATGCGACCCTACGCTTAGTGAATGGGGGGTTTGGTGCAGACGGTCGTTACGTTGTCTGCACCAATCTGCCCTGTGTGATGATGTTTTGGTAGGGGAATGTTTTTCATGGCCTTCCTATGGCGTTTGGAATCGTTCCCCTCCCCCCTTTTGTTTTTGTGCTACCCGCATCCTCAAACCACAGCCGTATGTCGCCACGCTATTCTGCGCAACCCAGTTCATGGTCGGTCTTGAAATCAAGCCAGTGGAGGAGGATATACCACTGCATATAGTTTTTATTGACCATAGGTTGCATGAGTAGTATTTTTGTTGAGGTGCACCGTAGGAAACTTGAATAAATCCCCCTGTCATTCCCCGCAGCGAGATGATCATGGCACCCGCAGAGAGCCCAAGGTTTCTTCACTTTAATGTATATTTGTTTCCCCACTCAAGATTTGCTGATAGAGCTGTTTTGGTATTGAACAGCAGTGTTAGCTTGCACATATTTGCTTCATTTAAATAATTTATGTCATGTTAAACATAGATGAATTGAAACACTGCATATTGTTGTCTCCATGTTTGCAACTTAGCAGGAAAGGGTCTAATGATGGTAATTTCATATATGACAGGAAGATTCCGAACTCAAAATGTCAAAGCGACAAAAGAAGAAGGCCCCTGTGGTCGAAGAGGATATAGAAGTGGAAGTTATTACCAAAACCGAACACATCTATGAGGAAACCAAGTGCATATCTAGTGTAGAACCTGAGTACCAGTGGGGAGAGATATATAGGTGGATCACACGTCAAGAGGTGCCTGATATGGGCTTGGAGGAAGAAGGCATATATGCCAATATAGAGAGATCTTCACTGATGAAGATTGCGACAAGGCCAGAGCTCTTTCCATGCTCTGAAGTGATTGGTTGGATTTTGCCCTGGGCAGATGTAACCACTATGATCCTAGAGAATTTTGACAAACAAGGCTATGCTGCCTATAGCCCAGGATATGTAGCCCTAGCCTACCACCTGCTAGAAGCATAAGTATTTTTGTCTGATGATTGGCTGAGAAACATTAGAATGGACCTGGTTGAGACCCTTAAAAGAATGTTGTTGTCTGGAAGACATTTCAGTACCAGGCCAATGGGAGAGTATGACACAGCGAGCTTGAGGGATTCGTACAGATTCATTTCCATAATGCTCAACAGAATCTTTGGAAGAATGCATGGTAAAAGCTTCAAACTGGAGTGGATACCAATTATTTTTTATGTTGCAACCCAGTGGACCATTTTCAACTGGGCCAACATAGTATCAAACAGTCTTTCATCCTGTATGGCCTCAGCTTTGGGAGGGGTGTCCCAAAAGAGATCTCAATTTTACATGAGTTCCATACTCGTCGATTGTATATTGTGAAATCAACCTTTCCCCTGCCTAAGGTGCATCTGGGATAGGGAGAGGATGCTTGTTTATTCTGCATATAAGCCACTATGGGAACAAAAATACCATGGTGATTACCGGGAGGTCTGTGAACATTTCATCATGCCACTATATACTCTCATTTTTCTGAAGGAATGCGACTACATGTTAGAAGAGGCATTGCAGGTAATCAAAGAATATGCAGATTACTACCTGACTGAGGATGGCCTCTACTTCAGAATGTTCAAAGGTTCCAGAGCACCGTCCTTGTTACCCAAATATGCCACAGACTACATCATTCATAAAGAGGCAGTGAGGAAAGTCTTCCTGGATGGCATAGGAAGCTTTTTGTTTGAACATAAGAAGGCTTCCTATCCCTGTTTGCCTTTCAAGTTAAGAAGTTATAAGTTTACCAAAGTGAAGAAAGCAGATGAGTTTGTAGAAGAGTTGGAAAGGTTTCATTTTGGCGAGATGCCCTTCCATAGAAATGACTCCCGCAGTAAAGTGGCTGAACACTGCAAAGAGAATAACATTTATTTCGAATACACCCACCATTGGGATAGAGAAGAATCTGTCTTCTGCAGTGCATTGAACATAACAGCCTTGAGGAGAAGGTTCAAGAAGAATACCACCACGAAAGGTGGGAAGGGGTAGGATGAGCAAGCTAAAGTTGATGAAGAAGCAAGGAAACGAAATGAGGAAGCCCACAGGCTAGCCCAAGAATCCGCAGGGTGGCTGTAGGGAGAAGAAGAAGAGAAAAGAAAAGCTACACATGAGGCAGCTAGAAAAGAAGAAGAAGATGCAAGGAATGAAGAAGAAGAAAAGAAAAGAAAGCTTGATGAGGAGCTTCAGAAAAAAGAAGCAGAAAGGCTAAAGTTGACTTAGACATAGGCAGAATAGTCAGCCTTTGACACAGCTGGCGGTCAGACCCGAGACATGGAGAAACCTGAGGTTCAGGACCCAGAAGTACCGGTTGCTAGCATACCTGGGAAATCTATGGTCCCCACATTTAAGCTGGTCCCTTTTGTACAGAAGGTAGGGGAAGAAATCCCTGATTTTAATAATGTCTTCTATGACAGAGAGAAAAAGAGGATAGTGAAGAGGACTGAGAAGAAGGTATAAACAGGAGGTATGTCCGGAAAGATGATAATGGATACAACCGTTGTATATGGGACAGACTGAGATCCCAGATTCACAATTAGAGCAAGATCTGCATTGATCCACGCTTCGGAGGATAATGTAGACAAAATCATGGTAGATCTGGAGCAATCCAAGAAGTCTTCTTCCCAACTGAAAGACACATTGAGAAAAGAGAGAGAAGAAAATAGTAAGCTGAAGAGAAAATATGAGGACATGCAAATAGAGATGAGGTCTTCAAAGGATGAACTGCAGGTCCTCCAAGTAGCAAGGAAGTCTATGTAAACTACACAAGAGTGTCTGGAGAGAGTGCAGCAATAGTATCAAGAGCTAAGGACAGAGAAGGAGCAACTGCTGGGAAGGATAGAAAACTTAGAGCTGCAAAAGACCACTTTGGAGGCAAGTGAGAAGCAAGCTCAAGAACAAGAGATGAAACTTCAAGAGTATATTTCTTCTCTAACAACCACCTTAGAGGAAGCAAGGGAGTAGCAGGTTGACCTCCAACCTTTCACGGAACATGTGCTGGCACAGAAGGCCAAGATGCTTCAGCTGCAAACTGCTATAGAAGAGGAGAGATGTAAAGTTTTGCAAGTGGATGGCCGATTAGAGGAAATTTTGGAGACTTCATCTTATTTTGTTGATAGATCTGAGGATGTCCTGGAATTCCTGACAGCAAGAATGGAAAGGATGGAAAATAACGAAGAAACTCCTGCAGAGCTGCCCTCAAAAGATCGACAGGCCCTCAAGCAGGATTACAACTTATTAGAGTTTTCTATAAGCACAACAGAAGATTTCAAAAAGGATGTTAGAAAAACAAAAGGAGCATGCACATAATTTTTCAGAAGGCTCCTAATTACCTACAATCGGTGCCAATTGGAAGCTGAGTAGAGGCTAGAGGTTTTTCTAGACCACAACTCATTTGAGGATATTTTATAGAAGAGGTATCAAGAGGAGGAAGCAAAGATACAACACATTAAGGCACTCGACCACCAGGTCTTAAGAAGTGAAGTAGACCATTACGCCATCAGTGTGCAGCTTTTGGAGGATCAGCTTCCTTTAAGTGCGGCCAAAATTGAGGCCATCAAGAACCAAGCTGCGAAGTTCGAGATAAACATTCAATTTTTGGAACCTTGTGCGTTTGAAGGCATCGCCTCTGAGGCTTTGGCGTGGAATAAATTTATGAATACTCAAGTGGGGCCCTCCTCGTGAAGGATTGTTCATTTGTGTAATATGTAACGATTTTGTAAACATTAGAGGAAAGTGAAATTTTGGGAGGCGAAGAGTTGGGAATCCCAAAGGTCATTTGTGGGCAGCCCAACAGTCTCATCCTTCTTGTATAAATATAGGACATTTAGAAGAACAAAGGGGTTTTTCCCAGTTAGACATGTAAAGGGATATTGTAAGAAGAACTACTTTTTTTTTGCAATAAAGAATTATTGTTTTCCTGTTGGATAAAGTTTGGTGGGACGTTCAAATGCTATGCTATGGATTGGTGAAAGATGAACTATTTTTTTTTTCTAGTTTTTGTCCATTAATTGTGAGATTGTTCTAACTCTTAGAGCCTATGTTCTTGTTTGAATGATTTCTGGTTTATCGTGTGAAATTACCACCATGAGTAATGCATGCTGTTCATAAACAATTGGCTATCCGATTGTCTAAATATCTTTAATTGTTCATGTGTTGTAGGAAGGAATATCAGCTATCTGTAATTTTTCTTTATAATGCATGTACAATACACATTACTCATAAATAAGTTACAATCTGGCTCCCTGGGGATAGATAGATAGATAGTTCGTTTTACTTTCTTTTTGCATATGTGATTTAGATGCTTGTGAGTTCTAAGACGAGAGGTAAGAAATTGCGCATCATGTTGTGACTACTCCTTGCATCCTTTATCACCCTGCATTGTTAATTAGGCACATGGATATCATACTTCAGTCAAAAACACAAAAATATACACGATGGACCGGGCCGAAACCAGTAAAACCTTTGTTTTTGTTACTTGACCTATGGTAGCCGGACCGCAAACCGAAGAGATTCTCTACACCAAATAGTCACGGGCTAGTTGGGAACGTTGACTGGGGAGAATCCCTTGCTGTTGTTGCCTACAAATTTCCAGGGCTCAACAGTTTCTGGCTCTAGAAGGAGGGCTGCCAGTGCATGGCTGGCCGTGGAAACTTATTTTTCCAAGATTACCCCACTAGTAGATATTTGGAAGGTTTTGACTTCTACCCTTTAAAGCAAGTAAGCCCACTTTCATCTTACGATATTTCTTACTCGGACTCCTGTTCGTTCACCTTTTTCTCATGGCTGGTATAAATGTGAATCAACCCAACCCACTACTGGCTTGGAGAGCTAGATCACCTTTGAACCTCACACCTCCTTTGCATAACCTACCTCAATATTTTGAGAAGCTGCTGCCTAAGTTTGATCTTGATGCGAAGACTGCTGTAGATGACCACTTGCAAAGTTTCTATTTAGCAATAGAGGGGTTAAGGGCTAGAGAGTACGAGGATGTGGTCTACATATTATTCCCACATACCCTGAAAGGAGCAGCAGCATCCTGGTATTTTAGTTTTCTTGCAAACTCTATTCTTGATTGGGACACTTTCGAACGGATTTTCAGAAGTAAATACACAGCCCAAAAGACACATGCCTCACTAATGAAAGGTCTTGATTTGTTAAAAAAAGAGAAGAATGAGAAGGTGCATCATTTTACTCAAAGGTTTTCAACATACCTAAAGAACTTCTCTAAAACTGACAAAACCTCACACAAGGTCCGAATTGAATATTATACCTCATCCCTAGGACCTGAGCTGGCCATGTTTGCCAAAATCAAAGCCAGACCTATGTTGGTAGAGAATTATGAAGAAGCAGAAAGGGTAGAGGATGAAAAGGAATTATAGAAGACTATCTCGAGTTTCCTGAAGAAAAAAATACCGGGAGAAGAGCCTTATTGCTGTCTAAACCTAAAGAGGAGCAATCACATGATTTTGAGAGAATGCTGAAAATGATTCAGAAACTATACAACCGAATAATATATCTGGAGAAAGAAAGGGAAGTTCAGAAAACTTACAAACCCTACTACCAAAAAAGGGAGGATAACAACCAATTGAAAATCACTCCACCAAATTCAGCATCAATGAATATAACAAAGGTAGGGGGGGATGATTTCTACACTTTTCACCAACAACCTCATTCTGAAAAGAATTGTCCTCAATGGTTGAATTCGATGACATTGGTGATGAATAAGCTGCTGGAATCTAAATTGACTAAAGACAGTGGTAAAGAAGAAGAGAAAAACCAGATCGTAGAGAAACAAGATAATGATACCATGTTCTGATGGGATGGTGTCTCTCTTTTCAACACAAAAGAGAATGCTCTCAAATCTGAATACACACCAACAGCAACAAAATATACAGACCTAACAATTAAAGACAGTGCAATAATTTCGAAGATTAAAAAATTGCAAGAAAATGTCAAGAGACAGGTAGATGTGAATGATAAAGATAAAACACCTAAAGTCACTATTGTCAACCAGGAAACAAAGCCAATCAATGAGCCTGTCAAACTTGTGGAAGAATAGGTAGCTATTAATGAAGGAAACACTGAATAAATTGAGGAGCTTAAAAAAGATATACCCACTCAAAACCAACCAAGAGAAGAAGACATAGAACCAGGTTGGGAAGAAAAAGCTGACACCCCGCATTTTCTTTTGACCCTAGAAATGTTGAATCATAATGTGCATAATTGCTTGGTATATTCTGGATCAGCGGTGAATGTTATGCCACTTGAGGTTTGCAAAAATATTAATGGACAGCTAGACTCCACAGCCTGGGAAGTAGTGGAATTAGATAGCACAGGTGTCAAAGTAGTGGGAGAAATGAAAAATGTTCTCATTCGCTTGTCTGCAAATAACAAGATATGTCAATTTATTGACATTATGGTGGCTGACATACCGGATGGATATGGGCTTATTCTTAACTAAGATTGGTCTGCCAGGTTAAATGGTTATTTTTCTTCAGATTGGTCTCATTTATTGTTACCTCTCAAGGGTACCCCAAATCAGATTAAAATTTTGAGAGAACCTTACATGAAGCATATTGTCACTAAGCTAGGAGAAGGTAATGAATCTGCTATTTCTATCCTGGGAAATTATCTAACCGAGCTTAAACTAAGACATCATACCTCAAGAAAGGCCAGTTCTATGATTGACAATCAGACTGAGCTCCTTCAACTTCCTCAGGCTGATAAGGATGAATGTAGACTAGTATACATGGTTTCGATTTCAAAAATGGTACACCTAGACCATGGATAGGTTTTTGGCCTACATTACAGCCCATCCCTTTAACTCGTTGGATTGAATAATTTTTAAGGGTGAGCACACATTTTCTTTTCTTTTGCTTTGTACATAAATAAATTGATGTTGTTTTCTTTTGGTTTATTGCTTTGATGTTGTTTTCTGTTGATTTAATGATTTGTTACTAGTTCTTTTATTTTGAATAAAGAGGCAAACTTTTGGTTGCAAATGGAAACATCAGGGTTCTTAGTTAACTGAAATCTTGAGTAAAAGACTGTGCTTTAAAACATAGAATGTCTTCTAGGAGCAGTGTTTCTAATTAGCCATGTATTCATTGAAGTCCTACTTAATCCCTGTAAATAACTCGGAATTAATAAGCCTGGGATACTATTTCGAGGCTCCATCCATTTCACATCTAAATGTCCAGGGGAGTGATGGCGATGGACCCATGGAAAGGAAGCAAGGTAAATCATATATCATATATAAATGATCCCATGCCATGATTTCAGAAAAGCTAAAAGCTATCAAGAGTCAAAACTCCTTAAAGAAACAATATATATCAAAGAAAAGTATCAAAAGCATGAATCTCAAATTGCCAAAATCTCCTCTCCATCCGTGAGATGAAAAGTAAATTCTTCTCTCACACAAAAGGACACTATGGATAGAGGATCCTGAATAAAATTCAGAAAGAAAGGAAGATGGAGGACTGAAAAGAACTAAAGTTCAAATGGCACTAAAGGTGCAGTTGGCATGGGAATGAGGAACAAAAGGATAGTGTTGTTTACTATATGTTACAATCTTGTGGTGTCCAAGATGAAAACTACCCAAGGATGAGTAAAATAAATCTCACTTATTAGGCCTCAAAAGAGTTATTCAGACTTGCAAATATTTCTGATGTTACCATTTCCCAAAGAATGGACTACTTCTCAATGATTTAAGTGCATGGGTTGGCCAGCTTAGGAATACAAACATCTAGAAGATTTCAACTTTTATTCAGACGGTCTTGCACTGGGAGGAAGTTAAGTCAGAAATCCGGGGTTCACCAGGTAGTCACCAATTGTTGCAGCTGCAACATTTTTCCCAAAATTCAAAAAATTTCGGGACCCTCCTTTTGCTTAGATTGATTTGATTTTCTTATTTGGTTTGATTTAATGACTCCTCAAAGAGACTATTTCTAATGCTTGAAACGATCCATTTTGGTTTTGCCTTTGAGTGTGTTTTCAAATGTTTGAATCGAAAGTTTATTTGCTTATTCTCCCACCGTTGCGGAGAGACAATCAGCTTTAGCTTCGTTTTTCTTCTCCGATGCATTTGTCTTAATCAGCTGGGTTTTGGTTTTCACATCGGAACTGTTTATTGCTACTTTCTCTGCAGTTGTAGATGGAAGATTGCAAAGTCTCCCGATCATCGCTTTGACTTTTCTAACCACGCATTGTTGTTTTTTCCACTCCTTAGGTCCTTGCTTTTCCGCTGTTGCGGCCGCAGAAAGAACTACCTTACTGAACTTTTAGTTGTTTTCCTTTCCGATTTAGACCTTACATTGCGGATTGATTTGTCCCTTATCTTTTCACCATTGTGGCCGCTGAACGCACCATCCTTCTGGTCATTTAGTAGTTTTCTCTTTCGATTCAGACCTTATGTGGCGGGGCGTGATGTCCTTTACGGTTCCGCCATTGAGGCTCCCTTTTCCGCTATCGCTCCGATATTTAATGTTGTAAGCTTTGAAGTGCTATTATTTTCTCCCAGTTATCCCCGCGGATAGCTTAGTGGATTTGCCACCCGACGTTGCAGAAGGAATTACGCTTGCGAATTCCGATCCGTTTGTCTCCGCCGTCCGATTTTCATGGGTGACTATATATATACAGGGTCGGGTTTATTTTTCTATTGCCATTTCGACTGTCGTGATCTGTCGCTCTCGTGTACTGTCATTCTCTCAAGCTAGAAAAGGACCCCCATTGTCGGTGTACCCGTGTTTCCAGGTGGCTCAACCGTGGAAGCTTGACCGCCTTCTTCCCGCCGTTCACGCAGCGTTTCCAGGTAGGCTCCTAGTTGCATTATCCCGTTTCGTTCAAGCTTTTGTTGATTTCTCTACGGTTAGGTTTTATGTCCATTTTCCCTTGGCCCCATTGTTTACATGTGTATATATTGAGTATTTTGTAGCATAACTATCCGTGGGGGGGCGTTTTGACCCACAGGGTAGTTTTTTCCCACGGCCTTTTGTTATGCGACCCTGCGCTTAGTGAATGGGGGGTTTGGTGCAGACGGTCGTTACGCTGTCTGCACCAATATGACATGTGTGATGATGTTTTGGTAGGGGAAGGTTTTTCGTGGCCTTCCTATGGCGTTCGGAATCGTTCCCCCCCCCCTTTTGTTTTCATACTACCTGCATCCTCAAACCACAGCTATATGTCACCATGCTATTCTGCGCGACCCAGTTCACTGTAGATCTTGAACTCAAGCCGGTGGAGGAGGATATACCACTGCATATAGTTTTTATTGACCATAGGTTGCATGAGTAGTATTTTTGTTGAGGCACACGGTAGGAAACTTGAATAAATCCCCCTGTCATTCCCCGCAGCAAGATGATCATGGCACCCGCAGAGAGCCCAAGGTTTCTTCACTTTAATGTATATTTTGTTTCCCCACTCAAGATTTGTGGATAGAGTTATTTTTGTACTGAACAACACTGTTAGCTTGCACATATTTGCTTCATTTAAATAATTTATGTCATGTTAAACATAGATGAATTGAAACACTGCATATTGTTGTCTCCATGTTTGCAACTTAGCAGGAAAGGGTCTAATGATGGTAATTTCATATATGACAGGAAGATTTCGAACTCAAAATGTCGAAGCGACAAAAGAATAAGGCCCCTGTGGTCGAAGAGAAGCCAGAAGTGGAAGTTATTACCAAAACTGAACACATCTATGAGGACACTAAGTGCATATCTAGTGTAGAACCTGAGTACCAGTGGGGAGAGATATACAGGTGGATCATGCGCTGAGAGGTGCCTGATATGGGCTTGGAGGAAGAAGGCATATATGCCAATATAGAGATATATTCATTGATGAAGATTTCCATAAGGCTATAGCTCCTTCCATGCTCTGAATTGATTGGTTGGATTCTACCCCGGGCATATGTAACCACCATGATCCTAGAGAATGCTGACAAACAAGGCTATGCTGCCTATAGCCCAGGATATGTAGCCCTAGCCTACCACCTACCAGAAGCACAAGTATTTTTGTCTGATGATTGGATGAGAAACATTAGAATGGACCTGGTTGAGACCCTTGAAATAATGTTGTTGTCTGGAAGACATTTCAGAACCAGGCTAATGGGAGAGTATGACACAGCGAGCTTGAGGGCCCCGTACAGATTCATTGCCCTAATGCTCAACAGAATATTTGTAAGAGCGCATGGTAAAAGCTTCAAACTAGAGTGGATACCAATTATTTTTTATGTTGCAACCCAGGGGACCATTTTCAACTGGGCCAACATAGCATCAAATAGTCTTTCAACCTGTATGGCCTCAACTTTGGGAGGGGTGTCCCAAAAGAGATCTGAATTTTACATGAGTTCCATACTCGTCGATTGTATATTGTGTAATCAACGTTTCCACGGCCTAAGGTGCATCTGGGACAAGGAGAGGATGCCTGTTTATTCTGCATATAAGATACTATGGGCACACAAATACCATGGTCATTACCGGGAGGTCTCCGAACACTTCATCATGCCACTATATACTCTCATTTTTCTGAAGGAATGGGACTACATGTCAGAAGAGGCATTGCAGGTAATCGAAGAATATGTAGATTACTACCTGACTAAGGATGGCCTCTACTTCAGAATGTTCAGAGGCTCCAAGGAACCCTCCTTGTTACCCAAATATGCCACAGACTACATCATTCATAAAGAGGCAGTGAGGAAAGTCTTCCTAGATGGCATATGATTCTTTTTGTTTGAACATAAGAATGCTGCCTATCCCCCTTTGCCTTTCAAGTTAGGAAGTTATACGTTTACCAAAGTGAAGAAAGCAGATGAGTTTGTAGAAGAGTGGGAAAGGTTTCATTTTGGTGAGATGCCCTTCCATAGAAATGACTCCCCCAGTAAAGTGGCTGAAAACTGCAAAGAGAATAACGTCCATTTCGAATGCACCCACCATTGGGATAGAGAATAATATGTCTTCCACAGTGCATTGAACATAACAGCCTTGAGGAGAAGGTTCAAGAAGAATATCACCACCAAAGGTGGGAAGGGGCAGGATGAATAAGCTAAAGCTGATGAAGAAGAAAGGAAACGAAATGAGGAAGCCCAAAGGATGGACCGAGAGGCTGGAGGGTGGCTATAGGGAGAAGAAGAAGAGAAAAGAAAAGTTGCATAGGAGACAGCTAGAAAAGAAGAAGGAGATGCAAGGAATGAAGAAGAAGAAAAGAAAAGAAAGCTTGATGAGGAGCTTCAGAAACAAGAAGCAAAAAGGCTAAACCTGACTCAGACAGAGGCAGAACAGTCAGCCTCTGACATAGCTGGCGGTCAGACCAAGGACATGGAGAAACCAAAGGTTCAGGACCGAGAAGTACCAGTTTCCAACATACCTGGGAAATATATGGTCCCCACACTTAAGGTGGTCCCTTTTGTACAAAAGGTAGGGGCAGAAATCCCTGATTTTAATATTGTCTTCTATGACAGAGATAAAAAGAGGCTAGTGAAGAGGACTGAGAAGAAGGTCGAAACAAGAGGTCTGTCCGGAAAGATGATAACGGATACGATCGTTGTATATGGGACAGACCAAGATCCCAGATTCACAATTAGAGCAAGAGCTGCATTGATCGACGCTTCGAAGGATAATGTAGACAAAATCATGACAGATCTGGAGCAATCCAAGAAGTCTTCTACCCAACTGAAAGACACATTGAGAAAAGAGAGAGAAGAAAACAGTAAGCTGAAGATAAAATATGAGGACATGGAAAAAGAGATGAGGTCTTCCAAGGATGAACTGCAGGTCCTCCAAGTAGCAAGGAAGTCTATGGAAACTACACAAGAGTGTCTGGAGAGAGTGCAGCAAGAGTATCAAGAGCTAAGGACGGAGAAGGAGCAGCTGCTGGGAAGGATAGAAAACTTAGAGCTGCAAAAGACCACTTTGGAGGCAAGTGAGAAGCAAGCTCAAGAACAAGAGAGGAAACTTCAAGAGCATATTTCTTCTCTAACAACCGCCTTAGAGGAAGCAAGGGAGCAGTAGGTTGACCTCCAACCTTTTAGGGAACATGTGCTGGCACAAAAGGAAAAGATGCTTCAGCTGTAGACTGTTATAGAAGAGGAGATATGTAAAGTTTTGCAAGTGGGTGTCCGATTAGAGGAAATTCTGGAGACTTCCTCTTATTTTGTTGATAGATCTCAGGACGCCCTGGAAGTCCTAACAGCAAGAATGGCAAGGCTGGAAAATAATGAAGAAACTCCTGCAGAGCTGCCCTTCAAATATCAACACGCCCTCCAGCAGGATTACGACTTATTAGAGTTCGCTATAAACACAGCAGAAGATTTCAAAAAGGCTGTTAGAAAAACAAAAGGAGCATGCACAGAATTTTTCAGAAGGCTCCTAATTACCTACAACCGATGCCAAGTGGAAGCTGAGCAGAGGCTAGAGGTTTTTCCAGACGACAACTCATTTGTGGAGATTTTACAGAAGAGGTATCAAGAGGAGGAAGCAAAGATACAGCACATTAAGGCACTCAACCACCAGGTCTTAAGAAGTGAAGTAGACCATTCTGCCATTAGTGTGCAGCTTTTGGAGGATCAGCTTCGTTTAAGTGCGGCCAGAATTGAGTCCATCAAGAACCAAGCTACGAAGTTTGAGATAAACATTCAATTTTTGGAACCTTGTGCGTTTGAAGGCATTGCCTCTGAGGCTTTGGTGTGGAAGAAATTTCTGAATACTCAAGTGGGGCCCTCCTCGTGAAGGATTGTTCATTTGTGTAATATGTAACGATTTTGTAAACATTAGAGGAAAGTGAAATTTTGGGAGGCGAAGAGTTGGGAATCCCAAAGGTCATTTGTGGGCAGCCCAACAATCTCATCCTTCTTCTATAAATATAGGACATTTAGAAGAACAAAGGGATTTTTCCGAGTTAGACATGTAAAGGGATATTGTAAGAAGAACTACTTTTTTTTTGCAATAAAGAATTATTGTTTTCCTGTTGGAGAAAGTTTTGTGGGACGTTCAAATGCTATGCTATGGATTGGTGAAAGATGAACTATTTCGTTTTTCCAGTTTCTGTCCATTAATTGTGAGATCGTTCTAACTCTTAGAGCCTATGTTCTTGTTTGAATGATTTCTGGTTTATCCTGTGAAATTACCACCACGAGTAATGCATGCTGTTCATAAACAATTGGCTATCCGATTGTCTAAATATATTTAATTGTTCATGTGTTGTAGGAAGGAATATCAGCTATCTGTAATTTTTCTTTATAATACATGTACAATACACATTACTCATAAATAAGTTACAATATGGCTCCCTGGGGATAGATAGATAGATAGTTAGTTTTACTTTATTGTTGCATATGTGATTTAGATGCTTGTGAGTTCTAAGACGAGAGGTAAGAACCTGCGCATCATGTTGTGACTACTCCTTGCATCCTTTATCAGCTTGCTTTGTTAATTAGGCATGTGCATATCATACTTTAGTCAAAAACACAAAAATATACATGGTGGACCGGGCCAAAACCTGTAAAACCTTTGTTTTTGTTACTTGACCTACGGTAGCCGGACCGCAAACCGGACGGATTCCCTACACCAAATAGTCACGAGCTAGTTGGGAACGTTGACTGGGGAGAATGCCTTGCTGTTGTTGCCTACAAATTTCCAGGCCTCAACAGGTCCTTGATGTACTTGTTGAATACGAGAGCAGCTATTTTCTTTGTTGTGAACAAATTGAGCTAGTTCCTGATAGATCCAATACATGTTCACTTGATGGTTGCAAAGCATGCATTCAAGTACCTAAAGGGTATAGTTGATTATTGGCTCAAGTACGAGGCGAACCAGAACATTAACCTGGAGGGTTATGTGGATTAATATTGGGCAGGAAGTGCCATTGATAGGAAGAGCACTTCATGGTGCTACTTCAATATGGGATTAGGTGTGATCTCTTGGTTTAGTAGGAAGCATTACTACGTGGCACTAAGTATAACCGAAGTAGAAGAGGAGCAGTGAAGCTCCAGCATGTGATAAATATCAAGATCTATTGATAGAGGGAGTGATGATTTCTAGCATAGCTGGTGAGGCAGGTTGTCTGAGCATAAAATCATGGAGAGTCTCATAAGTTTCTCAAATCTAAATAGTCCTCTAGGTTTTCCTTAGATGTAATCAGTCCTAGAAAAGCTCGCAGGTTATATTTAGACATAATAATCCCTTATGTGATTCTATGTTAGAAATGGCCAGAGTGAAGTTTGAGTACTTTAGGGAGAAGCTTGGTGTTCTCCAGATTGAGTTTCCTTTCAAGGAGAAGTGATGAGTCCGATACCCTTTCTGACATGGTGGTAGGATTGGTTCTGCCCATGGTCAGATGCAAGTATAGGAGCCTTTCTGACATGGTTGTGGGATGTGTTCCTCCCATGGTTAGATGTAAGTGTAGGATCCTTTCTGACATGGTTGCAGGATGTGTTCCTCCCATGGTCACATGTGAGTGCAGGATCCTTCCTCACATGGCTGCAGGATGTATTCCTACCATGGTCAGATGTAAGTGTAGATCCTTTCTGACATGGTTGCAGGATGTGCTCCTCCCATTGTTAGATGTAAGTTTTGAGCCTTTCTGAAATGGTGGAAGGTTAGGCCTCCCATGGTCAGATGTAATTGCTAAGCCTTTTCGACATGGTGCCATGCTAGGCCTCCCATGGTCGAATGTAGGTGTCAGGCCTCCAATGGTCAGATATAAGTGTTGGATGAGCCTTTCTGACATGGTGCCAGGCTGGGATTTCCATGGTTAGATGTGACTGCTGGGCCTTTCTGACATGGTGGCAAGCTAGGCCTTCCATGGTCAGATATAAGTGTTGGACACGCCTTTCTGACATGGTGTCAAGTTGGGCCTTCCATGGTTGAATGTGAGTGCTGGGCCTTTCTGACATGGTGGCAGGATGGGCCTCCCATGGTTAGATATAAGTACTAGGAGAGCCTTTCTGACATGGTGGTAGGCTGGGCCTCCCGTGGTTAGATATAAGCATTGAATAATATGAAGACCTATATGGAGGCTAGGACTACAACCAGCATGAAAAAGGACTGGCTCTGTAGAAATTCCCATGAAAAGTAGAATTAAGAGATAGCACCATTTTCTTGAGATAGCGAGAGCACCATTTTCTTGAGATAGCGAGAGCACTGATGATGATGATGATCCAACTTTGATGATGGTCCAATGTTCATGATGATCTAGCTTTGATGATGATCCAGTGATGATACTTGTGCTAATGAACTATGTCAAGAGAATACCTTCCTAGTTAAGAGGGAGTGTTGATGTATTTGTAACTTCGGAATGTATTCACTTCTATATCTTATATTGTATTTCATTGTACCCAGATGTTCTGATCGGGAGAGTCATTAATATAATAAATTCATGTAATCATTGAGGTTAACCCTCCATTGTAATTTGGGGAAATAGTCCCCACAATTGAGTTGAGGTTAACCCTTCGTTGTAAGATGGGGAAATAGTCCCCACATTTGAGGGGTACTAGGGTTATTAGACTTTGCTAGAGAAGTTGGCCCTCATAAGTCATTGTCAAATTGGAAACTAGTATAAATCGAGAGTGAGCCTCTCTATTTGAGACACACACGCACTCAACTATAGCACATGAGTGAGAGAAGAGGATCCTGGACAAGTGAGAGAGAGAATAGTTGTTGGATATCATCGATCTATCTTTGGGTTTTACTTTTTCCATTGGTTCTCATTCTATCTCTGAGGAAGTTGCGGGGTTTTCTTCTTTATGGTTTCCCCGAGGAAAAATATTTCTATCTCTTGTATCTTGTGATTATTGTTGTGCATGTTATTCTCTCAGATAAGATCCTAAGATCATATTGCTTAAATGATAAAAATCTAACATTAATGAAATAAGTTAGTGGTTTGGTTTGAGCATTTTACAGGATTTGATTTTAGATGCATGTTGATTTTAAGAACATAGGTGTAAGTAATGGTTTCATTTAATGTGTGTTTCTACTATCACGATGAGCAGGGAATGACTTCATTTGATAATGTTGTTTAAGTAATTAGATAATTTTGATTCTCTGTTTTGTCATTTTTGTTGTTTTGATATGAATTTATGTAATTGACCTATAACCAAACCTTTGTGGGTTTCGATGGCTATGTTGGGTTAATAAAACTTAGCAACATTTTAATCTTTTCGCAGCATGGATTCATAATGATTATTTTTAAAGGTTTTTATTGGTGGATCGATATGATGTTTATGTTCGATTTTAAAGTGGAGATGGAACCATATGCACTGGAAATATGAAATCTTCCAGCGTTGGGAAAATATGTTTAGAGTTGGATTTTAATGGTGGGAGAGATCTGAATTATGGTTTAATTTATTTCTTTTAGTGGGTAGTTTATTAATTATTTTAAAATGTTTTGAACGTAGTTTTAAGTTATGGAACTTAGAGATTTTATCTCTGGTCTGTACGTTTATAATTTTCATAAATAGTTTATCTGAATGTTTTAGATGGAAAGTTTAATATGCTAATAAGGTTTATTTTTCCTAGCTTTATGAAATCTCTATTTAACTTTTCAGCTAAGGTTGAACAATACACAAATAGATAGATATATTTAGACAACTAGGGTTTAAGTCTAAGGAAAACTCTGCTAGATAAGTACATCAAATACTAAGAAGTTTTAAACTATAAAATTCTATCTAGGAAAATACTGGTTGACTTTAGTGTTTAAGCAGTACATCAACATGTAACATAAAATATGTCTTTAGGGTTTTATACAAATAGTTTAATATTTTAAGGTTTTGCAAACAAAAAGAGAAGCTAGCTAAAGGAAACTTAAAATATATAGATTTTCATTCTAGATTAAAACCCTATTTTATTGAAATCTGTAATAACTAAAGAGAAGGTAGAAACCCTCATACCTACAATGTATAGTTTATCTGATGGCTAAAATCCTGCACACTTAATCACACATAATTAATAAGAACAAGGATAATCATAACCTTAGATATCTCAACCGAATAACTTGGGAACTACCACGTTCCTCCCAACCATGACCCAAAACCGCTCCTAGTTTCAATCTAAATCCCCCCGAGCTAGTTTCAACATGCAAGTAGTATATAGGTCCTAAAGGTAAGGCTTCACTTATATGGGATAACAGGTTTTGTACCAGATTACTTTTCCTTTTTGAAAAATGTTGTCCAAGAACACTTAGGAGAATAATGATAAGATACAATAGAATGGGATCCCCACGCCTTTCTTTGGTTTGGGTCTTTATAGACAATATTTAGGAAAATGGACAATTAAATTTTAGTTAGATCAAGAATCATTTGTTTTCTTGAAATAATATTTTACTTAATTTATGTGAAATTAATATTTATTTATCTTAACTTCGGAAGTCTTTGAATAGTTCCTATTTTGTTTTTTTTTACGTACTAATTTATTTAATTAATTATTTTAGTAAATAATAAAACATAGATCCTTCAATTATTATTTCGAGTTACTATTATTAATACACATGCTTACCTTTTTATTCATAACATATATAAACTATATATATATATATATATCATTGTTAACATTTTTACTTTGGGTATCATATAGCATGATCCCCAAATCACATTGTACTTTCTTTATCTTATAATCACTTCTTTCATTAAGGCCTTCAAGTGAGGTTGATAAACTAAGTTAGGAATCTCTAAACCTCCTTGCATGTTGGATTGCCTCGTATATCGTTGTAGTTATTTAGTGTTTGATGAGAAACAAAAATTTGAAATTTCATTTAATCAAATTAAAAATAAGTAAGATGGGGTCGATGTTTTCACTCAACATAATTAGTTTTCAGTAACTCCTAGCGTTATTCAGAGACCATACTCAATGCTAAAAAATAGGGAGTTACACCTTACTGCAATTCCAGAGCTTCTCTCTCAACACTAATGCAAGGATGATTTTAAGGAACTATACTTATTTAAAAGTGTATAAATGTTGGCGAATATTACCAATTCTTAAAACGACAACTATAAAATGATTGGCGATATTTTTCAAAAAATATTTTAATTTCCAAGGATTTTATATCGTTTATATAATAATTTGGCGATTTTTAGGGTGAAAAAATTTTACCCCATCAAAATTGGGCGAAACATGGCTTCAAAAAATGCAAAATGGTGAATCTTTTTTGGGAGAAAAAAATGGAAAAATAGCCCACTGGGCTAAAATTCGCCCCTAAAATTATCCCTGCACTAATGCTAGGATGTACTTGTATAATACACCTAGGGATACAATGGCCAAGGATCCGAAGTTCCTGAGCTTATGATCAACATCAATTTGGAATTCTCCAGGGCTTATGCCCAACACTTTCAATTCTTATATTTTCATGTGATTCAAAGCTTCATGCTCAACATAAATGTTTCACACCTCATGTTCTCAAGAGCTAATGCTCAACACAAACAACAAATACTCATGTGCTTCAGAGATTTTTCTCAACACAATCATCAATCACTCATGTGCTTCAAAGCTTGCGCTAAATACAAACATCAAATACTCATGTGCTTCAGAGCTCACACTCAACACAAACATCAGATATTCATGTGCTTAAGGGCTCGCACTTAACACAAACATCAAATCACACATGTGCTCCCAATCTCATGCTTAACACAAACATAAAATCACTCATGTGCTTGAAAGCTCATGCTCAACACAACATCTCATCAATTATTTGCTTCAGGTTCCATGTTGTTATAGCTCAAAATGACACATCTCTACTTGTGACCACTTTCCCATGATTTCGTCGCATGTCAACACTTCCATGACGACACTTCATGAAAGTCACTAAAAGTCATTGAAAAAACACCTAACTTGGAGGACCCATATCTGGAGTTCTGTAACTTCGTTTGATCTTGTCTTTACACTGTGGAAAAGGCATCTATGTTAGCCAAAACTTTCTACAAGACACCAAACCCTGAAAATACCCACAAATACCCTAAAAATGATTTTTTTGATGTGTATGCGAGTTTCCTTAAGGAAAACCACGTACTTACATGACTGTCTATATATAATACCCATGTACGCCTCCAAATAATGGAAAAAAATATGTATTTCAAAATTTGGGTAGTTTGGGTAGTTATGCAACTGACTCATTCAGTTGTAACTACTTTGTCTTCGACCCTAACTCTTCAATAAGCATATAAATAGAGGTAGGGAGGTCCATGAGAGGGGACTTGAACTTTTCATCATCATGCTGGAGGAATTGGGACTCTCTTTGCCCACACCTTTGCCCAAGAATATTTCTCCTTGTGTTTCAGAGCTTGGAGGTTGAGTTCCTTAGAGAAGAGAAGCAGTAGAACCAGATCAAGGTTTCGTGAGATGCCAAACTTGAAGAGAAGGTATACTTGTACTTGTTTTCAAGATTAATAAGGATGTGATGTCCTTCTTCTTCCAAAATCATTGTTCAATGTGTGATTGAATCTCTGTTTATTATCATATTATGATGTTAATCATATTATTATTTCATTTGTATTTGATTATCATTGCTTTATATGTGGTCATATTGGTTTGAGGAAGGTATAATTCGTTTTACAGGTCTCTTGGAACAAGAGGAGAAAGAGGAGCAAGAAGAGGATTGAAGGGCTTCTTGGATCAACCTTTGTTTGGCTAAGGTATGAACCATTCTAATCTCTTAATCTTGTTTATACATACTTTCAGAACCATTTGCATCCACCTTTCAAGCCCAGTACATAGATGGCCTCTTAAACCCTAGCCATAGGAAACTTTCCTTTACAACAGAACTGGCGTCTCGGTTGGGGAGAGCCTTGTCTGTTTGGGGTTTCTCTATCTTTCTTTCAGTATTTTGCATTGGTTTTAGGTCCTTCTTGCCACTTAGGAACAAATTCTTAGTCTGATAGAACACCTCCCCTACCTTCCTAAGACAGTTTTTGACTTTTTTGGGGATTTTTTCCACCCATACGCGAGTTGTAGACTGAACAATCGTGTGTCTGGTTTGGTACACACGACTTTCTATACTGTCAACCCACGTATGATACACTACTTGTCAGTTATACAACCCATGTGTGATTTTACACATGACTTGCTGTACTATCAACCCGCATATGACACACAACCTGTCAGTAGTGAAACTCGCGTATGCCCCTTTAAACAGTGTTTTTATCCTCTTTTGTGTTTTTTTCTTTAGTTTGAAGGTTGTTTGGTAGGTCTTTTGGGGTCCTCTGCAGGTGTATGAATCTAGGGAGTTAGTACCATCCCTTTTGGTTGATCTTTATCTATGTGGTGAGTCTTTTTATAGCATTAGGGTTTACTCTTTGCTCATCCCCCCTTACCCCTTTGCTTGGTATGATTATTGGCTTATGTTTCTGGTCAGCCTATGTTAGTGATATTTCTCTGAACTTAGAAGCTTATTGGTATTTGTTTCCTTCTTCTTTTTTGGTTAAATTCACCTTGCCAAAATAGTTGACTTGTCTTTTATGCAAGCCTTCCTTCCAAGTAGGGTTGATACTGACTTTAGTTCATTCTAGAGTTTGTTTGGTGGTTGTATAGCAGAGTTACTTTTGCTTTGTTCTTCTTATCTGCATACTTTTGTTTGTAGGTAGTTTTTATTTTGCATTTATAAAAGAAAAATAAAACAAAACATGTTTGCTTTATATGCATGTAGATTAGTTTTTTAGTCTAGATTGCATGGCATATCATTGTTTTAAAAAAAAAAAAAAATTGTTCTTTTGTGGATTTCAAGTTTCTATTTGAAAAAGAAAGAGAATAGTTTTTGCTTTTTGCTTTTCATTTCTCTTTGCTTAGTCATTTGGTTTCAACTTTGAGTCAAAACACCCCATAAGTTTCACACCATTTATCCTCTGACTAAAAATAGCCCTTAAAATAAACGATATAATTTAAAAATTATTAGTAATTTTTATTTTATAGGCTCATACACCAACTAGCTCAGGGTAGAATTGTGGGGTAGGGAGTTTAAAATCCACAAAAGCGTTAAAATTCTGACGTAGTTGGCCAATGAATAGGTAAACCCTTTTCTAGGTTTATTGTATCTGGGAAGCTCCTCTCAAACATGAGTTAAGCACGAGGCTGCGTGGAGGCTTGGACTAAGCAGACAATCCTCTGATTCCTTGTGAAATCATAGACCAAGGTTTTTGCGCATCTGGGGATTCTATCTTAGATAGAGTTTCGGGCTTTTCTACCCTGCCCATGCATACGAACCAGGCTTGAGACTGTCCCCGCATACTGTAAGGTAACCCCAATAGAAGGTGTGGGAGGGCGGTGGGTGATTCCTCCACTTGTGCCTAAGAACATCTACAGGGATGCCAAGTAACTGTCTATCAACTTTCTTTTGGAAAGAATATCTTATACCTATTTATCTGTTGGGCTTTAGGCATTTTTTAGTGAGTGCTGTGTGGTTTGTTTGTACTTAGTCTGCCTTTAGGTGTGTGCTTGGTAATTTTGGTTTCCTATTGACCTCAGACTTTGTCTTATTGTTTGAAGCTATTTCTAACCCCCATTTGAACACCAACCAAGAGATCCCCATGATGGGAACTCCTTGTTCTATTCCAATGTTGGTGTTCCCTTGATGGCCACCCTGAATCTTCCTAGATTCACCCTAGGGCTACCGATGTGGTTGTTTTCCACTCCAACTATATTGAATGCCCCTGATGCTTCACAAGTAAGCTCCTTATATTAAGGGCATCAAAACATTGCTCCCCTTCACCTGTAGTTGATTCTCCTACTCCTTCTACCTCATGCAGTGAAAGTACTGATACCAGTAACTGACAGTCTAAAAGGAGTAAAAGAAGGAGGAATAGGAAGAAGGCACATAAGAAAGGGGGAACCTATCCAACCTTTGCAATTCAAGTTGGATCCATCCACCCAGCCTCTATTGTTCATGTTGGTGCGATCCTACCAACCTTTCTAGGTCACATTGGATCCAGTCACTCAACCTATGCAGTTCATGCTGAGGGCAACCATTCAACCTCTGCAAGTCAAGTTGAAACTCACCACCCAGCCTATGTAGTTCATGCTGGGGGCACCTATCCAGGTCATGTTGGATCTAAGTACTCAACCTATACAAGTCAAGTTGATCTTCACCATCCAACCTCTGTTGATCATGCTGGTGGGATCCTTCCAACCTTTTCAGTTCACGTCGGATCCAGTCACTCAGCCTCTATAGTTCATGTTGATGGATCCCGTTCAACCTATGATGTTCAAGTTGAACCTCCCCATCCAACCTTTGTAAATCATGTCGAATCCATTCACCCAACCTCTGTAGTTCATGTTGGGGGCACACACTCAACTGCTGCAAAGCATGTTGATCCTAACCATTCAGCCTCTATTTTTCATACTGGTGGTGCCCATCCAACCTTTGCAGGTCATGTTGGATCTAGTATTTCATCCTTTGTGGTTCATGCTGAAGACAATTCTTCAGCCATTGTGAGTCATGTTGACACTGTTGAAAAGTATACCCATTCAAAACACAAGCCCAAGTTTCCTTGTAATATTTGTGAGGGAAACCACCTTACTTATAAATGTCCTTCCATTGCAGAGGTGCAAAGATTTTGGTTCCAAGGTCATCCCATTTTTGAACATTTTGAAGTTTTTCAACAACCAGCCTCTCTTAGTCAGGTTGGACCTAGTCACCCAGCCTCTGGTCGTCATGTTGGGGGAAAACTCTCAGCCTCTATAGGTCATGCTGAGAGAAAACAGTCATCCACTGCTAGTCATGTTGACACCGTTGAAAAAACTAGTCATTTGAAGTGCAAACTTAAGTTCCCTTGTAAACTATGCAAGGGATATCATCTTACTCACCAGTGCCCTACTATTGCAGAGGTTCGACGAGTGTGTTCCAAGACTCAAGAATTTCCTTCTCCTGAAAAACCTATAGTTTCTCAACAGCCTACTCAACCATGTCTTTCCTTTATTGATTCCCAGTGTTTTTATAGACACTACCCCACCACGGGTGAGCTATGTGGCCTCATGTCCTTTGCGCTCAATTGCTACTAAGAAGCAGCCTCTATTGTCATGCTTACCTTACTAGGAGTTGGTACCAACAGTTGACTTCAAGTCCTTGTATTCACACTTGTTAGAAAGTACTAGGTACCTTAGGGACAATTTCCATTAATGGTGGTTTCCCTCGCATTTGTTAATGGTTTTCATCATTGATCGGTAATCAAACAATTTCCTCCATGTTCGACCTCAACTCCTTTTATTCACATGGTTAGGATTCGTACCTTTTTTTGGGAAATTTGGATTGAAGACCTTGGGCCGATAGTAGCATTGTCATTTTTTCTATTTCCCAAGCTGCGCAAGACCTTGTTACACTTTATATGACATTTTGCTGAGACATAGATCCACCTTGTATTTTTGTGGCTATGATCGATTGTTGAGCATGGATCGACCTTGTTCATTTGTGGCCATGACTCCTTTAGATTTGGTATGGCGCCTTTTTGCATATTGAGCAACCATGATAGTTTCATCGGTTATACATATGTTGGATCCACCTGTATCTTTATGGCGATGTTTTGTATATGGACTTGTATGTCCCAAAGATCAGTTTTTTCTGACATTTATCTCTCATTCGGGTACCTTTGTTCGATCCTTTTGATCTTGGATTCTCTGCTCTCTCCATACTCAGTTGTTTCCTTTATAATGTATTTTGGCTATCATGTTCCCCTCTAACCTCATACATTAGGTGGAATCTATCATAGATCAAAATGACACATCTCTTCCTCTGACCACTTTCCCATGATTTCGTCGCATGTCGACACTTCCATGACGACACTTCATGAAATTCACTGAAAAAACACCTAACTTGGTGGACCCATATCTAGAGTTTTGTAACTTCATTTGACCTCATCTCTACATCGTTGGAAAGGTATCTCTGTTATATAAAACTTTCTAGAAGACACCAAAGTCTGAATATTCCTAGAAATACCCTAAAAATGAGTTTTCTGATGTGTACACAAGTTTCCTCAAGGAAACCCATGTACGTACGCAACTGTCTATATATAATACCTGTGTACGCCTCCAAAAATTGTCAAAAAAATATGTATTTTGAAATTTGGGTAGTTTGGGTAGTTATGCAACTGACTCCCTCAGTTGTAACTACTTTGTCTTTGACCCTAACTCTTCATTAAGCATATAATAGAGGTAGGGAGGTCCATGAGAGGGGACTCGAACTTTTACATCATTATGCTAGAGGAATTGGGACTCTCTTTTCCCACACTTTTGCCCAAGAATATTTCTGCTGGTGTTGCAGAGCTTGGAGGCTAAGTTCCTTGGAGAAGAGAATCAGTAGAACCAGATCAAGGTTTTGTGAGGTGCCGAACTTGAAGAGAAGGTATACTTGTACTTGTTTTCAACATTAATAAAGATGTGATGTCCTTCTTCTTCCCAAATCATTGTTCAATGTGTGATTGAATCTCTGTTTATGATCATATTATGATGTTAATAAGATTATTATTTCATGTTTATTTGATTATCATTGATTTATATGTGGTCATATTGGTTTGAGGAAGGTATAATTCATTTTGCAGGTCTCTTGGAGCGAGAGGAGCAAGAGGAGTAAGAAAAGGATTGAAGGGCTGCTTGGATCAACCTTCATTTGGCTAAGGTATGAACTATTCTAATCTCTGAATCTTGTTTATACATACTTGTAGAACCATTTGCATCCACCTTTCAACCCCAGTACATTGATGGCCTCTTAAACCCTAGCCATAGGAAACTTTCCTTTACAACACATGCCCAACACCTGAAATCACATACATGCTAAATAAAACATATGCATTTGGTTTACGCCTAATATATCAAACAAATAATCATTCTCAAGTGTAGTGGGGTCTTATGCCCAATATACAAAATATAACATCAAAGAAACATCACATGCAATGGAACTTATGCCCATAAGTGTTAGGTAAAATTTCGATATATTACATCCCTCACCGCTTAGGGAAACATCATCCTTGGTGTTCTAGGAACTAGGAATGAAATCATGAAATAAGGAGGGGTAAGACTCTCTCATGGTGGATTCATTCTCCCAAGTAGATTCATCACTTCAAAGTGCTTCGATGTCATTTTCAACTGAACTATGGTACGCTTCCTGTGCTGCACCTCTCTCTTTTCTAGTATATAAACAGGTTTGGGTACAAACTCTCCTTCAGGTTCCACCTTTAACAAGGACCAATCAATAACATGTTTAGAATCATATACATATTTCTTCAATAGGGATGTGTGGAAAACATTACGAACCTGTATATGAGCAGGTAAGGCTAATTCATATGCCACTAGCCCTCTCTTGGACATTATTTCAAAGGGTCCACAAAATCTTGGTGCCAACTTTCCGCACCTCCCTAAACTCAATGAGCTTATTTTAGCTTTCACTTCTATGTAAACATGGTCATTGATTTGATAATATTTATATTTTCTTTTCTTATCCGCGTAACTCTTATGGATATATTGCATTCCTTTAAGGTTCTGTTGGACCTTGGTGACCAATTTTTCCAATTCCTTTAGTAAATTGAGTCCTAACATGATCTAGTCCACCGAGATATCCCAAGTAACCGGTGTTCTACACTTTCGACCATAGAGTACCTCAAAGGGACTCATATTGGCGGAGGCCTACTATCCATTGTTATATGCAAATTTTGTGAGGTGCAGATAATCCTCCCACTTTATGGGGTTGTTCATGACATACATTCTGAGCATGTCTTCTAAAATCTGGTTTACCCGTTTTGTTTTCCTGTTTTTCTGCGAGTGGTAAGAAGTACTAAAGTTTAAATATATCTCTAATTGAGAGAAAAGGATGTATAAAATTTTTTGGTGAACTTTGTATCTCGATCCGAGATGATTTCCTTGGGTATCCCATGCATTATGAATATCTCTTTTAAGAAGATGTCGACAATGTGAACTGATTTGTAGGTTGACTTTACTGGGATGAAGTGTGCTGCTATCGATAACTTGTCAACCACTACAAAGATAGAATAATTTTGCTTCTTTCTCTTTGGTAGACCCATAATGAAATCTATACTAATGACCTCCCACTTCCATTATTGAATGGTTAACAGCTGTAGTAACACTAAAGGATGCTGGTGCTCAGCCTTGACTAGCTTACATTCTTGACATTTTTCGATAAGCAATGCTATTCTAGCCTTTAACTTAGGCCAGAAAATGTGTTTCTTTACTACAGATATCATCTTTTGATATCTCGGATGCCCCAAGTAGGGTTTATGATGAAATTTATTGACGATGATTGACCTGGTGTCCCTTCCTTATGGAACATACAATCTTTCTTTGGACCACAATATTCCGGTCTCGTCTACCTTGTAATCCCTTTTTTTTGTTGAAACAACCTGTCGTCTTGGACTTTCTTAAGGATTTCAACATAGAAATAGACAACTCCATCTTCTGTCCTAATCCTCTTCTACAAATCTGAATTAGTTTGACTTAAATTTATCTCATATAACATATGAACTCATATACTTAAATAATCAACAATTTTTTTCTCCTTTCCCTTTATATGGTTTAACTTGAAATGATACTCGCTAAGGAAAGCTAAACATCTAGTCTTCCTGGAATTTAGATCTGGTAAATCAAATAAATACATCAGACTCAAGTTGTCTATATTTATAATAAATTTCTTCCCCATGAGGTAGTGCATCCTATGGAAATTGAACCCAAGTGATAGAATGATTGCACTCACAAAATTGCTAATCAAACATGCAAATTTACACACAAAGGAGACTAAAATTGGAGCATAACACTAATCTATATTGAATAAGTGTACAATATCCAAACTTGTGAAGTCATAGGCTGCTGCAATATATAAATACATGAGAGATTCAAATGCACAAGGATGCCATTCAAAATAGTCAAAAAGTAGGCTTACTAAATCTAGTCAAATCCCCCATAGGTGCATAAGGCAGTTTTCAAATCCACTTAGAGGCTCACGAATTGGAAAAGTCAAGTAGGAAATATAATAAGGGATATAAATACAACTCATAAATGATTTTATTAGGAGAAAATAATGGAGGATGATGAGGGAAAAAAAAAGTCAACTACACCTAGTCTTACTTTCCCTTTTGCCATAAATCTCAATAAAGAAGGCAACTTAGCAGAAAAAGTAGATATGCACTAGGGAGGATGTGGAATAAAGAAGATATACTAAACATGGATTCCAGGAGGTTTCCCAAGTGCTCCATGACTTATTTTTACCAAGTTTGACTTCTATGGCATGTGGAAGACAACTTGCATAGAGTGGAATATTGGAAACTAGGCAAACAAGACAAAAATGAATTAATTAATGTCTAAGGTAGGTAACTATGGGTTGATTATTCTAACATTTTAAGCCTGAATTTATGAGTAAATATCAAAAAACTATAGGGCCTAGAAACAAGGCTTAGTAACCCTTTACATACTGCATGTCCATTTAACCAAGGAAAGAGGCGAAAACCCAGTGGGAAAATCCTCCCTTAAACATGGACAGTAAAACAAAATTTGAAGATATTGTCATCAATTATGCTTCACAGCATGATCAACAATCCCCAGCAGTGATTTGAGATTGCTGAATGTCTTCTCACCAAAAAATTTGCTGAATATGTCTGCTACTTGTTCTGAAGTTGCACAGAAGAGTAGGTGAATGGTGCCATCATGCACAAGCTGTCTGATGTAGTGCATATGGATCTCAATGTGTTTGGTTCTCAATCCCTGAACTGGATCATTGCAGATTCAAATGGTACTCTGATTATCACAATAGATAATAGTATAAAACTATGATTCGAAGCCACACTCACCAAGTATCCTCTGCAACCATAAACATTGAGTTGCTACATTTACAACTCCTTTGTACTTCGCTTCTGTAGATGAGAGTGCATGGCACTCTGTTTCTTTCTTGACCAACCGATTGGTCCTTCAGCAAGCATGAACACATATCGTGATGTTGACTTTCAATCTTTGTTGTCACTTTCCCAATCACTATCAGTAAAACCAATCAAATGAAGATCAGATTTAGTTTTGTAGAAGATCCCATGAGCTTTTGTTCCTTGAACAAAGTTAAGGATCCTTTTGGCTGCTCTCCAATGGATCTCATGAGGCTGATTCATGTATATTGAAGCCAGAATTATTGCATAAGAGAGATCAGGCCGAGTGTGTATAAGGTATAGAAAACACCCAATCAACTGCCTATATAGTGTATTATTTACCATAGGAGAAGAACTTGCTTCTTCAAGCTTAACTCCTGAAAGGAAGGGTGTCTTGCTTGGATTGCAATATTTCATGTTGAACTTGTTCGGAAAATCTAAAGCATATTTGGACTGATGTAATTTTATTCCTTGTTGGGACTGAGCAATTTCAAGACCCAAAAATTGGCTCAACAACCCCAAATCAGTCATAGAAAATGCATGGTTCATTGCATCCTTCAAGGAGGCAATTTCTTTCTTTGAACTTGCTGTAATCAGAAGGTCATCCACATACAAGACAATAATCATCAAAGAACCATGAATCAGCTTCAAATAAACATTAGGATCAAACTTGCATCGAACAAAACTCAATGACAGCAGAAAGCCATCAATCTTGGCATACGAAGCTTTGGGGGCTTGCTTAAGCCCATACAATAATTTCTTTAAAATGTAAACAAAAGATGGATTAGAAACAAAACCTTGAGGCTGCTGCATGTAAATATATTCAGTAAGATCTCCATTCAGTAAATCACACTTCACATCCATGTGATGTACCTCCCACTACTTCGGCTGCAATGGCTAAGGCTAGCCATATGGAGTCCATATTTTCCACTGTTGCAAAAGTTTCGTTGTAGTCAATACCATGTACCTATGAGTAGCCCTTGGCTACCAATATTGCCTTATATTCCAAAGGTCAACCATCAGCAGCAAACTTAGTTTTGAAAACCCACTTACATTGAGATAGCTTCCTCCTTGGGGTAGAGCAACCAGTTCCGAAGTGTTGTTCTTCCAGAGTGAGCTGAATTATTCTTTCATGGTTGTTTTCCATGTTGGATCATGTGCTGCATATTCATATGTCTGTGGGTCTGATTCAACCATCAGATAGTACTTCTCTGCAAACAAAGGGTCTTTCATACACAGGGCACTCTCAGATTGAGATATAGTCCTCCTAGGATCACTTGGATTTCTAGTTACTTCCATAGCTACATGAATGGTATTTTCTGCCCATTTTGGTCTTACAAAACTATCAATATCTGCAATTAAATCATCGTTATCAGACATACCAGAATCAGCAAACTCATTTGTCTCTTCATTTACATTCAATGGTTCTAGTGGTGAAGAAGAGTCTCCAACTTCAACTTTCACTAAAGGCTCTTCTTGGAACTGACAAATCCTTTCAATGAAGGTTTTGTTTGTGCTAAAATTGATCATCTTGTACCCTTTTGAATATTTATAGTACCCAACAAATATACACTCTTGGATTTGGGGTTGCAAATGAAGAAATGGACGAGCAACATCACTATGGGTCAACTCAACAGGTGCAGAGGTTCTCTCATGACTAGCTCTCTCAAATTTATGATCTGGGTGTTTTCCTAGGGTACAATGTTGACAAACTCTCTTGGAAAAATTAATATTTGGTAACCCTATGACCAATTCATTTTAACTTAGATAAGAAATATACTTATTGTTAAGATGACCAAATCTTTCATGCCAAATCTTTCTTGCCTCATTAGCATGAATTAGAAGAGCATAGGGGTTTGAGTAGGGTAGAAAATGTAAAAACATGTATACCTTCGAAGTGTGATCTACAACTCATTTTGCAATGACTTTACCATTCAAGGTATCTGTGATCTCAACATCATCAATGGAGAATATGACCTTCTTTCGAGACCTTGTGGGGGTCATCTTGTACACTAACAAGAGGTTAGAGGGAAGACCTGGAACATACAATACATTACTGAACTTACCATGTTCAAGATCAATCCTTTCTTTCCCCAAACTGTTAGTGAGAGAGTCATCTCCCAGCACTATTGGTGGACCTCTCGACATGTCAAGAGAGGAGAATGCCTCCTTGGTCGAAACCATATGTCTTGAAGCTCCAGAGTCTATGATGAAGCTAGGTGAGCTTGATGTGTCAGCAACCAAAGCATGTACTCTCTCTCTGTCCTCTAAATTTGATCCTCCTTCCCTCTTCTTTGAGCAATCAGGAAGGGAGATATTATTCTTCTCCAGGAGTTGGGTCAACATGTCAATTTGCTTCTTCATGCAGGAGCTTTCGGGATGATAGCCCTTACCGCAGTATGCGCACTTGCTCATTTATCCTTTGTTCTTCTTCTTCTATAAGTTCTTATTAGAGCCTCGGGGCTCCTCTTGAGACTTGTTCTTGTCTCTCTTTTTCTTAGGTGGCTTTTTAGCTTTCTTCTTTCTTTTTGAATCCAACCTCAAATCTCCAACAACCAAAGCTTGGTCTTTGGAAGGTTTGATGGTTCCCATCATCACCAGTTTATCTTGTTCTGGTGTGAGGGATTCCATGAACTCTGCAATCTTAGGCATATTGTAAGCTCAAGCTGTCAACTTGGTGGCATGGAAGGTCAAGACAAACACTGAATAGCCAGGGCCAAGATTTGAGCATATGGCCAAAACTAGCTTCTCTTCCTTCTTTTCAATTCCACACTGTTTTAGTTGCAAAATAAGGGCTTTAAACTTGGAAAAGTAGAGTTACAGGGATTTGAAGCTTCTGGTACTCAAAGAGATCTATTCATTCTCATTTTGATGTCCTCTCATCTCATCTATCTTACCAAAAATATCTACAACCTTCTCCCAAACTTCATTAGGTGATGTCAATCCATCAAGATGGAAGAGGAGGTGTTTGGATATGCTCAGACACAGAAGGCCATAGGCCTCATCCCTCCTGTTGTGCTCTTTTATTTTCTCCGTAGTCACATTGGGATTTTCCGCAGTTGCCATAGTCACCCTGTAGAGACCTTTCACTCTCAACAGTATCTCCAGCTCTCCTTTCCATTCAAAGAAATTAAATGGAGTCAAGATGATCTTCTGAGATTGATCCATAGCTCAAAAATTGTCCCTTTAGTTAGTAGAATATGATCCCAGTCAAGATGTCAAACCTGCAATATCAATATGGAGGGAGATAAATTGATCTACAAAGGCTTTGATACCATGTGGAAATTGAACCCAAGTGATAGAACAATTGCACTCACAAAATTACGAATCAAACATGAAAATTTACACACAAAGGAGACTGAAATTGGAGCATAACACTAATCTGTTTTGTATAAGTGTACAATAGCCAACCTTGTGAATTCATAGGCTGCTGCAATATATAATTACATGAGATATTCAAATGCATAAGGATTCCATTCAAAATAGTAAAAAAGTAGTCTTAGTAAATCTAGTCAAATCCCCTATAGGTGCATAAAGCAGTTTCCAAATCCACATAGAGGCTCACGAATTGTCAAATTGAAGTAGGTAAGCTAATAAGGGATGGAAAAACAACTCATACATGCTTTTATTAGGAGAAAATAATGGAGGATGATGAGGGAAAAAACAAGTGAACTACACCTAGTCTTACTTTCCCTTTTGCCATAAATCTTAATAAAGAAGGCAACTTAGCAGAAAAAGAAGATATGCGCTAGGGAGGATCTGGAATAAAGTAGATATGTTAAATATGAATTATAGGAGGTTTCCCAAGTGATCCATGACTCCGTTTTAGCAATTTTGACTTCTATGGGATGTGGAAGACAACTTGCATAGAGTGGAATATTGAAAACTAGGCAAATAAGACAAAAATGGATTAATTAATGTCTAAGGTAGGTAACTATGGGTTGATTATTCTAGCACATCCACATATTCAATGCATGGATGACGGATGCAAACTCAAGATCATGGGTGGGATAATTTTTTTCATGTTCCTTTAACTTCCGCGATTAATAATAGATCACATAATCGTTTTGCAAGAGGAATGCTTTGATCCCTTCCTTTCTTGCATCCAGGAAAACAACAAAATCCCCATTGGGATCCCCAATTCATAGTATCGGTGTAGTTGTCAATATTTGTTTAAGCTTCTGCAAACTTTCCTTGAACTTGGTCATCCATAAGAACTTGTTTGCGGTCTTTTTCAAAGCAATAATGGGAGAAGCAATCCTCAAAAATTTCTCGATGAACGTTCAGTAGTAATTGACTAATCCCAAAAATGACATAATGTCATTTACACTGGTAGGGTTAGGCTAATATTCTATGGCTTTAATATTTTATGGGTCAATGACTATTCCCTCCTTGGAGATGATGTGACCTAGGACCTGTATCTGTGGTTTGTAAAATTCACATTTACTAAAGTTAGCTTAAAGCATGTGTTCCCATAACAATGGTAGTGCTATGCGCATTTGCTCCTCGTGTTCTGATGTACTCTTAGAGTAAATCAGGATATCACTTATAAAGACCAATACAAATTTATCCATGTATTTACTAAAGATATTGTTCATCATGCACATAAAATTCACGGGTGCAATGGTCAACCCAAACGGAATTACTACAAACACGTAGTGGCTATATCACGTTCAAAAGGCCATTTTAAGAATGTCTTCATCACAAATCCATACCTGATGGTAACCGAACCATAGGCCGATGTTTGAAAATATATTGGCTCCTCCTAATTGATAGAACAAGTCATCAATCCTAGGAAGTGGGTAATGGTTATTGATGGTAATATTGTTAAGTTGGAAGTAATCAATGCACATCCACATCATACCATCATTTGTATTTACGAAAAGTATAGGTTCTCCCCAAGGGGACACATTAGGTCAGATATAACCCTGCTCAATCAACTCCTGCAACTACAGCTTGAGCTCCACCAACTCTAGTGTGCTCATGTGGTATGGGGATTTTGAAGCTAGAACTAACACTAGTGTCAATTCTATGGAAAAATATAAGTCGTGTTTCGATGGTAATCCTGGTATTTCCTCAGGAAATACATCCGTAAAGTCTATGAGAAATAGAAAGTCCTTGATGTGCTTCTCTCTCTCTCAGATTCTACATCTTGGATGTTCACTACAAATAGTTTGTATCCTTTCCTAATGTACTTCTTTACTTGTAAGGAATATATCTTCCTAACAGAAACCTTCTTATGTATGCCTTAAATATTTGTCTGATTCCCTTGGCTATCTGTAAACAAGATTGACTTGTGTATAAAATTGAGCATGACATGGTGTTGTTCCAACTAGTCCATGCCAATAAGTACATTGTACGATACTAAGGGTAAAATATTCAAATTTATCCTAGCAGGGAAACCATTCAAGTTTACTTCATAATATCTAACTATTTTTTAAACCCGTTGTTTCATACCCCTAGCTAATTGCACTAGCCATGGTTTCTCATTTTAACTTTGTCTAGTTTACATAAGTCAACAATTTTTGGTGAGACATAGCTTCAACAAGAACCGAGGTCAATCAAAATTGAAATAAAAGTGTTTGAAACCTTACCTTCTATTTCAACCATATTATCTTGATGGTAAGCCTCTCGGCCATTCAAAGCAGCATAAATCCTCGGTGTGCTAGCTATGTCCTCTACCGTTGGTTCTTCTTGTAAATTGTTCAAGACTCCATTATTCTTGTTTTTACAATCTTGGGCATAATGGGACCCTTGGAATTTCCAACATTTGATTTTCTACGGGGAAGCATTTCCTTCCCCATTTTATGCTAGTCTATTAGCATTTGGTGCTGGTACATTTGGCCTTCTATATGTCTTGATGAAGTTCTTATTGGATGGAAAATTGTTGTTCTGTTTTCTGTAAGGAGGTGGGTTGAATCCCAGTTTACGATTTTCGGAGAAGGTCCTAGACCTCTCTTGACTCTTGTTGATGTTTTCCTGCCTTAGTTGTTCATGCTCATAACAAAGCCTAGCTTTGGGTGAGGTGGTGCCTAGATTTTTATGCATGTCAAATTCAATTCTCTCTCCAAAAGTGGAAGGAAGAAATCCTAAAAACTGTTGTATTTTCACTTTCTTGTCCTTTATGTAAGGTACGTAATGTAACATATCCAAGAATCTATTAATGAAGCATCCATGGTCATGGATCCCTTCCTTAACTCGTGAAATTATTTCACCTTCCTATCGAAGAATATTTTAGACATGTATTTGTCCTGAAAAATTCTACAAAAGTTACTCCATTGGATTTCCTTTACCACATCCTTTTTTGAATGCTTTAATTCTCTCCACCATCTATATGCTTTTCCATTTAAATTATATATGTTTAGATGGGATTTCATCTCACTAGATTACTTGTGTACTCGTAAGTATTTTCTCATACCTAGATGCCATTCTTCACTTTTCCCCCTGATGTTCATATCTCCTTCTTAGGTTGGGTCTCTTATCTTTTTGAAATCTCCTCAGAGGTTATCATCATTCCCCTATTTCTTTCTACAAGGATAAATGGAATTATCACTAGAAATGCTATGATAATATCTTTCTGGAGGTTCAGGTGTGTGTTCTTCTTTTCCTTCTTCTTCTGGGTTGCTGGCCCGTTTATGATAAAAATCTTTCTTAAATTTGGTGGTTGAGTGAGTAAGATGTCCATGCGGGATTCATCCTTCCATGTTCTGTAGTAAAGCTTCATTAATTGCTTAGTTCTTTTTTCTTTCCTTCATATTATCATCTTTGAAACTTTTTAAGTCTGCTTGTAGACTTTGTATGGATTTCAGTATATCTGAATTTAATTCAACCACCAATTCTTCTTCCCGTGTGGGGGTATTCAAATTTCCTTCCCGACTATTGTCTTCTTCTGTGTTCATCATCTGAACTATTGTTTGAATCCTGCAATGTAAAAGTTTTAATAACAAATAATTTCCTGTTAGTTAAAAAAACTTCAAATATAATTTATTTCTGTAATGAATGTTTGGTAACACCCATTTGGTCTCTTAGTGTTTGAATCTAGGATCTAATACCACTTGTAATGTCTCGAAAAATTGTAAAAAAAAATAAGAAAAAATTGTAGGCTAATAAGATGCTACAATCTCAGGACATTGTTTAAACTTCTTCAGAATAATACTTGGTTTTGTACTAAACCTAAGTGTCGTAATTGATTTTTTCCCTCTACTTGCTTTCCTGTCGGATGACGATGTGTTTATATTATGATGTTATATTACTGGTATTGGTTTGTTTGGTTACTCTTCCTATCTACCAAATCAGAACATTTGTCTATTCTTGTTAAGTTACATTTTACTTATTATTTATATGTCTTAATTTTCGTTTATGGTTTTATTCATTAAAAAGGATGACTTTCCTTCGTATATCAAGGGGTGGAGTGGTGAGGTTTATTCCTTTAGGGTCCACTCGAAAAGATAAGGATTTCTACTGCTTTAAGGGGCTTACTTAGTTCATTGAGGAATAATGCATGCTCCTACTCTTGTGTAGGTTATTCCAACGGTGAATTCTATCTATGGCCATGGAAAATAAAAACATCCTACATCACTACATCTATACTACACTATCTTGTCCATAGTTGGGTGAAAGGAGGACTAAAGTACTAGGCCTATCTATACCTAATTCCTATGTTTATAATAGATTGACTTTATGTATGGTTATAACGTTGTGGATTACTCTCTTAATGTTTAAAAGTTTTCCACTTTGGTGTATATATATATTGTAAACTTTATAGTATAAGGTATAGGGTTTATGACATAATCCATATGCCATTGAAAACCTTGTAATATGTGCTTTGGGAAACTATAGGGTAAAAATTATTTCGTTTATGAAATATTTCATATGCCATAAAAATTTGTATTAACATGGCATTTGATGGTTTTCTTATGGTTTAATGTTGGGGTGGTGAACTATGGGATTTCGTCGTGAGTGAAACTATGGAACTGTGGGTTTTGATTTAATGGCTAGTGGAGGACAGGGTGGAGAATTCGGCATTTGATGGTTTTCTTATGGTTTAATGTTGGGGTGGTGAACTATGGGATTTCGTCGTGAGTGAAACTATGGAACTGTGGGTTTTGATTTAATGGCTAGTGGAGGACAGGGGGGAGAATTCAATGCTTATAGAGAAGTGTGGGAAAGAAGGATCAAGTGTTGGTTAGTGCTGGAAAATGATTCATTTGGTCTCTTGATGGTTTTTTTGAATGGTCTCATGCCTCCAGGAGCTATGTTGCACAACAAAACAACCTTCCCTCTCTCTCAAGGTAAGCCATCTTGATGGTTTGCATATTATCTTGTTTTCAATTTGATTTAGTTTTGTAGCTTGCATACTTATCATGGCATTTGTGTGGGCTTGTGAATGTACATAACGTGGATATATGGTGGATTCTTAGGTTATTTGTGTATCCATAGTACGGATAAGCCATGAAAATGCATGGCCCTTACCACTGTGCATTTAGTTTGATATATATTTAAACTTTGGTTTGGGATAAGTATTGTTGTGTAGTTTCGTTTGGTTGGGTTTGATAGTTGGTTTGGGAATCCAATGGATGTGACTCTGTTAGCCTTTTCCATGGTATTTTCCATATGTAAAAGGTTTGGGGAAATGACTTAACTATCTAGAGATCGTTCAGCTCGATGTATAAACTCGTCGTGTTGCAACATTTTTGTAATGTGTTTCTATTTGATTTTAATGGGAGATTTGTGTTTAATTTAATGGTGTGTTTTATCGCTTACAGTGCCATTACTTGCAATGGAACCATGGATAGTTGATTGTGTATTTTATGCAATGGATGTTTATTTAATTGATGTGGTTGGGTTCTTACCTTACAGCCATAAGCATAAATCTTGGCTCGTCTCAGTGTGGATACATAGTCTCTATTTTCATTTATATTATTATAATATGACTTCGCAGGACATATAATGAGTGTAGCTTTGGTTTGTTTAAACTGTGGGTATATAATGAAGTTCTTTTGGGAAACTTGACCGGTGAAACCCTTGCTGTGTATTTTGCAGTGTTTTTTGTTTTGTTTCATTGGTGGTTCCTATAGGATACGATCCGGGGCTTTTTTAATGAAATAAGTTAGTGGTTTGGTTTGAGCATCTCACGGGATTTGATCCTAAATGAATGTTGATTTTATGAATAGAGGTGTAAGTAATGGTTTCATTTAATGTGAGAATGAATCTGTTTGATAATATTGTTTAAGTAATTAGATATTTTTGATGCTCTGTTTTGTCATTTTTGTTGTTTTGATATGAATGTTTGTAATTGACCTACAACCAAACCTTTTCGGGTTTCGATGGCTGGGTTGGGTTAATAAAAATTAGTAGCATTTTAATGTTTTCGTAGCATGGATTCATAATGGTTATTTTTAAAAGTTTTGATTAGTGGATCAATATGATGTTTATGTTTGATTTTAAAGTGGAAATGGAAGCATACACACTGGCAATATGAAATATTCTAGCATTCGGAAAATATGTTTAGAGTTCTATTTTAATGGTGTGAGAAATCTGAACTATGGTTTAATTTATTTCTTTTAGTGGGTAGTTTATTAATTATTTTAAAATGTTTTGAACACGGTTTTAAGTTCTAGAACTCACTTTTAAGTTTGTGATCTCTAGTTTGTAGGTTTATAATTTTCATAAATAGTTTATTTGAATGTTTTAGATGAAAAGTTTAATATGCTAATAAGATTTACTTCTCCTAGATTTATGAAATATATGTTTAACTTTTCATCTAAGTTTGACCAATACACAAATAGATAGATATATTTAGATAACTAGGGTTTAAATCTAAGGTAAACTCTCTTAGATAAGTACATCAAATACTAAGAAGATTTAAACTATAAAATCCTATCTAAGAAAGTACTGGCTGATTTCAATGTTTAAGGAATAAATCAACCTCTAACATAAAATATGTCTTTAGGGTTTTATAGAAATAGTTTATCCTTTTAAGGTTCTGTAAACAAAAGGAGAACCTAGCTGAAGAAAAGATACAATATACATATTTTCATTCTAGATTATAACCCTTTTTTAATAAAATATGTAATAACTAAAGAGAAGGTAGAAACACTCATACCTGTAATGTGTAGTTTATCTGATGGCTAGAACCCTACACACTTAAGTACACACAATTAATAAGAACAAGGATACTTCTTATCTTATATATGTCAACCAAATAACTTGGGAACTACCACATTCCTCCCAACCATGACTTGGAACTGTTCCTAGTTTCAATATGGATCCCCCCAAGCTAGTTCCAACATGCATGTAGTCTAGATCTCCTAAAGGTGACTCTTCACCTATCTAGGATAATAGGTTCTGTACTAGATTGATTTTCCTTTTTGGAAAATACTCTCCAAGAAATCTTAGGAGAATAATGACCAGATACCATAGAATGATATCCCCAAGCTTTCTTTGGCTTGGGTGTTTCTAGACAGTATTTATGAAAAGGTACCGTTAAATTTCACTTAGATCAAGAATCATTTGTTTTCTTGAAATAATATTTTTCCTAATTTATGTGAAATTAATATGTATTTATCTTAACTTAAAAACGCTTTGACTAGTTCCTATTTTCACTTTTTTTAGGTACTGAGATATTTAATTAATTATTTTAGTAAATAATAATACATAGATCCTCTAATTATTATTTATAGTTAGTATTATTAATACATATGCTTACCCTTGTATTCATAACATATATAAACTATATATATACATATATCATTGTTAACATTTTTACTTTGGTTATCATATAACATGATGCCAAATCACATGGTACTTTCTTTAGATTATAATCACTTATTCCATTAAGTACTTCAAGTAAGGTTGGTCAACTAAGTTAGGAAGCTCAAAACTTCCTTGCATGTTGTATTACCTCATATATCATGGTAGTTCTTCACTGCTTGATGAGAAACAAAAATTTGAAATTTCATTTAATCAACTTAAAATTAAGTAAGATGAGGTCAATGTTTTATCAGAGTCATTTTCACTCAACGTACTTAGTTTTCAGTAACTCCTAGCGTTATTCATATCCCATACTCAACGCTAAAAAACTGGGAGTTACACCTTAGTGCAATTCCATAGATTCTTGCTCAACACTAAAGGTAGGATGTACTTGTATAATACACCTAGGGATACAATGGCTAAGGATCTGATGTTCCATAGCTTATGCTCAACATCAATTTCAAATGCTCCAGGGCTTATTCCCAACACTTCCAATTCTTATATTTTCATGTGCTTAAGAGCTTCATGCTCAATACAAATGTTTCATATCTCACGTGCTCCAGATATGACGCTCAACACAAACATAAAATAATCATTTGCTTCAAAGATCTTGCTCAATACAATCATCAATCACTCATGTTATTCAGATCTCTTGCTCAACACAATCATCAATCACTCATGTTCTTCAGAGCTTGCACTAAACAAAAAAATAAAATACTCATGTGCTACAGAGCTCGTGCTCAACATAAACATCAAATACTCATGTGATTTAGATCTCATGCTTAACAAAAATATCAAATAAATCATGTATTCCATAGCTTGTGCCAACCACAAACATCAAATCACTCATGTTCTCTAGAGCTCATGCTCAATACAACATATCATCAATTATGTGCTTCATGGTCCATGCCCAACACATGAAATCACATACATGTGCTAAATAAAACATATGCATTTGTCTTACGCCCAATATATCAAAAAAATCATCATTCTCATGTGCAGTGGGGTCTTATTCCCAATATACAAAATATAACATCAAAGCAACATCACATGCAACAGAACTTATGCCCATAAGTGTTAGGTCAAAATTTGCGATATTACACAACCCATCTCCCTCTATAACCAACCGCCCCTCTTTGTCTCTCTCAAACACATCCACCACCTTCTCTCCATCTCTCTTTATCTTTCCCTCACTCTCTCTCTCTCTCTCTCTCTCTCTCTCTCTCTCTCTCACCATACCTCATCTCTATCCCTTGGTGTAACCATCCTTCATTTCCCTAAATCCCTCCTCTCTCAGTGTTATTATACCACTCTATTACCCTCTAACCATCCCTCCATCCATCATTGTATCTCCCTCCATCTCTCTCCCTCTCTTTGACTTTTCCCCCTCTCACTCTTTAACCCACCCCGCCCCCCATTTTTCTCTCTCACTCACTCACTCTATACCTATCTCTATACAACCACTCCATCCATCCCTCTCCTCCCTCTCACTCTTTAACAACCCCCTACGCATTTTTAGCTCCATCCATTATGCGATATATTTACTCCATCCATTATCCTGTATATTTGCTGCACCCAATAATCCCTCCCTCCTATATATCTCTCTCTCCCATCCCCCCTATATCACTTAATCCCCCATCCCTCCATCCCACTTATAATTATTCCCCTCCCACTTATATTACTCCTCCCTTCATTTGTATTGCTTTCATACCTATCCCCTACCCATCGCTCCCTTCCTCTTATATTTCTCCCCCCTTCATCCCCCCATATCTCTCCCCTACCCATCCGTCTCTCCCATGATTCCCTCTACACCTTTCTTTGCCACATTTGACTACCCCCCCCCTTCTTTTATCTTAATTAATGTAATGTTAATTTATCCTATGTCATATGCACTGCATCTCGTATGTGTTCTATTGGATCTGCATTATATCTCATGTGTGATATGAAAATCATGTTTTACATAGAAACCGTCAGGGTAAGCCATTGTAACCATAACACATATGCATTAAAATGGACATGTGTTATATCGCATATGCGATACTTGTTTTATAAAAATGTTGGGTTGTGGGACATGGGCAATTTTTACTGTAGCAAAAGACAAAATTCCTCTGAACCCACGGATAGGGAACTATTCAACCTATCATTTAATCATTTATTACACAAATCCATAGGTATTTGACAAGTGGATTTCAATGGGGAATGTACTTAATAGAGGACATAAATCACCGAGGAAGGTGCTTACACTGAAAGAAGATGAAACAAAATAGAGGAAAGAAACAAGAAATTGTCGGCATTCAATCAATGAAGAAATACTTCACATTCTCGCTCAACTAGAAAATACAATTTTAGATACCCGAGAGGAAGAATCAAAGCGAAGGAATTTGATAGTGGACAGTACCATTAATTCTCCAGTGAACAACATTTCAGTATCAAGTTCATTGGATGGAACACTACACTTTGCATAAAATACTTTCACCTCAACATCTCGGGGAAAAGAGCAGGTACCTGCCATAGAGGTTGAGAAGGATAATGCAACATTAATGGAAGCTGGTCATGGGGAAGATGAAAATATTGGTGTATTATTAAGTGTAAATTTTTTTGAAGAGTTCAATAATTATTTTATTGACGATGAAAATGTAGACCTGCAAAAACCATACTGTGGAAATTGAACGCAAGTGATAGAACAATTGCACTCACAAAATTGCTAATCAAACATGCAAAATTACAAACAAAGGAGACTGAAATTGGAGCATAACACTAATCTGTATTGAATAAGTGTACAATAGCCAAACATATGAAGTGATAGGCTGCTGCAATATATAATTACATGATAGATTCGAATGCATAAGGATTCCATTGGAAATAGTCAAAAAATAGAGTTACTAAATTTAGTCAAATCCCCCATAGGTGCATAAAGCGGTTTCCAAATCCACTTATAGGATCACGAATTGGAAAATTCAAGTAGGAAAGCTAATAAGGGATGGAAATAAAAATCATACATTCTTTTATTAGGAGAAAATGATGGAGGATGATGAGGGAAAAAAACAAGTCAACTACACCTAGTCTTACTTTCCCTTTTGCCTTATTTCTCAATAAAACAGGCAACTTAGCAGAAAAAGTAGATATGCACTTTGGAGAATATGGAATAAATAAGACATGATAAATATGGTTTCTAGGAGGTTTCCCAAGTGCTCCATGTCTCAGTTTTAGCAATTTTGACTTCTATGACATGTGGAAGACAACTTGCATAGAGTGGAATATAGGAAACTAGGAAAATAAGACAAAATGGATTAATTAATGTCTGAAGTAGGTAACTATGGGTTGATTATTATAAAACCCCCCCTTAATCCTAAATTTATGAGTAAATATTAGAAAACTATAGGGCCTAGCAACAAGGCTTAGTCACCCTTTACATACTGCATGTCCATCTAACCAAGGAAAGAGGCAAAAACCTAGTGGGAAAATCCTCCCTTAAACATGGATGGTAAAACAAAATTTGAAAATATTGTCATCAATAATGCTTCACAGCATGACCATAAATCCCCAACAGTGATTTGAGATTGCTGAATTTCTTCTCACAAAAAACTTTGGTGAAGATATCTGCTACTTGTTCTGAAGATGCATAGAACAGCAGGGGAATGTTGCCATCATGCACAAGTTGTCTGATGTAGTGCATATGGATCCCAATGTGTTTGGTTCTATTCCTTTGAACTTGATCATTGTAGATTCAAGTGGTGCTCTGATTATCACAATAGACAATAGTTGAAAACTTTGATTCGAAGCCACACTCACCAAGTAACCCCTGCAACCGTAAACATTGAGTTGCTGCATTTATAACTCCTCTATACTCTGCTTCTATAGATGAGAGTGCTATGGCACTCTCTTTCTTGCTTGACCAGCTGATTGGTCCTTTAGAAAGCATGAACACATATCATGATGTTGAGTTTCTATCTGTGTTCTCACCTACCCAATCACTGTCAGTAAACCTAATCAAATCAAGATCAGATTTAGCTTTGTAGAAGATCCCATGAGTTCTTGTTCCGTGAACAAAGTTAAGGATCCTTTTGGCTTCTCTCCAATCGATCTCATGAGGCTGATCCATTTATATTGAAGCCACACTTACTGTATAATAAATATCAGGTCGAGTGTGTGTAAGGTAAAGAAAACACCCAATCAACTGCCTATACAGTGTATTATTTACCATAGGAGAAGAACCTGCTTCTGCAAGCTTAACGCTTGAAAGGAAGGGAGTCTTTCTTGGCTTCCAATATTTCATATTGAACTTGTTCGAAAAATATAAAGAATACTTTGACTGATGTACTTTTATTCCATGTTGGGATTGAGCAATTTCGAGACCCAAGAATTGGTTCAAAAACCCCAAATCAGTCATAGAAAATGCATGGTTCATTGCATCCATCAAGGAGGCAATCTCTTTATTTGAACTTGTTGTAATTAGAAGGTCATCCACATACAAGACAATAATCATCAAATAACCATGAATCAGCTTCAAATAGACATTAGTATTAGAATTTCATCGAAGAAAACTAAATGATAGCAGAAATCCATCAATCTTGGCATACCAAGCCCTAGGGGCTTGCTTGAGCCCATACAATGATTTCTTTAACCTGCACAAAAAAGATGGATTAGAAACAAACCATTGAGGTTTCTGCATGTAAATATCTTCATTAATATCTCCATTCAGGAAATCACACTTCACATCCATGTGATGTACATCCCACTGCTTCAAAGCTGCAATGGCTAAGGCTAGCCTTATGGAGTCCATCTTTGCCACAGGTACAAAGGTTTCATTGTAGTAAATACCATGTACCTATGATTAGCGCTTGGATACCAATCTTGCCTCATATTTCAAAGGTGAACCATCAGCAAAAAACTTAGTTTTGAAAACCCACTTACATTGAACTAGCTTCCCTAGGGGAAGATCAACTAGTTCCCAAGTGTTGTTCTTTTGGAGTGAGCTGAATTCTTATTTCATGGCTGTTTGCCATCTTGGATCATGTGATACATATTCATATGTATGTGTCTATGATTCAACCATCAGATAGCGCTTCTCTACAAACAAAGGGTCTTTCATACACAGGGCACTCTCAATCTGAGATCTAGTCCTCCCAGGATCACTAGGATTTCCAACTAGTTCCCTAGCTACATGAATGGTATTTTCTGCCCATTTTGGTCTTGTAGGATTGTCAGGATATGTAATTAAATCATCATTATCAGACATATCAGAATCAGCAAACTCATTTGTCTCTCCACTTACATTCAATTGTTCTAGTGGTGAAGAAGACTCTCCAACTTCAACTGTTGCGAAAGGCTCTTCATGGAAATGAACACTCCTTTCAATGAAGGATTTGTTTGTGCTCAAGTTCATCAGATTTTACCCTTTTTAATCTTTAGAATACCCAACAAATAGGTACTCTTGGCTTTGGGGCTGCAAAGCCTTTCTCTCTTCAGTTAGAATTCTAGCCCAAGCCTTTGAGCCAAAAATCCTGAAATGGGTCACATCTCGCTTGTGCCCACTCCAAGTTTCGAAAGGAGTCATACCATAAATTTGTTTATGAGACACCCTATTCTGGATATAGGATGCATATTTTATAGCCTCGTCCCAAAACTTTGGTGGCAAAGTCTTAGGCTCCATCATATAGGTTTCCATCTCCTTGAGTGATATATTCTTTCTCTTAGCAACACCATTTTGCTGTGGTGTGTAAGGGATTTAATGCTGCATATAAATACCTACATATTTACAATATTAAATGAACTGATACTTTACATACTCACCGCCATTGTCAGATCTGAGGATCTTGAGTCTCCTCCTAGACTGGTTTTCAACCAAGGCCTTAAAGGCTTTGAAGAGGTCAAAAACTTCAGACTTGTGCTTTAGGAAGTAAACCCAACAATACCTGGAAAAGTCATCTATGAAGGTTAATGCATATTTGGTTTGAATCATTGACATATGAGGAAATGGAACAGCAACATCACTTTGGATCAACTCAAGAGGTGGAGAGGTTCTCTCATGATTAGCTCTCTCAAATTTATGCTCTGGGTGTTTTCCTAGGATACAACCTTGACAGACTCCCTTGGAAAACTTAATATTTGGTAACCCTATGACCATAAATTTTTCACTTAGGTTAGAAATATACTTATAGTTAATATGTCCAAATCTTTCATGCCAAAGCTTGCTTGCCTCATTAGCATGAATCAAAAGAGTAGAGGGGTTTGAGTAGGGTAGAAAATGTGAAAACATGTATACCTTCGAAGTGTGATCTACAATACCTATTGCAATGAATTTACCATTCAAGATCTTCATGATCTCAACATCATCAGGGGAGAAGATGACCTTCTTTAGAGACCCTGTGTGAGTCATCTGATACACTAACAAGGGCTTTAAACTTGGAAAAGTAGAGTTGCAGGGATTCGAAGCTGCTGGGACTCAAAGAGATCAATTCATTCTCAATTTGATGTCCTCACATCTCATCTTTCTTACCAAAAATCTCTACAATATTCTCTCACACTTCATTAGGTGATGTCAATCCATCAAAGATGGAAGAGGAGCTCTCTTGGAATGCTTAGACACAAAATACCATAGGCCTCATCAGACCATAGGCCTCATCCCTCCTGTTGTACCATTTTTTTTTCTCTATAGCTGCATTGAGCTCTGCCTCAGTTTCCATAGTCAACCTATAGAGACATTTCACTCTCAATAGTATCTCCATCTCTTCTTTCCATTCAAAGAAATTAAATGGAGTCAAGATGATCTTCTGAGATTGATCCATAGCTCAAAAATTGTGCCCTTTACTTAATAGAATATGCTCCAAGTCAAGATGTCGAACCTGCAATAACAATATGGAAGGATAAAAATCGATCTACAAAGGCTCTAATACCATGTGGAAATTGAACCCAAGTGATAGAACAATTTCACTCACAAAATTGCTAATCAAACATGCAAAATTACAAACAAAGGAGACTGAAATTGGAGCATAACACTAATCTGTATTGAATAATTGTACAATAGCCAACCTTATGAATTCATAGGATTCTACAATATATAATTACATTAATGATTCAAATGCATAAGGATTCCATTCAAAATAGTCAAAAAGTAGGCTTACTAAATCTAGTCAAATCCCCCATAGGTGCATAAAGCAGTTTCCAAATCCACTTAGAGGCTCACAAATTGGCAAAGTCAAGTAGGAAAGATAATAAGGGATGGAAAGACAACTCATAAATTCTTTTATTAGTAGAAAAGGATGGAGGATGATGAGGTAAAAAAACAAGTCAACTACACCTAGTCTTACTTTACCTTTTGCCTTATTTCTCAATAAAATAGGCAACTTAGCAGAAAAGGTAGATATGCACTTTGGAGGATCTGGAATAAAGGAAACAAGCTAAACATGGTTTCTAGGAGGTTTCCCAAGTGCTCCATGTCTCAGTTTTAGCAATTTTGACTTCTATGACATGTGGAAGACAACTTGCATAGAGTGGAATATAGGAAACTAGGAAAATAAGACAAAAATGGATTAATTAATGTCTAACGTAGGTAACTGTGGGTTGATTATTCTAACATAGATGTGGTGTTTCAATATCGTAATCGAATTTGTCATCCTGTAATTGATGTAAACGTCACTCCAACATTTCAAACTGCAAAAAAGCTTGCATCAACGCAAAAGAGAAATCCTAAATGCATACAAGTGGATGAGAGAAAATTGACTTCCATGGAAGGTAAGGTTCCTAAACGCACTATCCTTCATCATTGTTCTCAAATAATGAAACTATATTTTGATAAAAAATATAAAGTGAGTAAATTTCAATTGTTTTTATCTTTGTTTAAATCTAGGAGTATGGAAATTATTAGAAGAAATTTAGGCATAATAACATTGAATAATATCGAATCAAGTAATCACATTGTGAAATCTCTTGTTGCTGCATTCACATTGATTGGTAAAAAAACTCGTTCACAGGACTGTAATGTGGCTCGCCGTGTCTTGGCCGAATCAATTGTAAGTATATCCACGAGACACCGTCATTTACTTAAATGCACAACACAATTTGTGCCTTTACATCCAAATACACTTAAAAAATATTCAGTAAGAAGAGAAAACCTTGATGTAGAGGGACAAATGGAAACATTATGGGCATTTAGCTATAGGTTTCCTCATAAAGACATGAAGTTATTCAAAGAAGTGAAGGGACTAGTGCACACATTTTGGCATGATAACACTAGTCCTTCTTCTAACACAAAGGATGTGTTAAAATGTTGTAGAGGTTCTATGAATAATGAACCACATGTTAAACATTGTCTTGACATGCAACAACCTCAATTGTTCGAGATGTTTAAAATTTCCCATGTAGAGCTAAGGCTTGAGAAAAGATCTTTTGAAAAATGCAATCCTTGGTATGTTAGAATCAATGCCATCTAGAACATTTGTTGTTGTAGGTACCACATATATTTTGATATATATTATCATACATTTGCACATATAGATCATTTTTTGCATCCTAACCATGCGCAAGAATGCTCAAGTACAATATCGCCATTATCATCTAGATATTTCATCCATACGATAATGTGTCTGAGGAAAGATGGGAAAACATATTACTTAAAACAATGTGTAGAGGGTTCTTGCAAAAAATATGGTGGGTTATCATTATGGCATAATAGCATCCATGACAGTGAAGATCAACCATTCGGGAATACAATTGTCGAGAAGCAGAACTATCAGTGTCAGACATATCAACTAAATGATGGGAAAGAAAGTAGGAAGATTAAATTGGTGACTTCACAGGTGACAATGTACACAAATAATACTCATTTAAATGAATATATATTTTTATGTTGTTTTATAACATTTTTTATTAACATTAATTAATATTCATGTAAATTGTTTATGTTGTAAATTAACATTGTTTACATGTAAATTGTTTATGTTGTTTTATAACATTGTTTATTTTGTTTCCCACCAAGTGCAAGTATGTGAATTTATTTCAGAGTTCCATGGAAAGATACAAAAGTACATTCAACATGTCAATATGGCATGGTGGCAAGATGAGCAATTCAAAATATGTCGAGACACATTCCCTCTAGGAACAATACTATCAGTGGCTGAATTTGCACAAAATTACACCCTACAAACACAAAATGAAATACAAAGTCAGTACTATCACTTAGAGAAGGTGAGCATAATGGTCCATATCACTTATCGACATGGGAAAGATAGAAATGAAGAGAAAGGTGTGATATTGAAATAAAGTCTGTTCTACATAAGTGACAACTGGACCCATGGAATCCATTATGTGCAACATTGCTTTTAATTGTTTTATGATCTTGTGATAGCTATGGATATACCATTTTGTCGTCATTTGGTTTGGTTAAATGGTTATGCTGGTCATTTCCAGAATGCATGTGTATTTCAATGGTTGTGTTTGTTTGCCACATATATGGAACTACTCTGAAACTAATCATGGAAAAGGAGAGCATGGTGGTATTGCTGCATGCATAAAAATTCCCTAAGAAGGGAAGAGATGAAGTTTATAGGTGCTCTCCTTCGAGACGCTACATCTATAGTGAAATGGTGTGCATTTGTGATGGGAGAACAAGCAACAAGGAAAAACCTAGTGCAGAGAATATTCTGAGAGGTGACAAATGTGGACCAGTCCAACACACATAGGGTGAACACAATGAATGGAACTCAACAATTTCATTCAAATAGAACCTTAGACAAATTGGACCTACAAATATGGACAATATTGAAGGATTTATTTTTTGTTTCCTGTAGCATCGATGAATGGGATGATTGTGAGTATACAAATATGGTTGGTACATGGGATCGAGTGACACTTGCCACTAATTTGAAGGGGGGTAATGAAATAGACCTAGTGGAAGATGATCATACATATATTTATATAAACTATGATCACATATTGCATCTCATACAACAACATAAAAAAAATAAATTTGTAGTACCTAAATCACTGCAAGCCTTTACATATAAAGAAATTTTATTTATTTTACATGCAAGACCTTTTTTAATAAATGTATTGTTAACCCATCCTATTTCCTTTCACAAGTCAGATATATGCAGTGGTTGCCCCAAAAATTAATGAATGGGATTCTGACTATTGGTTGGCTCATTGTTAAGAGGGGAAATAAACCATTCTTGAACCTGTTACAGATGATGAAAATATTAAATTCCCAACTAGATCTATGGTTATAAAAGGGAAGTACTTGACACTAGGAGCACAAAAAAAAAGGATTGGTATGTATATCAGGATTATAGACCAGGAGCTATTGTATACCACTTCATGAAGCTGGTAGTTGGTATAAACATCAATATGCACACACTTTCGAAGAAAAATAGGTCATATGTATGATACTTGCTACCTCATTTAGAACATGAGAGATTGATGGGCATCATCGGTAGCAGAGATGATCCAGACGGCCTACTTGAGTGAGTGCATTGTCAAGTGTTACTAGATTGTCTAGTGTTCCTAGATTGTCAGGTACATTATTTAAACTTTAAGCTACATGCCGAGAACAATTTCAATACCATTCACCTATACAATTTCAATACTAACCTATAATTAACGAATACCATTCATAGTCATCCTACTATTCACAGTATACTGGATAGTAGAAACATGATCCAACACCCTCACGTGAGTTTTCTATAAATAATGTTTGCACAATTTCATTGGGTTCTCTTTATTTTATGATGATAGTACTAATGTTTATATTTTCGTGTGCCTAGGATACAAACACTATCTATGGAACATTGGAGGTGCAAAGAACTAACGCTATCTTTAGACACCACCAAATTGAATTTGGAAAATAACATGCTCTAGAGTTTTTGCAATTTACTTTTAATGAATATTTTTTATATTAATTCACATTTAATTACATTTGTGGTTCAACTCTTAGAACTCTTGCATTGGTGGGCCAACTCTGCAAAAAAATCCACTATGCAACTGTTGGTAGTGTTCCCATATCGGCCTTTCCCATACACACCTACAGGAACCAACGACATGAAATTATGCTTCTCCGTTTGGTTTTTTGCTTGAGGACCGAAAGTCACCAAGTGTCCTTGAACCACATCATTTGAGGTGAATTTCAACTAGACATAAATCATTAATCAGAGGTTGGATCGATAAACCATCCAATCCGTTTCTCTCATGGCATGTGAATACATCTAGGGGGGCCTCTTCAATCTGTTTTCATTTCCTAGTGACTACATTGTGCATTGATTTCATAATCTAGGGTTTTTTCCATGTTGACCTTTCCCATACACACCTGTAGGAGCCAATGGCATGCAATTATGCTGCTCCATTTGGTTTTTCACTCCAGGTCCGAAAGTTTCCAAGTGTCCCTGAACCACATTTTGAGGTGACTTTCAACTAGACATAAATCATCAATCGGAGATCAAATCGACGAACCGTTGACTCTGTTGGTCTCTTGGAATGCAAATACATCTAGTGCTCTCTCTCCATCCTACTTGCATTTCACTGTGGATACATTGTGCATTGATTTCATAAACTAGGGTTTTGCTAAGATTCCTTCAATGCAACTCTTGCATTGGTGAGTCGACTCTGCAGAAAACTCCACAGTGTGACTATTGGTAGTGTTTCCATATCGTCCTTTCCCATACACACTAGCAGGATCCAACGACATGCAATTATGCTGCTCTGTTTAGTTTTTTTCTCCATGACCAAAAGTCACCAAGTGCCCCTAAACCACATTTTGAGGTGACTTTAAACTGGACATAAATCATCAACCGAAGGTCAGATTGACAACTCGTCGACTCCATTGGTCTCCTATAATGCAAATACATATATGGGTCCCTCTCTAGCATGTTTTCATTTCCTGGTGACTACATTGTGCATTGATTTCATAAACTAGGGTTTTGCTTAGTTTCCTTGAATGCAACTCTTGCATTGGTCGGTCAAATATGCAAAACAATCCACCATGTAACTATTGGTAGTGTTTCCATATCGACCTTTCCCATAGACACCTACAGGAGCCAACAACATGCAATGATGGTGCTCCATTTGTTTTTTCACTCTAGGACCAAAAGTCACCAAGTGTCCCTAAACCACATTTTCAGGTGACTTTCAACTGGACATAAATCATCAAACGGAGGTTGGATTAATGAACCGTCGACTCTTTTGGTCTCCTGGCATGCAAATACATCTAGGGGGGGATCTCTAGTCTTTTTTCATTGCTCGATGACTGCATTGTACACTGATTTCATAAACTAGGTTTTTGCTTAGTTTCATTGAATTCAAATCTTGCATTGGTGGGTCAACTCTGCAAAACAATCCACCGTGTGACTATTGGTAGTGTTTCCATATCATCCTTTCCCATACACACCCACAAGAGCCAACGAAATGCAATTATGTTTCTCTGTTTGTTTTTTCACTAGAGGACCAAAAGTCACCAAGTGTCTTTGAAGCACATTTTGAGGCAACTTTCAATTGGACATAAATGGTCAACCGAGTTCTGATCGACGAACCTTTGAATCCGTTGGTCTTGTGGCATGCAAATACATATAGGGGGGCCTCTCCATCCTTTTTGCATTTCCCAATGACTACATTGTGCATTGATTTTGTAAACTAGGGTTTTGCTCAGTTTCCTTGAATGAAAATCTTGCATTGGTGGGTCAACTATTGTATTGGTGGGTCAACTATTGCATTGGTGGGTCAACTCTTGCATTGGTGACACACACATGCTAATTTCTGAAGTCTCATTAATTTTCCTTAGCTCAAAACTTGTATACATGGCATTATAGTTTTTTTTATGGGATCACTCTATAGGTGAAAGAGGGATTTGGTATTAAAATTGTTGTGTACTTAGGTTAGGTTCTTGAATTTGTTGATATTGTTGGGTGTTATACCCTAAGTTTCTTCGGAGAAGCTCTTGGACCCTAAAAAATGTTGTCTTCTTCATATTGTTTTTTTTAACATGGATATGGCTATGGTGTCTTGCTTATATTTTAAGATTGTGTCTAGAATTGGATGGTATGTGGAAATTGGAGCTTTAAGACATGTGACATATGATAGGTCATTATTAAACATGTTTCAAGAGAAAGAGGGAGGTATGAGTGTGGATATTGGTTATGATGCTACTTATCACGTGTGAGTGATGTTCTATTTGTTCCTTGTTTGAATAAGAATGTTTCGAGAGAATTCCTTATATGGTATATGTATAGTATAAAGTTCCATTTGAAGGAAAATAGTGCACCATCAATGATTGTCGTTTGTTGAGAGATGGTGGTATTTAGAGGTTTCTTTTTTGTCAAGTGGAACTTGTACATTCCATGGAATTTCTTAGGTAGAGGGAATTTACCTTGATGATACTCTTTCTTGAAAATTCTCTTAGAAAAAGAGACTTGACCTAGCTCAGGTTAGTGTGTTTATTGTCAAAGGTTTTAAGGTGTGTGAGAGATTTTATGATGTTAAATAGTTGATGATATCCCTACATGGGTTTTTGATTGAACCATGATCTTGGTATTTCATTAAGGATGGATTTCTGAAGTTATATATCTTTGTGATTTTCATATATAGAATTCATTTTCCTTGGTGTTATATGGAGATGTGATTATCTTTGTACGATGTCCTCAACAACTTATGATGCAGTGTCTAGTGATTTTGTTCCATGGTGTTGACTTGAGGGATGATGGATTTTGGAAATTTGTTGATGATGTAGAGTTATATCCCTTCATATTCACAGGTGGTCAACATTCTTGGAGGTTTGAGATGTTGTGATCTAACTAGATGGTAGGTCTAGTGGTTTTGCAATGGGATATTACTTTTATTGGTGAGAACACTTTCCTTATAAGAGGGAGTATTAGCTTTTGAATATACTACAAAATCCCTTACACTGTGTTTAGAAGTGCTTCATGAGACTTGGGGTACATGGTGTATGATTATCCCTTGGATGGTATGTGACATATATACATATTAGAGCTGGCTTACTTAATGGTTACATGATCTTAGTTGGATGAGTCATACATTCTTCCTTGAAGTATTGGAGATATTCAAATAGTTAGAAGGATATGGCATGATAAGTTCTATAATGTCATAATATCCCATAGGTGAACCACACATTAAGTATCATTTTAATTAAACACATACTGAATGAAAGACATAGTTAAGTCAATCATATATATAAATATGAACCTTTCTTTATATTATGTGTACATATAATGTTTTCAAAAATGGCATGCCATGGCTGTAATACAAAATAGTGGATCATATTGTACATCTGCGTGTATACAAACAAATAGGTACATGTATGTATCCCTCCTATAAATGAATAATATTTATCCCCCATATACATGAATTCTATTTATCTCCGCTTTCACTGCCATTTTCAGTGGCTTTTGAGAAGTCCATCTTTTTTTTTTTGGCTGCTCGATGGTGTTCCCCAATGCTGAACAAGAGGAACAGATCTCATTTTCAGAGACTGCACACAAACCAAAATTTGTAAGTTAGTTTACCAACCTATACAAATTCTATGTACATTTTTAAAATTCCAAGCCAATATAACATGTTTACTTACTATCCATGTGTAAGTGATTGTGGGTCGGGCTTTAACTACATGTACCATCAGTGCCTCACTAACATACTGCAAAAAATAAATGGTACCAACAATTAGATACATGTACAACCGTGTATATGATGAGCAATTATATAAATACTTGAAAATTTATCTACATCCTACGTTGACTTTTTCAAATAAAGTGAGACATACATGTACTTGGGGGGGGGGAGGTGGGTGAGTCACAGCCCCAACTGGGTGCTCTTCAAGCACCACTTGCAAACTATCAAGCTGCATAAAATAATATATATGCCAATGTCAGCAAATCAATGGGTCCACCAAAAAGATACTTACATGTACAAGGAATACTATACTACATGGAGGGACAATGACTTTTTCAACGAAAACAAGACATACATGTACTGGGGGATGGGGGGGAGGTGGGTGAGCAGCAGCCCCGATTGCATGCTCTTCAAGGACCACTAGCTCACTAGAAGGCTATATAAAATAAAATATTTCAATGTCAACAAATCAATGGGTGCACCAAAAAGATACTTTCATATACAAAGAAAGGTATACTACATGGAGGGACAATGAAGTTTTCCAAGAAAGTGAGGCATACATGTACCTAGGGGGGGAGGTGGGTGAGCAGTGGCCCCAATTGGGTGCTCTTCAAGAACCACTCTATCACTATCAAGCTGCATAAAATAATATATATGTCAGTTTCATCAAATCAATGGGTGCACCAAAAATATACTTGCATGTACAAAGAAAACTATACTACATGGAGGGATAATGAATTTTTCAAAGAAATTGAGACATACATGTACCCGAGGGGAGAGAGGTGGGTGACCAGTGGCCCCGATTGGGTTCTCTTCAAGAACCACTCGCTCACTATCAAGCTGCATAAAATAAGATAGATGTCAATGTCAGCAAATCAATGGGTGCACCAAAAAGTTACTTGCACGTACAAAGAAAACTATACTACATGGAGGGATAATTGGGGAAACATAGATACAATATAAGCGAGATATACATAGACCTCGGGGACATGAAGAGGTTGGTAACTAGAGGGTGATACAATCGACACCGGCCTAAAAGGATGGACATATGCATCAATGAGCAAGGCCGCTCGGTGGGAAGCTCTATCGAACATATGTTTCTACACACACAAAAAAGATACAATTAGACAATTTCAAATAATTAAAAAAGTACATGTTAAATCATTAAAATAATATTTAAAATCATACATGTACTTGTGAATCTTTCTCTATCTTTGACGGACCTGTCTTAGATGCTGCATACTCATCATGCCCACCCTGCATAACATATATTGTATCAATATTAAGATGTCTTAAATGTGTCAATCCGTACTATAAATATGTAAATCATGATGATAAATACAAAATTAATGTTCTTACAAGTAATGGTGAAGCATCAAAATGATATGCAACATTGACTATTGCATCCATATCATTAGTGTCAATTGGAGGAGTATGGGATTTTGGGGTCTCATTGGACACCATCTGGGAGGAGTATGGGATTTTCATGTAAATTGTGAGATACTTAAAATTTAAATAATTTATAAAACAATTGAACACTATGATATAAAAAATAATAACTATGTGAAGAATGAATTTGAATTACATATTAGAGTAACCCATTGCCGTGAAACTCTGAATAATTCCCATAGCATATGTTTCGACAAGTTGTGCAAGGGTGCAGCATGACGTGACGCTCTGAACCCTTTGCATGTCCACTGTGATATCTAGATATGGTATCGTCGGGAGACCTAAATGGATCCTCTATGTGTGATGGTCCAACCCTAGATGTGTCATCCCCATATGTACCAGCTCGAGTTGTGCCAACCCCTTCTCTGACATTGCCCTCGACAGTAGTCCCATGTTGAAGCAATGTATCTGGTAAATGGAATAATTCCTCCTACATATCATCACTCACAGGACCAGCAAGAGGATGAAAACGAGGAGGGTTTGGTGTGCTTGGAGGTAGTCACACACGCTTTGGATCAATCCTCTACCCTTTCCTATCTTGAGGAAACTCATCTCTTACCTCTTGGAACTCTAAAATAACAAAGTAATTTACATGTTTACAAAACATAAATTCGGCATACAATTTCCTGGGGAAATAGAATGGGATGTCTCTATTCCCATGAGGTTCTTCATCGAAGACCATGTAACAACGACCCATCCACTTCGATTTAATGTTTCGTTTTGTGCACAAGTATAGAGAAATGTGTGGTCAACTAGTGGGAGGAACCAATCTAGTGATAGGGTTCCAAAATAGTGAAAAAAGTTGGTCTTTTATTATCTTTAATTTCTTTACATCTTTGTAGCTCAGCATAGTGGAATAGTATTGCCTCTAGGAATCCCTGTAGGAGCTAATGTTGTACAGTGCTCCCTCGGAATTGGAAATTGTATTTGTAATGTTATATGGTTCCTCTCTCAATGACCGTCTTATGTTGTCCCCCCTCTAAAAAGTGAACTAAGGAATCTCAATGCACCCAAACGAGTAAGAATTTTGGAATTCCTATCGTGTTCCTCCTCCATTGGTTAGGTGTTTGGATTTGGGTTTGGGTTTGGGTTAGGGTTATTGGTGGTTTGGTTTTGGACATTTTCTTCAGGATTTGTGTTGTCTATTGATATAAAAACAACCAATTTTAAAATGAATTAATATTTCATTCTTTGTTTTAATTAAAAATTTATTAAAATATTTAAAAGAAAAAATCAAAACAATTCTTATTAAAACAGCAACATATTCAACATTAACCCTAAGTATCTTGTTATATTTTTTCTTAATTTAATAACGTTCATAACCTAGCAACATATTCAACATTAACACTAAGTATCGTCTTATCAATTTTTTTAATTTAATAACCTTCATAACCATAACAATAGTTTTTAAATTTGAAGGACTTCTTTTTAAATTTAAAAAACATCACCGATTATTATTGAAATATGAATTGAATTTCTACCTTTACTGCTTTTCGTTTCCAGGTCGTTGATAAAATTGTTCAAATTCGGCTAACACTTTTTATAAAACTATATTCAAAGCTGGTGAAGTTCTCAAATATATCGACGGTAGAAATTCTCTTGTTGCGCCTATAAAATTCGTAAAGTATGAATGTGTCTGAAATCAGATTCGATCATAAGAACCTAGCCTCACTTTTTCCTCATCACCCATATGGTCAATCCGTTGATCTTGTTTGTTTGTTAAACGATTTAGTGCCCTAAAGCAAGGAGCGGTGCGGACTGTGCTTCTCATCGGAATTCATAATCTTGAAGTCATTTCTTGATTCACAGAGGCATTCGAGGCGCTACCTATCGGGAGAAATTGAAGGCCCGTCGAATACCATGTATGTGCGAATCTGGAAGTATTTAAAGTAGCAGTGTGGACTAGAACCAGAGCTTTGTGCCTTCTCCGAGACCAGCGCCTGCGCCATCTGACCGATAATTTGTCTATCAATTTAATCATGGAAGGCATTTGTCTATCCATCATGAGTGTAATTCTTGTTCTTGGGTTTTTGGCTTATGGAAAATGGATATGGAAAGAAATCGCTGCTATATTTTCCGGACTGAGGCAACAAATATCAGCTCCTACCCGTCCTCCTCCTTTGCGTCTTCCGTCCAATCGTTCTGCTCAACAACCAGTTTTGGAAGTCCAGCCAGTTTTGGAAGCTCAGCCCATACTGCCAACGCCTTTGGTGTCCGCTGGAACAGATGCGGCTTCAGCTACGATCCCTGAAGCAATTAGTTCAGGGATCCATGGCCATATGAATTTGGAAGAAAGACAGAGCTCAACATCTGGAGTACAACCTAATATTGCAGAGATGGGTGAGGGAACCTCCACTGGAAGTCCGAATTATAGTCCTGATAGCTTTTCGTTTCAGGTTGAAGTCTTGCATCTTCCTACACCTTTGCCATCCGGCTGATATCATCCTGGTGACTGGAATAATGAAAATAATGGTCAGTAGAGTTTCTTTTTTATTAGGGGAATGGGCAACTAGGTCAGGTCCCAAGACACATGTGACATAGGTAAACTATGGTGTGATTGATTTAGTGACCTTTAATTTACAAGAAGTGACTTGATAACAATGGAACCACCAATAAGCCACACCCGTAGTGACAATAATGATCAATAGAGTTAACAACAACCATACATACAGATTTATTTTCCTGGTCTAATGAACAAAGATTTCATCAAGATTGAGGTGTATCGTCGCCTTTAATCTATTACGATATGATGTATATTCAGAGAAAGAATAATGAAATGTACATTAATGGCCAGATCTTTGCATATAATGCATTCTGTCTTTTTATTTTAAGGTCGTTTCCAAACTCCATTGGTTGCCAGATCTTTGCATATAATACATTGTTTTTGGTCATCCATATTTTCTTCCATATGAGAAAACACATTCTTTGCTTTGTTTCTTGATTTTATTTTGGATTCCAACCAAACTCCATTAATCAAAGAGCAACGCAATAGACGTTTGCAACTTCATGCGAAGTCTCCATAACACTAAATTTCGTAATCCAAACTAAGCTATAATAGCGAATGAAGCGGTTCATATTTAATATACATTATTTTGTGCCCTGTCGATTCGAACGACAGGGTTTGACCAACATGAAAAAAGTATTTTAATGGAAGGATGATTGGTTTTCAAATCAGAGTGCAGACGAATTTCATTTGCGTATAATGTGGATTCCCTTGTTCGCCGTGAATTTCGCTGCAGCTAACTATTAGTTATGATAAGTGAAATATAACTGATGAGTATAAATGAATTGCAATATCGCGTATAAGTTTAATTTCGGCTACATAATTGAAAATTGAAGCGCAAAACGTTGACATCTGTGATCGGTAGTTACCGTAAATAATTCAAGATACTCCTGAATCCTCTGAGCGAAAGATAATCCGGTTTTTTTACACTGAATATATGGAGTAAGCTAGCTGTGGAGCAATCCTCCCTCATTGAACGGAGGAGGAGCAAAGTTAGCGTTGACTTTGCTCCTCCTCCGTCCGATGGAGGGAGTTTTGCTCCACAGCTAGCTCACTCCCTGAATATATTGCTTCTTTTAATCATGTCTTCTCCTTTGATATATATATATATATATTTGCTTTCGTTATGTCAATCCATCAGCTTTGGGTATGCAAGATGTGATATTTTTCACACGCAACGCATCTCTACTAGGGTGGTCACATGGGATAGTTTAAGAGATTCTATCTGGCTTAATTCATCTACTTGACCTTAGATACTGAAGCTACATGACTGGGATTCTGGGAGACAATAGTTGACTGCTGCACCCTTTCTATTCTAAATATTAATTTGACAAGTATAACTTGGTTATGGTTTTCTAGACTTTGGGTAACTTAAATATGCTGAGGAGCATTAATTATAATGTACTTAATATGCTTTGTTTGGGGTATAATGTTTGTTTGGTGTATAATGTTTGTTTAGATTATTGATATTAATTTGATGTATAAGATATGTCTATATTATTAATAATGAACACAGGAGCTTTTTAACGTTACAGTGGATTTTTTTTGGGAATGTGATTTATAATTATAATTTTAATATTTAATTGTTTGATGCGAAAATTTTCTTTATAGTTAGAGACAAAGTAAGTTTGTATGAAAATAAATATTTAAGGTTTAATTAAATATTAATTTTTAAGCAATTTTTTTTCAGATATAGAACTAATATTTTTAATTTTTTAATTTGCATTATAATAATATTTTTATGTAAATTTGATATTATTATTTTTTGTTGGTAGCATTTTTCCACTAAGAAAGATTAGATGAAGAGATTAATAATAGTAAGAAAGAAGATTCTATAATATATATTCTTAATAAGCATCTCTTCTTCAAACTTAATTTACATACTTTTCATGTAATATATGAGTTTAAATACTATAATTTATTGAGTGAGACTAAATATAGATTGTATATATTAATTTATAATGAGAGGATCCATTCAATGTGAGTTTAATTAAGTGATATGATTTGAAATAATGATATGTTAGTATGATTTCTAGTAGTAATGCTAGACATGAATGGAGAATGATTAGAAAATTATGATGCAAATGTACTTATATAGACATGTAGAATGGTAACATGGTAAAATTAAACCATGTAAATATTAATCCTTGTATATAATTTTGTAAGATGGTTGAATCTAAGGGTTATAACTACATGAGAGAGGAAGAGGAAATGTGTCACCAATGGTCATGATGGAATTTCATTGATTGTTCACTCCTTCAAAAAATTTAGTCCTCATAAGTGTTAATATCTTGAGAATACTACCCAATTATTTTACCATGCTATTAAATTATTTGCATTTTTCAATCCTTTACATATATAGAAAATGGATAAAACACAAATATCATAATTTACAAATTTAACAACATAATTTATAATTTATTACTTTTGCAATAATAACCCTTTTAAATTTATGTATAAGTAAAATGACTAAGTAAAAAAAAATAATAGAATACCTCACTTGTAGGTATAGTTAAGTATTTTCTGAGTCCAATCCATCACTAAATACTCGTATCAAATATCTCCCAAACTAAGATTAATTTTCACATCCAATTATTACAATTATTAGGCCTAAGCTACTAAATCTACTAGCCCTCAATGCCTAGAACTCTGGTAACCATAACACAAAGCCTCTTTCTCAATTCATGTATGCTAATCCAAATCAAATGCCTAGAACTCTGGTAACCATAACACAAAGCCTCTTTCTCAATTCATGTATGCTAATCCAAATCAAAATAAAAAAGCATCACTCAAGTATATTATCCACCTCAAAGCAAGCATTCCTCAATTACAAAGAATCTTTCACATTCAAGAACCACTTTTTGAATTACCTGAGTCTCCTCAAATACTACCCTTCTTTCTCATTCAACTTCGATTCCTTCAATATAAAATTTTGTCATAAACTAGCTCACGTACTTCCTTATGGTATGACAAATTACCCCCTTAACAAACATACTTATTTCAAAATAGGATTCAATATAATATTATTAAAATAAATTTATGTTGATTATTTTAACACTCCAAGTATCATTCACACTATTTATTTTGTATCTCTCATATAACAAATTGTTAGGTAAGCATTAATTGCTTTACTTAACAAGATATAAAACTAAAAGTTTATGCATATGGGCTATAAATTTGACGAACTTAATGATATATTATTGATAAATAACCTATATAATTAAATATTTATATTTTGAATGACGCACATAAGAGAAAGTGTGTGTGAAGTGAGTGGCATAATATTATGCAACTAAAGTAATGAAATTTGTAATAAAAAAGAAAATAATAGTTTAATTAACATGGTATTTTAATACTTTTACTGAGACATTATAACATAATAAGGATTAGTATGTATTTGAATTTACATTATAATTTGTATTATAATATATTTGCAAGGCGTATGCATGACCAACATACACATAGATTGCACATGTATTATATGCAACTATCATCACCTATAGTGCATAATTTCTAACTCACAATTTAATAATGACCACACATGCAAGACAAGGTAACCACAAGAAAGAAAACAAGCCATGAGGACTAGTACCATCAACATCAATCAATATTAATAATTAACTTAGGACACATCGTCATTATATGTTAGTTTTATATTTGACGAATTAAAGAATAATCTGTCGGTAAAAGGTACCAACTACAACTAGTTTGGTGTCTCGAACCCCCAACCTAAAATATTACTAATCTAATCATATTTCCTTGTTAACCTGCTTCACACATCCACTCCCTATCTATTCCTATGCTAGGATATCCTCGATCATTGACTATATCAACTTAGCCCCATATCTAACATGTAAGTGGAAGAATTGAGTAAATAAAACTAACATCCCTAGAAGAAAACACATAGTTGTCATCTCACAACTTGGTGAGCATAAATCTACACATCCCTCCCACAACTCTAGGTTTAAGAGGACACATGGTAAGAATTTCCTCCAACCATCTCAATAGAACTAGGGTTAATAACCTATTAAAAATCACAATGTGCTTCTATTGTTTTGATTAGAGTTTTTTTGTCGAATGATAAGTTTAGGAAACCTCATTTCTTGCATAAAATTACACTACCCCACACATCATGACAAGTATCTAGCTATCAATTAGCCCCTCTAACCTATGGGTTAGTATTACTAAAAACATAAATTTGAACATAAGATTATATCATTGTTTTCATGTCAATTTCTAATTGATAAATCATGAGTTAATATAATCCATTTAATATAAGGGTCACTCTCACAAAGTTGAGGGACCTTTTATATGCAATTATAGGTTTGAAAAACATGCTTCCAATTCCAAAATAACACAATTCATACATGTTATTTGGTGCTAGTACTTGTTATATTTTTAACATTTAAGCTAGTATTATATTAGGATCTTTAACTGAGAGAATGACAAGCACAACAATCAAACACAAGAGACAATGAACATAGTGTTTTTCCTCGGGGAAGCCATAAATGGAGAAAACCCTGAAACTTCCTCAAAGATAGAATCAACACCAAAATTAAAACCCCAAAACAGTAAGATGATCTCTCGACAGCAGTAGCCTCTTTCTTTATAGCCCCAACAACTTCTTCTCCCTCAGATATGTGCTACAACTGAGTGTGAGTGAGTGTGTGTTGAATCGAGAGGCTCACTCTCTATTTATACTAATTCTCGACTTAACAATAACTCACTAGGGATGACTTCACTAAGAGAGTATAATAACCCTAGGGCCCCGCAGCTGCAGAGAATTTAACCCTTGATCAATAGGAGGGTTACCCACAATTACTTGACATGACTTGTTTACATTATAAAAACTCCCGATCGAAACATCGTGGCATGACATGACTCAAATACATTACAAACACTTCTCAGAATAAACATCAGGGTACAATACATAAGATATACAAGTGAATACATTCCGAAGTTACAATTACATCAACACTCCCTCTTAACTAGGAAGGTATTCCCTCGACACAATTTAGCAACACAAGTCTTCTTCTCTATATCATATGGATCATCATTGATTCCTTGTCATCTTCACGTCGTCTCCATCTTCAAGTCATCTTCATCTGGATCTGGATCATCATCACTGGATCTGGATCATCACTCAATCTGGATCATCATCACTCGATCTGGATCATCTATGGTTCTGGAACATCTCTGTAGGATCATCATCATAGGTGCTATCTCTTGATTCTTCTCATCATAGGAAGTTCTAGAGAGCCATCCCTTTTTCATGTTGGTTGCAGGCCTAGCCTCCATGTAGGTCTTTTCCAGCACTTATATATGACCCTAAGTCAGAATGGCCTGCCCAATGCATATATCTGATCATGTAGGAACCAATCCTACAATCACATCAGAAAGGAATGCCCATCACTCACATCTGACCATGTGGGAACACATACCACAACCCTATCAGAAAGTCCTAGAACTCACATCTAACAATTAGAGGATCCAATCCAATCATATATGTCAGAAAGGCCCAGCACTTACATTCGACCATGCGAGGAACCAATCCTACCTACATGTTGGAAGGGATCTCAACTTACATCTGATCATGTAGGAACCAATCTTACAATCGCATCAGAATGGCTTTGCACTTACATCTGATCATGTAGGAACCAATCCTACAATCACCTCAAAAAACTCTGCACTTACATCTGATCATGTAGGAACCAATTCTACAGTCACCTGAGAATGGCTCTGCACTTACATATGATCATGTAGGAACCAATCCTACAGTCACATCAGAATGTGTCTGCACTTACATCTGATCATGTAGAAACCAATCCTACAGTCACATCAGAATGGCCCTCAGTCCCAAACTAAGTCTTCTTGGTAACTGACCAGGTGCCTCCATTCTAAGAATGTCATTCAGCACGTATATCTGATCATGTAGGAACCAGTCTTATAGCCACATCAAAATGGCTCCACACTCATATCTGACATGTGAGGAACCAATCTTCTCATCATGATAGAGTGGATAAGCCCTTACATCTAACCATGGATGGAACCAATCCTTTCACCATGTTAGAATAGCTCACAGGCTCATCACTTCCATTTGTAGGGAACCTCGATTTGGAGAACACCAAGCTTCTCCTTGAAGTACTCAAACTTCACTCTGGCCAATGGCTTTGTCAACACATCAGCTATTTGTTCACTCGTCGCAACATACTGGAGCTTCACTTCTCATTTCTACACCATATCCTTGATATAGTGATACTTGATATTGATATGCATTGACTTGTCATGGAACACCGGGTTCTTCGACAACTTCACACAGCTTTGGTTGTCGCAATATATACAAGTAACATCCAACTAGAGATAAAATAAATGAGATAGTAGCTTCCTCATCCATACTGCCTCACAACTAGCTAAACAAGATGTGACATACTCTGCTTCAGCTGTACTCAGTGCCACATAGGATTACTTTCTACTAAACCAAGAGATCACACCTGATCCCATACTAAAGCAACACCCTCAAGTGCTCTTCCTATCGATGGCACTTCCTACCCAATATGAATCAACATAGGGCCTCCAGGTTAATCTTCTGATTCACCTCATACTTGAGCCCATAATCAACTGTACCCTTCAGGTACCTCAGAATATGCTTTGCAGCAATCAAGTGAACATGTCTTGGATCTATCAGGAATTGGCTCAAGGTGTTCACAGCGAAGAAAATATATGTTCTCGTGTTCGTCAGGTACATTAAGGACCCAATCATCTGATGGTACATCGTAGCATCAACTGCTTTTGATGAAGCATCACTAAATAGCTTCAGGTTCGATGCCATAGGTGTGGTCATGGACTTGCAGTCCATCATCCCAAATCTCTTCAGTATCTCTACTGCATACATCCCTTGTCCTCCATGCCTTGAAAATAGTGCATCATACCCTAACTCCTTCATTTCAAACTCAGTAGTGAGCTTCCTCTTCGTATCAACAATCAACCCATCCATACCTGTTACAAATAGATCATCTACATACAGTAGGAGTATCACTGGGTTACCATCTTCAACCTTGTAGTAAAGGTTGGAATCTTCTTTACTTTTAGTAAATCCCAAACTAGATAGAAAGCCATCAATTATGTCGTACCATATCCTGGGTGCCTATTTCAAACCGTACAGGGATTTCTTCAATATACACAGCTGAGACTCCCTGTCATGTGTCTCAAAACTGAGTGGCTTCTCTACATATACTTTCTCTTCCACTACACCATTCAAGAAAGACATCTTGACATCCATTTGGTGTATCTTCCATTTCATCACTGTAGCCAGAGAAATTACTGATCTGATGGAAGTGTATCTGGATATAGATGCAAAGGTTTCTTCATAATCTATTCCTTGTTTATGTGAGAAGCCATGAGCCGCAAATCTTGCTTTATATTTCTCTATGCTGCCATCTACAACATGCTTGATCTTGTAGATCCATTTGGAAGTTACAATAGACTTCCCTTCTGGTCTTGGGACAACATCCCAAACATCATTCTTCATGATCGATTGATACTCTTTGATCATAGAATCCTTCCATTATTTTCTTTCTGCCACTTCTTCATAGTTGGAAGGTTCTTTCTTGATGAAGTCACATAATAAAGCTAATACCCAGAGCAGGACTTGGTCCTCTTTCTTTCTCTGTGATTCTCTTCTGGATCCCCACATCTTTTTGCACCTTGGATAGCTTCTTGTACCCAAGCAGGTTTCCTCTTATGAGAATTCTTCTCCTGAGGTGGATCTACATGTTCTTCTAGTTCTCGGTCTTCTTCTTGAATTTCTTTTTTCTTGGTTGTGTCACGAATTCTAGGTGCTTCTGTTTCTTTAGGATCTTCAATACGTCTCTTTCTAGATTTTTTGTAAGCTGAGTCTTCATCAAATGTTACATCCCCACTAATGTCAATATTCTTGAATCCTGGGAAGTATATTCTGTAAGCCTTTGAGATTTCAGAGTATCCCACAAATATACCCTTCTTTCCTGAAGGATCTAAATTTGTCCTCTTTTCTTTTGGAATGTGTATGTACACTAGACAGCCGAATATTCTGAGATGGCTGACTTCTAGTTTCTTTCTAGAAAAGACTTCTTCAGGTGTCTTGTTCTCGAGTACTCTGTGTGGAGTACGGTTCTGTACATACACCGTTGTCCTGGAAGCTTCTTCCCATAAATGCATGGGAAGATCTTGATCATGAATCATTTCTCTTGCAGCTTCCATGATAGTTCTATACTTCCTTTCTGCAACCCCATTCTATTGTGGATTATATGGAGTGGATAACTCCCTCTTAATCCCTAAATCTTTGCATAACTGTTTGAATTCATTTGATGTGAATTCTCCGCCATTACTTGATCAAAAGGTCTTGATCTTATTTTCAGTGTGGTTCTCGATTAAGGCTTTGAATTCCTTGAATTTGATGAATACTTCATCTTTGTTCTTCATAAATTATATCCATGTCTTCCTAGAAAAATCATCAATAAAAGAAACATAGTATACATACCCGCTTAAAGAACTGGATGACATTGGACCGCATATATCGGAGTGAATGATTTCCAAGATTCCTTTTTCTTTGATTTCGATACTTGGAAATGTCTTCTTTGTGTTCTTTCCTTTTGCACATCCTTTGCAAACTCCTTCATGTTTTTCCTGAATTTATGGAAGACCTTCAACAACTTTGCTTGAAAGTTGTAGTGCTCTGTAATGCACATGTGCAAGCCTTCTATGCCAAAGTCCATTTGGCTCTACTATGTCATGGACCAAAGCTTGTTCATTTGGCTCTACTGTGTCATGGACCAAAGCTTGTTCATTTGGCCACATGAGGGCTTGACCATATACAAATGCAACCCTCATGCCTTTTGCATCATGTGCCGATATGGAGAGAAGGTTCTTCTTTAGTCCTGGTACAAACAAGACATCCTTCATTTTCATATACTTTTCAGAGTCTAGCTTGTAAGAGGATTCACCGCTACGTTTTATGGGATATTGGTAGTCATCTCCAAGTTTCAGCTTATGGGGTGAATTATGTTCAGATAGTTTCTCAAAGGATTTTTTGAATCCTGTCATGTGTTTGGAAGCCCCACTATCAATAAGCCAATCTTTGCTTCCATGTGTGATACTTCCTATGAGAGTGGAGATCAGAACATATTCTTCATCACTTGAAGAGTCTTCAAACTCTCTTGTTTTACTCTCCTTCTTGGAGGATCATTATCCTTAGCAGTGTGACCATGACGTCTTCTTTTGGATTTCTTCTTCTTCTTAGATCCACTCTTATTTATGGGACAATTTCTAGAAAAGTGTCCTCTTTAATCGCATGTATAGCATCTGAGTTTGGATGGATCCTTCGTCACAAAATTATCTTTCTGATGAGAATGCTTACCTCGGTGATGATGATTTTCCCTTCTGCCTTTCTTGGAGTGTACTGTGAGAGCTTGATCTTCATTTCCCATCTTTTATTCTCGAGATACTATTTGAGCTTATTCTTGTGAGCATTCTTTCCATAGTCTGCTAAACTTGATTAGCTTCTTTCTAGCATAGATTCCTTGGATGAAAGAATCCCATGACCTAGGGAGACCATTCAAGGTTGTCATCACAATTTCTGCATTCTCCAATTCTTCATCTACTACTTCAAGTTGTTCTTTGATCTAGGAGACTGTTGTAAAGTATGAATGTATGGTCTCCTCATTCTGGATCTTTACATTGTTCAACTAGTTCCTCAAAGTCATCTTCCGGTTTATGTTCTTCCCTTCAAATAGTTTGGTTAGGGCATCAAACATAGCTTTAGGTGTCTTTAGGTGGTATGAGGTGATTCTTGATTGAATCAGCAATAATCCTTTTATCCATAACCAACTTCTTCATATGTAAGGCCTTAGCCTCATCTTCCTCTGGAACTGGAACCTCCTCATTATCATGGGAGTCCAACTCATTTTCTTCTAGGACTAGGGAGATCCTATACTTCGAGGCTCGAAAGTTATAAACTACCTCAATATTTTCATCAAGCTTGGTATGAGGAGACATCTTAACTGATAACCTCAAATGGAAATACAAAAGATTTAGATCTTACCAGGTCAAGAAGTCGGATCTGGATTTGGAGCTGAATTTCTGAAGTGTTGGTTCAGAAGCAGATTAGGGTTTGACTTTCACGGAGTTCTGTCCAACCAAATGCTTTGATATTGATCTCTAAACTTCTATTTTGAGGAGGAGATCCATCCAGGCTTGGGCTCACTCAAAAATTCCACTTTTGCGGAAAGCCCTAATTTTCGACAGTAGTGTCGGGTCAAAAAATGAAAATGCTCAGAATTAGATTATGCTTGCAGAGAAAGATGCGCCCTAGGGAGGAGAGTCAACCCAACATTATTTTGCTGAAAATATATGGAGAGAGATCCAAAAAGTAGGAATCCCTATTTCCTGCAGCTGCATAGTGTCTTCTTCTCAGGTTAGCTCTGATACCATGTTATATTTTTAACATTTAAGCTAGCATTATATTACGATATTTAACTGAGAGAATAACAAGCACAACAATCAAACACAAGAGACAATGAACCCAGTGTTTTTCCTTGGGGAAACCATAAATGGAGAAAACCCCGCAACTTCCTTAGAGATAGAATCAACACCAAAAGTAAAACCCCAAAACAGTAACATGATCTCCCGATAGCAGTAGCCTCTTTCTTTCTAGCCCCAACAACTTCTTATCCCTTAGTTATGTGCTACAACTGAGTGTGAGTGAGTGTTTGTTAAATAGAGAGGCTCACTCTCTATTTATACTAATTCCCGACTTGACAATAACTCACTAGGGCTGACTTCACTAGGAGAGTCTAATAACCCTAGGGCCCCTCAACTGTAGGGACTTTAACCTTTGATCAATAGGAGGGTTACCCAAAATGACTTGACATGACTTTTTTACATTATATAAACTCCCGAGCGAAACATTGGGGCATGACATGACTCAAATACATTACAAAAACTTCCCGTAATAAACATCAGGGTACAATACATAAGATATACAAGTGAATACATTTGGAAGTTACAATTACATCAACAGTACTGGAGGATTCCATGTTTGTGAAGTCAGATGTCATGTAGCCTAGGTGAATGAAACGAGAACAAAATTTGTAATAAAGAAAACACATGCTTGATTTATAGACAAAAAATATGAGCACAATTTATAGAGCATGGTATAAACCATAAAATCTAGGTTGCAAGAATCCATGTATCCCACAACAACAATTTAGATAACACTAGTAGGGAAAATAGGTAGAAGGTGATCCCAATTACAGCTCCTATAGGTGACTTTACCAACGAGTTTGAATCCAAGAGGTAATTCTACCAACCTTTTCTATTAAATTGTCTCTAAATAGATGAATAAACATCGAATAAATTTGATGAATTGCACATCATCACATGAAGAACATGGTTATTGAGTTTTTAACCATTCCCTAGACTTCAATCCACTAAATGATTCATTAAGGATTTGGTAAATTAGGAGGATTATAAGAAGGGTGAATACTTAAAAACCCATTAAAAACCCTAATCAAAAGGATTTCCAAGAAAGAAGTAATTGAGAAGAATTTGTGTATCATTATCCTTTTAGAAACTCACATAAGCATGTCATGAAAAATTGCACCAACCTTTTCCCTCAAAACATATCGGTGGAATATTTGTAACTAGAAGTTTTCCTTACTAGAGTTAGCCAATGCCTTTACAAGAATCACTAGAAACAACTCTCCAAGGATAGTTCGCATACCTTTATGAATTTTTCAAAGCCACTTGGGATGTGTCAATATTGGTTCACTAATATTATTAAAGGAAGAAATTTGGAAAAACTATTTTCTCTCACTCTCACAAATGCATGATAGATTATTTCACTCCTAATGTAGGATATTGTGATCTCATCCATAGCTATAGAACCATAATATTACTAGATTCATCCTATACCATTTCATTGATGTCCTAGCCCTAGAATTGTGATTCCTCTTTCCTTATATTATTAAACTTCAACAAATTAGGTCCATTTGAGATATCTTCATCATGGATAATGCAGTATTAGCTTAGGAAGGCATGTAATATTAGGGAAAATAATTGGGGCTTAAAGAATTTTCTATTAATCTCAATTTTAAAAAATCTTATGACGAGTAGAGTAGTTGTTTATTTTAGATTCACATTGAAGGCCTTAAGGTTTGGAAAATTTTATGTGCACAAGGTGAAAACTCTATCATCAAAAGGGATTACCTATCAAGTAAATAATCCTTTCAAAAGGATTTCCAAGAAACAAGTAATTGAGAATGAATTTGTGTAGCATTATCCTTTCAGAAACTCACATAAGCATGCCATGAAAACTTGCACCAACCTTGTCCATTAAAAAGTATGGGTGGGATATTTGTAACTATAATTTTTCCCTACTAAAGTTGTCCAATGTATTCACAAGAATCACTTAAAGCACCTCTCCAAGTCTATATGGATACCTTTATGAATTTTTCAAAGGCACTTGGGATATGTCAATATTGGTTCAATATTATTAATGGAACAAATTTGGGAAAACTATTTTTTCTCTCTCTCTAACTAATATAGGACTCATTATCTCACTCCCAATGTAGGATATTATGATCTCATCCCTATATAGAGAACCATTATATTGCTAAATGCATCCTATACTATTTCAATGATGTCCTAGCCATGCAATTGTGATACCTATTTCCTTATATTATTAACAACAAATTAGGTTCATTTGAGATATCATCATCACTGATAATGTAGTATTAGCTTAGGAAGGCATGGAATATTTGGACAAATAATTGGGGCTTAGGTAATTTGTTATTCATTTCAATTTTGAAAAATATTATGATGAGTAGAGTAGCCATTTATTCTAGATTCACATTGAAGGCCCTAAGGTTTGGAAATTTTTATGTGCACATGGTGAAAAATCTATCATCGGAAGGGGTTATCTCTCAAGTAATCAATCCAAATCTAAGGAAAACATGATTGTTTTGATTAGTTTGGAAAGGAATTTCCTTGGTTGTGAGCCTCTATGTGCATGTGGTTGAAGATATAGAATATCTCTTTCATAAACACACTTTCTAAGGGTTGATCAAGTGTATCCCTCTCCATATACCCAATTAAACTCAAACTATAAATGTGCATCCTATTAATCATTGCATCCTTTCCATATTTAAGAACAAGAGGTGTTGAGCATTGCCATGGACTACATTTAAATATTCAATGGGGCCTGTTGGTTCAAGTTCCAATGGATAATGTTAAATTATACACGTTGTCTAAGTATGATATCACCAATGAACTCATAATTTAGGTTTGGCCTTGGATAAAGAACCAGAAAATTTTCAAGTTCATGTGCATCCCCTTTTCCTTTGAAACCACTCCTAATGTTTCATTGGAGATTGTGTTGCAATGCATATTTAGAAAGGTTAACAAGTAAATTATTCATCCTATATCACTTACAACTCTATTTTATATTTGTTAAAAATATCTAGTTTTACACTTCTATGTTATTGTTGTTATTGGATTCCCTCTACTGTATGCTATCAACAATTGGAAAATTATTGGGTGATTGTTTCTAGACAACTCTGCAAGGAATAAACACTTTTTTCTCCGTAGACTTAGAGCTTTGTTTAAAGATACATGAGTCTTCCAAATTGTTGTGGAAATTAGGAAAAAATGATCTCTTTATTCCAAATGGGTTATCCACACACTGAAAGGGCGTGATAATTAGAAATCTATCCTATATAATTACATCCAAAGAAGGGCCCTTTAACGAAATTTCCCACTGTTGGGCATAAAAATTCATCGAGAGGGACCCTCTCTTGTGAAGAGTAATGTTCGAAACCGAATTGTTTAGAAATGGGTCGAAAAAGGTGAAATCCTTAGGTGAGTATACTCTTCCTTAATGACCCAAACCCCTAGTTCAATCCCTTATCCTACTATTTAACCATTTGTTCATCAAGTGTGCATGTTCGATTATGTATGGTTGGGTCAAGATAAAGTTACCTTATGGTTGGGTGCACGAAGGTGAAAATCCATATATTTAATATTTGAACCATTTATTAGGTGGTAATACCATTATGTAATGTGTTACACCACATAATTACTTTAGTATTATAGTTTTTAGTAAATGATTTCATTCGGATGAGCTATTTCATTTTCACAAGAAAACATAATGTTCCATACCCAGTAATTATGGGTATGTTAGGGACATAAAATTTTCATTTAAACCTAAAAGAATTTCTTTATCAATTTATCCTTCCTTTATACACTAATCTTTAGAATTATGACCTTATGTTTCCCCTGACAAAAATCATGCATTAAGAGGATTCATATTCATGTGTAGGGAAGTATGTATCCAAATGCTAATATATTGAGAGAGATTGCTAGAGTTGTAGACATTGGAGAAACATGGAAGAGTGGATACAAGCTACACAAAGAGCTTGCATAGACCCTATATTATGTTACATATGCCATTACCCAACCAAATGGTTATTTATATGAAATTGCACCATGTAGAGAAATGAAAAAGAAACAATATGCTGATGGATTGCATTACAATTCCTTAAAAAATATAAATATCACAAAGGAGCATATGTTTTTAATCAAATGGTTATCTATATGAAATTGCACCATGTAGAGAAATGAAAAAGAAACAATATGCCGATGGATTGCATTACAATTCCTTAAAAAATATAAATATCACAAAGGAGCATATGTTTTTATGTTTAGAGATACCCAAATAGGGGAAATTCCAATAATAAATAGATCCCACAATTGTATTGAGTAGTGAAACTATCCACAATTCCAAGAAAAAATGGATGGACTAGTCCTACATGGTTTTTGATGTGCCACCCCACAACAATGACGATCTTCTTTTATATTTCCTTCTAAAGATGTATATTGAGTTCTTGTTCAAAAAACACTTAATATACTCTTATATCTTTGAGTTCCAAGGAATTAGTTTTGGGGTGCCTCAAAACCATCCTAATGCCATGCATTGATATGTCAATCGCCCAATATCTCCACCTTGTTGTCACATCCCCTCCCATCCGAGAGGACATGACTACGTCACTGCTGCTATCATTTAAGCAAGGAAAAAAGCCCCATAGACATAAACAAAAAATTACATTGAAAATAAAAACATACACAGGAGCATAATACATGCCATCTACAGTGGAAGCAATACATTTTATTCAAATCATTCCTCTTGTTCATAGTTCATAAAACAAGAAACATTCATCATGTTTAACCATTCAACATGTTGATGATAAATTATCAATTAAATACATTGTAGAGATTTAACACACAAGAATACTTGTATTGAAAAAGAGTTGTCTCGCAACCAGCTATGTCGGTACAACATTCCACCCAACCATAGGCCAGTGTGCTCATTAATCTCTCAGTACCACTACCACCCTCGAGCTGGGCATGATTCCCATAAGGAATAAGGGAACAACATACTTACACACAATAATACATACATCCACAGTCAATCCAACACACTGTTGGGTTTCACATATTGCTAAGGCAAGAATCCAACCACATAGGGGTTGCTTGCACTTACCCAGCCAAGCCACAATCACATCGAAACATAGTCAACCATCTAATAGAAGGGTTCCTTGGACTTACTCAGCGAATCCAACACCAGTATGAACTTCACATCCAAATACAAGTTTTGGGTATGGACAAAAAACGTCCTGGGAACCAAAATAAAAAATGGAAAATGGGGAAAAATGACCTCGGTGAGAAAATCATTTCAGGAAACGTTTAATGGCTTCACAGAGGAAAAAACTACCTCTACAAAACCCTAGATCATGGATTCAGGTTTAGAAAACGTCTGCAGGATTCGCGTGGGAAAGAACGACCTCTTTCAAAACCCCAAGACATGGATCTGTGCTACACATTCACTCGACAACATAGAAAATGAATTCTAGGCATGGATAAATGAAGAAATGACAGAAAACTCGTGACGAGAAAATTCCTATCAATATCAGTTGCGTGAGGGAGACAATACGCCCTCTTAAAACCCCCAAAATGTGAATCCCTATTACACATGCACACCACAACACAAAAATGATTTCCCAGCCATGGAGAAAAATGGTAAAACTACAGAAAATATGAAAGAGAGAGTTCAAAAAGCTTCAGCTACGTGAGAGAGCCAAACATGAATGAGAATGGGCGAGGAATGGAAGATATGGGTGAATAATGTCTTGGGGATGAATTTTCAAGAATTTACCTACTGAACAAGTGAAAAACACATTTTCTTAAAATGGGTCGCTTACCAAATTCAAATTCGACTCCCATACTCTTCCCATCCCCATGCATTAACTTCCCCAACCAACTTCTATATGACTTGGCATAAAAGACAAAATGGGTAGTTGAGAAATTTATGGGTTTTCCCCTTGACATTTGGATTTACCCTATTGGCTCAAGGGTTTCAATGTCCCCCTCCCCTATTCCTTGTGAAATCATACCCCCATCTCTTTAATGTTGTGGCACATAGCTAGTTGTGGTATTTTTTATTAATTTTCATTTTACATGATGTCTCAAAACATATTGTTCCTGGATAGCACATAAACCATCGGCATTGATTTTAATCACTGATACATAAGACACTAAATCTATGGTGGGGCATTTTCCTTGAGCTCCACACCATGATCAAATAGAAATATTTACATCATGTGCAATTCAATACCATGGGGTCAAAACCGGGGTGTCACATTCCCCTCCCCCTTCAACAGCAATGTCCTCAATGCTCATCAAAACTGAACAGAATGTTACACTGGCACTACCTCAGTATTCTACCAAATTGAACAAAAATGGATGTGTCAATCACATAGCATCCTCCGGCTCCCATGTAGCCGTATCAGAACCATGGTGCTTCCTCTTCACCTTTACCTATCCAATGGTACAATTTGGAACTCCTCCTTGGTTCCACTTCGTGGTTGTCTTTCATACAAAATCCTCCAAGTCCTTTATTACATGCATCAGTACACACCACATAATATTTTTATGGGTCTTGGAGAATCCTTCTCCTCAGCTTGGAACATTTCCAATGTCTTTGGAAACCAACAATACCTATGCTCAAGCTCAAAGCAATGAGTCAATTCCCATGTTAGTATTCACAAGATTTTCCAAAATCATAGATGAATCACATGCACATGTATATTGACATAAAATCAACAAGAATTTGCCAAGTGAACCAAATACTTATCTACATAATTATATTCTTTTGGTTCCATATGTGTTCGACAAGGCTTTATACAACCATGGAATTCACAACCCTATCCCACCCCACATTTGAGTGTGCATTAAAGGGTAGCCAAATTTATGCAAGCCTCAGATCACCTAAAATAACCTCTCAACTGAGGTATGACAACTTCGTTCTTGAGCCCAACACCTCCTCTAGGTGCTCAACAAGCTTATGTGATTCCTTTCCAAACACCACAATGAATTTAATTCATAGGTCAGATTCATTCCTATAGGATGCAATCTATAACAATATTTTCAAAACCATGGCTACATCATATGCTCGTGTATATTTAAATAAAATCAACAACAAAGGAAGTTTGATAAGTAAACCAAATACTTATGTGTATAGCATCTCTCAACCGAGATTTGGTCAATATCCCTACTTCCTAGCCTAACACCTCCTTGGGTGCTCAATGGAAGCTCTGAATTTTAAGGGCCTAGCACCTCCTCCAAGTGCTTACCAATGCTTAGGTGCTTCCTTTCTAGAAATCATAATGCCTGGGGGTTATTCTCTTCAAGGATCCCCCACTCTCGTGACAGTCCCCTTACGTCCTGAATGTCTGTAGAAAAAGGTCCAATTGGATGTCTTACACCCTACATGTCCCCAGTGATGCATACTGGTTCCTAGCTCACAGGGGGGAGAAGATATGTACCCAGGTACATCCTTCTAGATGAGCCATGTACCCCAAGTACATATTTCCATCGTCTAACCTACGTTACATACAAGCATGGATTTCATATGAGATGTCATCATAACAAAATTTCAATCATAGGTTTACAAACCTATTCCAAACACATCCCTCCAAGAAGCTATGTACACCCAGTACATCCTTCCAAGGAGCCATGTACACCTAGTGCATATTTTCATCATCTCACCTATGTTACATACAAGCATGCAGTTCATATGAGATGTCATCATGAAAAACATTTAATCATAGGTTTCCAAACCTATTCCAAACACATCCCTTTGAGAATATATGTACACCCAGTACATCCTTCTGAGGAGCCATGTACAATTAGTACATATTTTCATCATCTCACATGTATTGCATACAAGCATGCAGTTCATATGAGATCTCATCATAAAAATTTCAATCATAGGTTTCCAAACCTATTCCAAACACATCCTTTCAAGAATTCATGCATCCAAGTACATGCTTCCGAGGAGCCATGTACACCTAATACATCTGTAACGTTCTCAACCCTTCAACTGGCAAAGATGATGCTACTATACATCAAATAATCCGGGCATCTAGCCTCATGAACATGAACATACATACATATAATGTTGAACCATGAAACTTAAAAACATAAAACGTATTACAAGCATAATCTTTCATATACACAACATAAGCAAAACTTATCGATCAACACTCATGCATATATAGATCAACATTTAACATGGAGATAATCATTCATCAATGGTAAATATGATTGCAAACACAAGTTAGGCAAGAGTACTTATCTTATAGAGAACTTGTTCCACAACTAGCTATGTCGCTGCAATGTTCCACCCAACCATAGGCCCACGTGCTCCTTAATCTCTTAGCAACGCTACCACCCCCGAGCCGGGTATGATTCCCCAAGGAATACGGAACTAACAGGCTTACACATAGCCAAGGATAACAACACCCCAAGGGTACACAATTCATCCAAACCAACATAGTTGGGTTTATCAGGCGAACAATGGATCAGCCAAGCGAACCAAGTTGGGTTTATAAGGCCATTCAGGAGCTGGAAGAAGGATAATGCTAAGCTGGTGCACCGACATGTGAACCATACTGGCTTCTAGAACACCCACACACACCCAACACAAGGAAATCAGTCCTTTCTCTACAACGCAGTCCCTCAGACCCTGATCTCCCTTCCAGTGCTATTCAGGGGTTGTGGAGAAGAAAACCAGCTCAGCGGCTCTATCTGTGTGGTTCTCAACCACCAAGTTTATCAAGCATTTCAGGTCCTCATTCCTCACTCCAAGGAAATCCATGGACAAAACCGTTGCATGCAAGTAGCCAAACAACTAGACAAGATTTACAGGGAAAACATACTTAATCATTCATGGACAAACATCAGTCCGCAATACTATGAATCCTCAGCACCGATCCTTAATGCAATCGTTGGAGTAACTGCACAGACTGGAAAATGAGAAGAGATCAAAACTCCCCAAACTGTGTGGGATGGAAAAATACACAGCTAAACAAGATGTGGAAGAAAAATTATGGTCACGACCCAGCAATAGAGTAGCAATCTTCAGCTCATGATTCAACGATGGAAAAATAATAGAGCGATATGCAGTTTGAAATTTGCGGAAGAAGATACCCAAAACTCTGCAAAATCATGAAGATAAACACACAACAAACTAGCAATTGATGAGAAAAGAGGGGAGGCGAACCCGCAAATGATGAATTTTGGATCTTTTAACTCGTTCCATGTGAAGAAACTGAACAGACTCACGATTGGGGTTAGTGGATAGACCAACAGATGCGTCGTGGAGAGAGAGTGAGCGGCATGGGCGTGGTGGTGGTTTTCCTACCAGCCAATCACTGTCCCAACTAACAACAAAACAAATAGGGTGGTGGTGACACATGGCTTTCCCCCATGACTCAAGGCTCAACATTCCACTTTCCTTATCCTTTGGAATCATGCCCCTTCTCAATTTAGTTGCAGTGAACATAGCTGGTTGGTTATTAATTAAAATGCACATTTACATGACGTCACAAATTAATATATGTCGTATGTACCAATATACCATCGGTGACCATTCCAAATCTGAAACATAACATACCCAAATCGATGGTGGGGCCTTGGCCTTTAGCTCCGCACCAGGATTATTTACAATATATGTATCATGTATATTTAATGCAAGTGGGGTAAAAACCGGGGTGTTACATTCCCCTCCCCCTTCAATAGCATTGTCCTTAGTGCTTTACAAAATTTGAACAAAATGCTACACTGGTACCGCCTCAGTGTTCTGCAGGATTGAACAAAAATGGTTGTGCCAATCGCATGGCATCCTCCAGCTCCCACGTACCCTCTTCAGGTCCATACACTAGTGGAAAATGAGAGATTAGTGACCAGGAGACCAAAAATTTTGGTCACCACAGTTTTTTTCAAGGGATAAATGACCAAAATTTATAAATTTATGTGAGCTAACTAAAAAAGACCAAGATAAATGATCACTTTTGGTCACGTGTAAAAAATAAACTGAAAAGACCAAGATAAATGACCAAATTTGGTCACGGGGTATCTAGACTAAAAATGACCACATAACAATTGGTCATTATTTGGTTATTTTTAGTTGTGTCACTCAAGCAATGGAAAATTACAATTTTGACAATGAATTTGTACAATTTACTAAATTCTAACATGACATGTGGATTCAGAGGGGGTCTCTGAATCCATCTGCCGTGTTAGAATTTAGTAAATTATAGACCTCCTCATGTATGGCAACTTAGCTTATATTGACACCAATTTAACTATCATGATAAAAAACATTTGATACACTACTAAACTAGGAGTGGTTTTGAAACATCTTTTTACGACATTAATTTAATTAGGTCTCTATTCTATCAACTTTTTTCTTTTCCTTTTCATTTCAAATTTTTTTTTGTCTCAAGAGGAAATTTAGGGCGGCAAGGTGAAGCGTAATTGGGGGTGATAACATTTTGGGTTTCAGTAAAACATTACTTTTCATTTCACTGGAAAACGGATGGGTTTTACAGAGTGGCTGATTGGAAATGGTTTAGGTTGATAAAATTCCAGATTCAGGGACTGTTTGCAATCAATATTGAGACAAATAATTATTGTAACAGAGCCCATTTAACAAGTGTTTCCTTTAATATATCAAACAATTTCCTTAGTAATCCCATCGATGAATATGTTTTCATGCAGAAGAACCCAAATGAACTGTGTTCTTCTATGAAGTACTTGGATCTTCCTAGCAATCAAGTGGGGAGTTGACCCCAAATGGGTACTTGAACCCTGTTTTTAGGTTCTTTTGGGTACGTTTTGGTTCTTTTGGGTAATTTTTGGTTCTTTTGGGTTCTCAAGGGCCACATTCTCTACAAAAAATGCTAAATTTTAATCTTACAAATGCTAAAAATAACAAGAAAATGGTGGGTTCCTCCCCCCAAACCCTAATCCTTCACTTACCTCACATTCTCATGCACTTAAATGGGAAAATTAGCCTCTTATTTTTACCATTATATTTCTAGTAGTGAAGAGGGAAAAACAATCTAATAGTAAAGGGAGAAAATAGTCCAGCAATGAAGGGATTTTGTTGCTATATTAATGTTTATTAAATTTATTTACAAAATATTAATCCTTACACTTTAAATGGCCTTCTACACTTACTTTCACCAATATTGATGTTTAGGTATGTGATAGAGTTTAGCTTTGTTTGTCATATATTGGCCAACCACTAATACATGAGATGTGGCAAACCATCCAAGACTAGAAACTAATTCTTAAAATTGCATGTACCATTCTACTTAATAATATCATAGTATTGAAAACCATGATAGAAAGAATTATATATTTTAGTGGTTTGCTCATTTATTTTTACTTTTTGAGACCTTTTGTCATTTGGCCAATGTATAGACAAAACAACATTCCTGCGAACCTGTTTTTTACCGCCAAGTTCAATTGTTGATTATTTGAAGGTGTCTTTCCCTTTATCTACCCTGAAATTCTTTTTGGATTGCTGTTGAAAGGAATCATCGAATTTTTGCGCAAAAAGATGCTTGGAAAATGGAGCAAAACGACCTTAATACGAGGTTATTCTTATTTATTTTCAAGTCTTATTTGTTAGTTGACCTGGGTTTTGGGGTTTCAATAAGCTCAGGATTTTAGTTTGTGTTGGAAGTGCCTTGGATTCAAACCTTACTTTTGATTTGCATAATCAAGGCCTCAAACAATCGTTACTAATGAACCCAAATTGATTTTTGTGGGGTTTTGCATAGCAAATTAATGTTTTCAGTAGGATTTGGTGTTTGATGGGTTTCTGCTATGATTGAATGATACAGAGTTGGCCGTAGTAGAACTTTTTGTTTTTATTTTGAGTCTCACAGCAGTTTGAATCACTTGTCGAGTCTTGGATTGGAAACTGGTAATGAGATTATAGAAATTAAAGAGTATATTGGCAGAGGTTTTTGAAGATCTTCCTGAGATTACATTTATATTAGCAGTGGGATTTAAATATCTTCATGATATTGCTTATGCTGGGTTATTGGGGTTACGAATTCCTTCATCTATTAATAACTTTGATCTTTGTGAAAGATTACAGTCATTCAAAAGAAAGGGCTTAATGTTTTGAAATGAACAATATGGGATCCAGGCACCAATTGATTTGATTAACCTGTTGAATAGTTGATAACTGAGACTGAAGATCAGTCAAACATTTTGCAAATATTATATATGATTTCTTGAAGTAGAAGATTGGACGAGTTAGTGGGTAGCAGAGTTTGCATCAAGTGGTGAGACATATGGGTTGGTTTTTGTTTGAGAAAATTGTCGTCCATCAAACATTTTAGCCGAGGGGCAGAGTTGGTTTCAGACATCGCGGATAGCCCGTGTAGATTTTTTTAAAGATTGTGCCTTTTATAGGAAAGTGCCCTTAAGACAGACCAAGATCAAACTTCCAATAGACAATTTATTTGAAGAAGAGATGAATTTGTTCCCTTAACAATTTTGGAAAAGGTTGCACAGTGTTTAGACTAGTCAATTCACTAGGATCATAGTTCATTTCCACTAGATATTTTGTTAAGAAACTTGCTGAGACAAATCTTTGAGATTTTGCATGATGTCAAGTCGATTATAAAACACCTTGCATAAGGAACCATGTCTAATTCTAGCAGTGATTCAGTAAGAATATTTTGAGGATTGTGCATCATACATTAGTTAGATTGCACTAGAATTGATAAGTTTCAGATGATGGGGAAAAGGTCAAAGAGCATGCCAAAATCAACAACTCATCAGTTATTCAAGACTAAGGCCAAAAACAGGGTTTATGACTTATAGGGAATGTTCACTGACCTGCAACAGGTTAGGAAAGAGAGCCGAGTCAATGATGCTCTAGTTTTGGAGGAGCAGGTTCATCAATTGCCGCGGCAATGAAAAGCTGAGCTACATGAGGAATCACCTACTACATCAAGGCTGGTCACTTTCTAACATCTTTTCCAAACTTTGTTTATTCTTATTTATTTTCATTCAGTAAGAACAATATAAGGGTCAATACATTGTAGATAGTTCTTTGAATCCACTTTGTATCCTATTGAAGTAAAGGTTTATGAGCTTCCTGGGTTCATGGTTATCAGATGAAGGTGCCATTATGTTTTCCTTGTATCATGTATTTGTTCTGTTGACCTCTTCAATCGTTATTATATGTGTAATGCTAAAGTCTAATATTTGCAACAAGTAACAAGAGTTAACATATCAATATATGGATAGAATAAGTTGTTTATCAAATAGTTCATTATCCTTATTGTTTGAGTTTATTATACAGGAAGCAAGCCTATGTTCGTCAGATTTGTCTTGTGATATGTGGTGTTTGTTGCAACTTCATAAAGAGGAATATGATGCGACCAGTATTCTTGCAGCACCATACAGCTCTAAGCTTTAACTTAATGAAAATACCCTTGAAGCTGCTAATCCATCTAGTTTTCAGGAGGCGATTCCACCCAATGAAATGAGAAAGGTGTTGCCAAATGATTCTTCATAATCTTAGTGTACGGTTGCTGGAAATAGTTTGAGATTGTTCTGAAAAATTGTACATTTTGGTTGTCTTTAGGACATCTATGTGGACCACGCTAATGCAGAAGCACAAAACATTGATGGGACTAGTAGGTCTGAAAACATTCATACATAATCATTACTACAAACTATTGATGAGGGCTTGGAAGCAGCAGCCCAGATGAATCGATATTTTGATCATAATCTATGCCTCTCTTTAGACCCTGAGGTTGAGGAAGAGCATATACCTAAATTTCAAGGTCCATGCCCAGGAATTTCTCCTCCTCCTAAGGCTTTCTTAGGCCCCAAATGTGCCCTTTGGGATTGTCCTAGGCCTGCTCAAGGATCATACTGGTGCCAAGACTATTGTAGAAATTTTCATAGAATGGTGGCTTGGAATGAAGGTCCACTAGGCATGGGACCTGTTTTACGACCTGGAGGCATTGACCTGAAGGATGTCCTTCTCTTTGCTGCCCTTAGTGCTAAAACTGTGGTAAAATATTTTGGGATTCCTGAATGTGAAGGTGCCGCAACAAAAAAATCACCCTGGAATGCACCTGGTATGGTATTAACATATTACAGTAGGAATACCTATTGCATGTACTTACACATTTATGGAAAAATACAAAGAAAAATGACTTTAAAATTCATGGATAACATGATTTTTTAAAGTCTCATAGGAGCTTATTGTTTTTAGAGAAACTAAATTTGTTGATAAGGGTACTTTGATTAGATACATAAGTTATTATTTTCTTCGTTGTCTGGTATTTGTGTTATTTTTGCAGAGCTCTTTGACTTGTTTGTTCTTCAAGAGGAATTTATTAGAGTGGCTCTTTTTTGACAAGCCACGAAGGGATTTTGAGAGTGGAAACAGAAAGCAATGATCATTGCGAGATTATAATGGTCGTGGATGGCATGAATCAAGAAAGCAAGTCATGAAGGAAATTGGTGGGATGAAGAGATCATATTACATGGATCCTCAGCCATCAAATTAGTTCGAATGGAATCTTTATGAGTATGAAATGAATAACTGTGATTCCTGTGATTTATATCGGTTGGAGTTGAAGCAGGTTGATTCTAAGAAGAATACAAAGGCAAAGGTAATGGGAGATTATGTCAACACTGAAAAGGTAACTACAAATTAATTAATTTCAAAGGAAAAGGTAATTTAATTTGAATATATGAAACATTAGGTGACTTGTGTACATTTAAAGAGTATCTGATAAATTAAATTACCTTTGTCGATATCTAACAATTTAGGTGACTTGTGTACATTTTCTGAAGGTTTAGTTTTCTTGCATGATTTTATTAAAAGATAATAATTTTTTTTATTTTCATCCTACCAAAAGGACATATTTCTTCTTTAGGTTGAAAAAAGAGACCCAACATAACCCCAAATTATATCAGCATAATTTCACATCGATGAGATTACATTGTCAGTTGCAGATTGCTTATTCTGTAAAAAAAATCATCCAAGTTAAGTTTTTTATAATGCTTGGACATGAATTTGAAAGTGATTGGTTAATTGACTATTAATGTATTACTGTAATTGTTGACCAGGAAGTAATTCAACAATTATATAAATTTATGTCTATTCACAATATTCCGAATGCTTTCCATATTTTCTTTACGTATAAGAGTCTTGTCAGCCTTTCCTTTGAATCAGAAGAACGAATAATAACTGTATTTCCTCTTATTTATTTTAAGAGGCTATTATTTGTTGCAAACTTAGTAGACCTTTGTAGGCATTCAATATATATGTTTTTAAAAACTATGAAATACATATCCTTGGGAAACCCTTGACCCACTAGGAAGTTCCAACTTTTGCCTTGTTTCGAAGATGTTACCCATGGTAAATTGTATTCTTCTTCAGCATTAAGAGCTCAAGATGTCAATGTGGGAATTGATCCTATGTGGGGAGGATATCACTTGTCTCAACTTCCCTGGCTAGACGCAAATCTTGTAGGGTTTACAGAATGATGAACAATTTTAAACATGTACACATGCAATACCATCTAATGTATGTATATGGTCATCTGATGTTGAAGTACATCATTATTTTTTAATATCCTATAAACATTTTTGTTGTGGATAAGTTGTTTATTCTTCCATGATTAGGTAGGTTAGAGTAACTCTCAATTATGAGTGCAAGGAAATATAATCTCATTAAGTGAACTTGTTGTATAAACTAGCATGCGACATGCTATAACATACTTATCTTCTAGGTTGCCTTCAGGAGCCAAATAAATTTATATGTCAGAAAGGGTTGATTTCTAGATAATATATAATTCTTTTTATTCTTTTTTATTCCAGCCTGTGATGCTAATTAGGGATTCACTGTTATACCTAGAACATGCGTCTTTTCTTTCCTCTAGCATGACTTGATCATGCTCTTTCATGGCTAACTCATTTATCAGTTAGTTTAGCTTACTTCATGCTTTTGTAGGAGCCCTCAGTATATCTGCAAGCTTAATTGTTGATTGTACTCTTTTAAGTTTCTTTGACCTACCTTTTTGGTCATTTGTTGGACAATAATATATTTATCTTGTTTTTTCTCTTCCCATTCTTTACCGGAATGTATTATTCTATGGTGTGCACCAGATAGTGGAATTTACTGCAATTTTCCTATATTATTTATGAATTATACATGCCGAGTGTCTAAGATTGAGTTTCCTTTGCATCCTTCTAGCCTTACACATTACAGACATGACTCCAGTAGCATTTCTTCCACTGTCAAATTTTCCTCGGGTTTATTTTCATGTAGTTGGGAAGAATCGAAAACAAGTATTTGAATTTGAAACATTTCTTGGTTATCTCCTCAAAAGGGACAAGGTAAGCCTTCAATTTTACTGCCTCTTTACAGTTTCAAAAGGTATAGGAGGGTTTTCCTACTTTTCATTGCATTAAATTATTATTGCATGGTTGTAAAGAGTGACTAATTATAGAAACAACATTTATTTTGTTTTTAGTTACTTCTATAGCATACTAGACAGTAGTTCAGTTAATAATGGAAACATTCATTCAACATGTTTGATCCCAAATTAAGTGAAGCATGCCCGAAGGATCTATAGATCTAAGGATATTAATATGCAATTGCAATATGGTTATCAAATTCCCATATGTTTTTAATTTGGTTTAATTGTTTCTTTAAAAAAATGGTGGCCTGAAAAAATTGTTTCTTGTATATCGTCTGTGTTAAAGGTTGTTGTTTGTCATTTTGGATGGTATGAGTTCCTTATAATACCACCTGCTGGAAATTTTGATCATGTTGGTGTTGCTTATCTCCTTATTAAATCTCCTAGGGATGGTGAAGTTCCAGGTTGTTGCTGCATCATAATGATAAATGGTTATCAACTTATTAGTAATTAGATTTGTTTTCTTTGCTTTGCCAGTTATATTTTCATTATTTGATTGTCTTTTATTGAAAAATATCCTTGCTGATAACAAAGGTTTGCTGGTCAAATAACAGAATTAGAGAACCCATGCTTGCTCAAGTGGATGTTGTAATTCAGCTGCAAAATCTAACTTTATACTCCAGGGTATTGCGGGATCATATAATATGTGAAGATTCTCATTCTAAGGTGGTTGTAGAGGATGCTTACTTGGAGCCACAAAATTCTCAAACATTACATCTAAGGCCGGTGAAGGGCAATGAAACTTGTGGGATCTATAATTACCATCAACAAGGTGGACCTTACACGAATGTGTTAGCTCCACCTGAACACATAATTCCTTTCGTAGAGCATCTAAAAATGTCAGCAGATGTATTCAGAATCTTACCTTCCAATGCTCACAATACTACGAGATTAGAGGGAAGATCTTTCCTTCTTGGGGAGTCTCACAACTCACTCCAAGTCTCAAAGGAAGACACGGATTAAATATTCCTAGCCCTCTTGTGTCAGGAGATGTTTGTTCCATGCCATTATCTTGCTTGAGACAAATCTTGTAAAGAGACATATAGCAAGTTGCTTACTTCCTACTTACCTTCAAGTTTGAGCAAGAGACCTTGTGACCAACTTACTAACATAGTTTGTATGTATGTATGTTAGACAGTGCAAATCCCTCTACCTTACAATCATAACAATATTTATTTATGGGCTCAAATTTTAGTGCAAATGTCCCAATTCAGTGTGATTTGGTTCATGTACAGTGGACTGATGTTTTTCAAGAATTTGTGTTGGTGAAATGGATACTAGCCATTTTTGCTCAATTTTAAGCATTTATTTTTTCTGTTTGATGTGTTATTTTCTTAAAATGACTTATCAACATATTTCCTCTAATATTTCGAGGTACTTGGGTGGAACCTTTGATGTAGATTCGTTGGTAGAGAATTTGTTACATCAGCTTCCAGGAAACTTGGCCATCATTATAAATGTATATGACACAACCAATAAATAGTTTCCTATGCTGATGTATGGTACGTGCTCTAATAGCCACCACATAAGCGAATTGGATTTTGGAGATCCTGATAGAAAGCATGAACTGCCTTGCGTGTATGTCTTGTGAATTTTTAATAGTCAATGGTGTGTAAGGAGTTTTATCAGATGGCATTTCTTGTGAATTTTTGCATGATATGTTTGTGAGGAAGTCAGATTGTATCAATAAACATTCCCATTACACATGTACAGATATTTTGTAAATAATAACGTACCAATTCAATGGATTCATTAATAGACATTACTAGTTAACTTAGTACTATAATGAGTAGATCTTACAAATTTTGTTGGGGGCGTTCAGTTGGACTATGTTGAGAATGGTTTCTCTTTTATGATGAATTATTGCTTAATCAATGTCCAGACATTTAAGACAGTTTGATTTAAAATTTTATTGTGGTCATTGTTCCTGGATCCCGGAGACAATGGATGTAAAGGATTCTCGTCACAACTTTGTACACTTTTCATTTAATTTTACTGTTCCCTTTGTTAAAAAGTGTATGACTTGTGCAGCTGCTATAAATATTTACATTACATTACATATGTAGACAGATTATAAATAACAACATCTCAATTCGCTAATAAAGAGTTGTTACACAAGCACAGTTCTTGTTACTTGGTATGAACCTCGTAGGTAGATTACACGCATGAATAGATTTTACAAATTGTGTATGGGACACAGTAGGACTTCAGTGAGAATAGTTTCTCCTTTATGTGCTATATTGCAACTTCAGTCATATTGCAACAACTGGATGTAAGACTTTGTTGCAAGGAACAATTTCTTAAAAGGCAAACACTAGAGTACAAAAATCCTTTCTGCCATAACTATAGACCTTAACACTTAAATTACAAATATAAACAAGAATGCACATACTTGTCCCAAAAATCACTTGTTTGACCACTAGAATTCAATTTCTAAACTCCGTGATTAGCCCGCCTTATTCTTGTCTGGTAAGAGAGTGTACTCGCCAGCAATCGCTCCCAACATGACAACATGGTCAATCTGAATGGTGACCTTCCCAAATGAGCTCTTCCCAAAGCTACTCTTTTTCTTGCAAGATATGTGAAGCTTTTGACCTTTCGATGGGCTGTCAAAATCCCAAGCAAAAACTTCATCCCATTCTGCAGTTGGACCAGTTGACACAACCTTAGTTTTCCTTGGTGGACCATTCCCAAGTGTAAGTTTGCAGTATGCACTTGGGTTTCCCACCAACTGCTTCAGGTTTATGCCTTGCTTGATAGTTACCAATAGAGTTCCTAGTAGGAACTGCAAGAGGAGCTCTGCCTTTTATTGAAAAAGAGGCGGTCCTGATTGAATCAAATACTAAAGAATTGGAATAGCCTCTACTGCAGCAACAGCTTGAGCTTTTCCAACTTCAGCTGTACATGTTGACCAAGCTTGTCTAAGAAGAAAAAGTGAATCCAAGGCTACTTCCTGAGTTGCTTCTGGCCCAGACTTCAAGGCATCAACTAAATGAGGGATGCAATTTGTAGCTTGATCCATTCCTCTGAGCCTTGGAAAATTGTCGAACAGAGCATTTAATGCTTTCAAATAATCTTCACTTATAGTGGTCGTGGCCCATAAGTCCTTTTCAATGGCAGCAACCAAAGCTCGGACAGTGTCACTAGAGGCATATTCCTAAACGGTAGTACTTTAGAACATAAGCTTTATAAAAATAGCTGTCTGGATTTCCGTATCAGGATCACTATAGCTGATAAGGTCAAGGACAACCTAAATTCCGCCAACTTCTGCAACTGCTCGCTTATTTGAGTGGCTGTACATAACTAGATTTTGCAAGGCACAGATGGCAACCACCTTCATCTCATATGTTGGTTGGTCGTCAAGTAGATTCACAAGTGCACGGCCGGCAGAGATTGCATCTGTTGTCCGTGCCAGAGTCTCATTTTGAAACAGATCCCCTAGTGCAAGAGTAGTTAGCATTCTTTCTTGCTGAGTCTGAGTCTGAGGATCAAGCAAATACTGAGATAATGGAGAAATTGCCGATTTTGCAACTTTCAAGTCTACTATCTTGACATTATTCAGTAAGGAGTCCAGGATTCTTGCTGCAACCTCCTCACACTGATGACACCTAAGAAGTTCCAAGAGCTCCTCAATGGCACCACTTTCTGCCATGGCTTCAGCACTAGATGCATCATCAGTCTCCAGAACAAGAAGGGCATTTAATGCACCTACACCGGTTGGTTCTGAACCAGAGAAGAGCATTTTTAATAGGACTGCAATAGGTACCTCCAAATAATACTGGGAACTGAATTGTAAAATACTTGATAATAAAGAAGCTGCAGATTCCCAGAATGCATGGGGAAGTGGAGGGTCAACCTGTAGAATCACCTTTGACAGCTCAGCAACTCCACCCACATTTGTAATTGCATTTGGCCAGCTTAATGAAACACTTTCAAGAGATTTGATTTCCTTTTGTTGCAAAGTGGACGTACCAGACCCAAGAACCTGAACCAGAGGGCCAATTGCCTGTTGAGTGATCATGTCCCTCTACAAGTATTCCTCCAGAAGTGAATGAGAAAGTAGTTATGTTGCAAGCTGCTGCACCGCCTGCAATGGTGAATCCAATAGAGGAATCAGTGGCTCCACTCCCTGAGAAGGTGTCATCTTGTAGGTAGCACGTCGTTGAGGATTCTCTAAGATATTCACCAGCACCTGCATTGCACTATGCTTCCCTGCAGCACTAAAGTCAGGTCGAGTTAAAGATGAGAAAAGAGGCTCGACTACTTTTGCAGTTGATGTTCCTTTTGCAATGCTGTCATTATTTGTCACTATATGAAGTAATTCTGCCATCACAGCACACAGAGAATCTGGTGCTTCTAGAAGAATTTCTGGTATGTTTTCAACCACCCCAGCTTTAATCATATCAAGCTTGCAAAGTGGCTGATTTTTTCCTAACTTCGCCAGGGAATTTATAACAGCCTCATGAAGAGGAGAATTCGCACCAAATAGAAGTCCAACAAGTGGAACAACAGCACCATGTGCAGCAATAAGCTCTGCCAGTTTTTCATCATCTAATAGGTTATCAAGAGCACGGACTACAGCATGGTGGGCTGGACTGAACTCTGTAACAAGAAGAGAAACTAGAGGTTCAACACATCTGGTTGCAGCTATTGTAGATCTAATTCTTGAATTCCCAAAGAGAACACAACACAACTCTACAGCGTCCTCTTTCATCCCCATTGAGCAATTTGAAGAAAGAATTTGGCATAACACATCCACTGCATTTGTTTCAACATTAACAACTACAAGTGCTCTTGAAGGATTTTCAAACAGCAACCTGATCAATGCACCAACTACAGCACGTTGTTCATTTTCTAACCCAGAGCTAAGAATTTCAACAAGAGGCTTGATAGCATGCCTGGCTGCTTCCCCAACCTTAATGTGCTCTGCTGCAAAAAGACCTTCCAAAGCTCTTGCTGCACTGTATCTTGATCCCTTGGTACCCAAGTGTAATACTGCAACCAACTGATTGACAGCTCCAACAACAGACTCATGTCGTCGTATCTCAGGACTACTAAAAAGAATCCTTAATAACTCTGCCAGTGCTTCTTCTATAGCATCTTGACGACCAAGAGAGAGATACTTTGTTATGGCTTCTATAGCCCCAGCTTATGCCATTACAAGATTGTTTGAATTATTATCTATTGCTAGTTGAGTTAAAATCCCTAGTGCCAAGGAAGGAGCACCTGGATGATCTGGAACAGGTTTCAACAGTTCAACCAAGGCAGGTATTGCTTTGCGAGAAGTTGCACCAACCTTAATATCATCAACTCTGAACAATCGCTCCAGAGCTACATGGTCTAGATCATGTACCAGTGAGAATTCCTCAGACAGTTCTATAAGTTTTGAGATGTATGCTTCAGCACAACCAAGTAAAGGTATAAGTCCACCAACAACACCAGAATTAGCTACGGCAAGCAAAGTACCTCTGCTTCCATTGCAGATCAGACTGGTTAGAGCTTGTGCAACAAAGTATTTTTTTGCAGTTTCCTCATATTTCAGTAAAATTGCAAGTGTAGGGATGGCTCGCATTGTTGCAGGTTCATGAATTATATCCCTATCCTAAAATAGAATTGCCAATAAGACATCACATACCCATATACTGCCATTTTCTTCAGTGTCAATCTGCTCATCAAACAGTTTCAGTTGTCAATAAGTCTGAACAATAAAATGCTATATTTACAAGAGCATATACAAAGATTAAGGTCACTAAAAGCTTGAGATAGAGAAAATGAACAGATCAGCTTTAAAATGTAACTATAAATAGAATAACCAGATACCTAGACAAATGGAAGAACGAAACAAAGTGTAAGCAAAATCTAGTTTACATGACATACTGGAGGTAAAGGATGGAACTTCATTTTCATGGAAAAATAAGAATCAAAGGGTGAAAACAAGATTCCAATCAAATAGAAAAATGCACAGAAGGGTTCAACAAAAAATTCCAATAAATAGCATTATGTTGGTTCACTATAAAGACGTCATAGATTCCATATTTTCTATACTTTTCATCAAATTGCTCAAAAAGGCAATTTTATATATAATTGCTAGATATGGTAAATCTTATCCAACTTCTGAACAGAGCAGCTTGTTTGTTTTCTCGTAGTTCTCAATGCTCTTTCAATTATCCCACCTATTTAATCTGAAACAGATGCAATACAAGACAAGAAAATTACCTACACAACTTGAGAGGAAAAATTTTAAATTCTCTCTGTGAGGATCTCAATTGCATCATCCTCCATTATAGAAAACTTATTTTTGCTATCATGAGATGCCATCACAGAAAGTAACCATATAGCTACAGAGCACCCTGAAGTAGTAGCTGTAAAATTTTCAATAGTTGAATCAATTTCCTGCCGTTCTTTATTGGTTTTGAAGGTATTTCTATCTCTCTCCACTTCATTGTCATGACTGTTGTTATCCAAACCCATGTCCAATGTCCCAGATCCAAGTATTTCAACAAGACACTGTATAATCTCAAAGTTGAGGTTAGCTTCATTGAGAGCTTTCATTGATTTCTCTTTGTGTACCTTTGCAGCACAAACCAGAAGGGCCGTTCCTCCTGCTTTGACTTCTATGCTAATAGAGTTTATGACACGTCCTGCAATTGCAGCAATGCATCCAGATGTGCCACTTATCAAGTCACCCAATCCATCAGACTGATCTAGGCAAAGCCTTGAAATAATTTCTATAGATTTTTCCTACAAAGGAGGCGATCCAGCGGCTAAGCATGAAACAAGAGGCCCTACACTCTGGGGAGCTTCAGTGAGAACTTCCCATGGTGGTCGACTATATGTGACCCCACCTTTAACTCTAGATAAAGAAGCAAGGGCATCTAATGCTTCCGATGTAGCATCATATTCTAAATTGGCAGCCACAAAAAGTGCAACTAAGGAAAGCAGAGTTCCAGCATGATGGATTCTTTCGCACAGTGTATCATCGACATGTCGAGATTGAAGAAGACATGCAATTGTTGCAGCATCATGTGTCTTTCCATCATGAGTTCCCTCTCGCAAGACCCTAGTTATTGGTAAAATAATATCCTCAACTTGTACCTCTTCTACAATGTCAGCATCTAACAGAAGATTAGAGAGAGTTGTTGTTCCCTGTTCTACCACTTCTACCACTGAAGATTTTGCAAGGTTAACTAATGGTGTAAGTGCATCTCTAGCTAACTTTGCAACCTCCTGGATCTGTTTTATTGAACATAAAATAGTAGAAAAACAACGTGCTGCCTCAATCAAAATCTGTTTTGATCGTGTATTGAGGAGCTTCATGACTAGTTCAATGCTTTCAATTGCAATATTGCTTTCATGCAAATCCTTCCTGCAGTTAAATAATGATGCAAGAACTGAAGCAGATTTAGCTCGAGTATTGTCATTAGTAGAACAAAGTATTTTAATCATTGTTTCAACTGCATCATTTGCAGCACTCCCTTCCAGTAAAATTTCACTTAGGGGTGCAACTGAAAGTAGAGATCTCAATGCCTCCAGAACATGAACTTTTGATTCTGGTAAGTCACCTGTCAGCAAAGCGGTGAGTTGGCTAATAGTGATTCTATCTAATTTATGGGTAAGATGGTTCAGTGTCCTTGTAGCAATTTCTTTTCCACTCGGAATAGCAATTTTCAACAACCATATTAGCGCAGGTACATTATCTGCACTTTCAACACATGCACGAATATCTTCACTGTGATTACAGAGATTTCCAATAACGGTTGCAGAGTCCTCTTTTGCTTTTGAAGATCCAATCTCCAGAATATGGACAAGGGGAGGTATGCCACCTGCAGCAGTAATTTCCCATTTTCTCTCATCATTTTCATTTGACAACATACAAAACAATGCCACTGCACATTCCTGCTGCTATTCTGAAGAAATCCCAAAAAGCGAAATCAAGAGATGAACTCCCTCACTACCTTGAAGGGCATGCCACAAATTACTTGCACTGTTGCAGAGAATTTGAAGAGACCTTATAAGCTCCTCTTGAACTTCATCTACATCCATTGTGATTAAACCCACAAGCAAACGCTTTGCTTCTGCTTTTTCAAGCTTACTACTTAAGTAGTTATTACCATACAAGCTCGCAAGGGCTTCTATTATACATTCTTGTACAAGAAACGATGATTGAGCCTTGAATTGTTTAATCAATACTTGTTCAATAAACACTGGGTTTGCTACTTTTGTGCTTTCTGTACTACCATCATAGATCATAAGGGCTAAAGCTAATGCCCCTATCGTGTCAGCAATCTGAGAATCTGATGTGCAAGATTGAAGACTTTCTCCAAGACTAGAAATTACTAAAGATAGTCCACTTGATATGTTAGACAGAGCACACATTGCATTTTCTTGCAATGCTTGTGCAAATTATCGGGCTTTGTTAAAACTTGAAAGATGGGTAAAGTAAAACCAAGGCTAGACTATCTCAGTATGGTGATTGTCTGATTAATAGTATTGCTTGTTATAATTTGTCACTGGATTTTCATTATGTTATTCTCTTTAATGTTGTTTCTTTCTCTTGTTCTGTTTGGCATATAAAATCAAAAATAAATTAACACTCTTCTATTTTGGTTTAGGAGTGGGCCTTTAACCACACAGCGCAGCCTCCCATTCTATGTTGTTTCATCCACTAAGGTATGTAGTAATTTATTGGGTGAGAACCTACTTGTGTTTAGAACATATTTTAGCAATGTATTTGTCATGTAGGTCAATGCACCTATAAAGCAAAGACCACAGGCACTTGATTCTCTCTTTGAAAACATGAAGGAGAAAAGGATGAGGGAACAATAGGCTCAAACAGGAGGTAGAAGAAGAAAGAGGGTCGTGACTAGAACACTACCCAAGTCACAACTATTTCTTTGTCGGTGCTGCGATTACTAGTGGTACAGTTACTATAGAAAGTTGTGGCACAAGCAAACTATAGGCAGACCTTAGTACTATATTGTCCTAATCTTGAAGAATTAATTCTTCACGAGTGTGTTAATTTTATTTGAAAGATTCCTTAGTGATGAATTTGTTGTTTATATGCTATAAAATGACACGGAGATGTAAAATTTGCTGAAGTACTTGAGACACTATTGCATGGACTGCTAAAAGAAAATACTCTTCCACTATACATAACTCTGTTGGAAGAAGAAAGAGGGTTGTGACTAGAACACTACCCAAGTCATAGTTATTTCTTTGCTAGTGCTGCTATGACTGGTGGTACAGTTACTGTAGAAGGTTGTGGCACAAGCAGCCTGTAGGTAGACCTTAGTGCTATATAGTCCGAATATTGAAGAATTAATTGTTCACGAGTGTGTTAATTTTATTTGAAAGATTGCTTAGTGATTAATTTGTTGTTTATATGCTATAAAATGATAGGGAGATGTAAAATTTGTTGAATTACTTCAAAAAATGGGAGCAAAAGTCACGTGGATTGAAAATAGTGTGACTGTGACAAATCTAGAGGTCAGATCTTGTGAGGTTACCTTCAGTTAAATTTCCTTTGGTGGGATCATTTTGAGTATTTTGTTTCTACTATTTTAGGATTTTGCAGATGGAAAGTTTCCTTATTCCAACATCCTCCCTGGACCAACTATCAAGCATTCTTGCTTGACTCAACACCAAAAAATATTGAAGAATTCAATATTTGTAAGGAATTTTAATGACCAAAAGTCTTCACAATGAAAACTCTTGTTCGAATTGAGTTGCTCACCAGGGTTGCATTCTCCCTTTGGTCTTTCCCACCCAATTGGCTTGTTCGAAAGGGATGAGGCTGGTTGCAAGTCCCAAGTGAATTTGGCAAGATAGACACCCCTTAGACCTAGCATCTAAGCTGAAGAAAGTCCATGTTATGCAGTGCAACCCCTTGGGGCAATTTTCTATAAGGACTTTCAACGAAAAAGGTTATTTATTCTCCAAGACAAATTTTAATTTTTGTGTTTCCTTCTCAACTCTTCCACCCACAATAATGGGCTCTTCATCAAATTTCTCCATTTTCAAAACTCATGTTCTGTCTCCTACATAACTTCATCATCCTGTTCATAACATCTTCATTCACATTTCAATTGACCGACAATATTGCACATCCATTATATTATGTTTTCTGAGGTCTTTGCTTTGTACAATTTGTTGAATTTCTGCATATGTTGAACTTTACATACTTCCACTACTGCTGGTATTAGTGGCTCAAGCCAGCACCTCCCAATTGTAAAATTATTCAAAATCACTATATGAAAAATTATCTTGAAAAGGTTTTGCAAAAAGTTGTTATCCATATTTTGAAGAATTTATATCTGAATTTGAAATCATCAGATGAAAAAGCTTATTCTATAAGTGCAGGTCAGTTTGAATGTGATATAATTGCTTACTTATTTTCATTAGTTTTTTCAAGTCTAGGAGAGGTTGATGTTGATGAAATCGATTTGTCTTTTTTCTGAATGTTGAAAACAAATCCCTGGAAGAATCATAGAAAAACCAAGCGAAGATGTTGAACCGGGGACTTTCTTTTTAGCTAAAAGTTAAAACTGGGTGAACCATTGTATGATTCATACTACAAACTAGTTGAAGTAGAAACACTCCCAAATAGAAACACTTCCAACGGCTATAGAAGAATTCTAGCATCTAATAAACTCTCCCACTATGAGTGCAATGGTGTGTTCTCTCCCACTATGAGTGCAATGTTGTGTTTTGAAGGTCTGATTGGGCCTCTAAGACTTGTTGATTATATAAATTCTTGTTTATCGCCCTGTTCTCTTAATGCAAAATGATAAATTGCACCCATGTGAAACAAACCCTTCTAGCTATACTAGTCACCCATTGATGAGAGAATGGAGGATCTAGTGAACATACCATTATCTTTTGAAGATGCACTTGTTGCTTTGTTTGACCACAGTGATAAAAACTTCAAAGTTATGTAAAAACATTGTAAAAACATTGTTAGGAATCCCTAGGTTACACCCCTATCATCCTAAACTAGCCTAGCTACCATCCCCTTCAATCCTAGCCAACTTATCCCTCAACCCAAGGGCATTTGCATCACTGATTTGGCCTATAGAACTTAACGACCTGCGTTACACTCACCTTGGATTGGATTCTTTCCTCCATGATCCCAAGGCCATAAAACTTCAATCCAAGGGCTCTAGGCTCCTTATTCATCCATCTTCATACTTCTCATCCCTCCATAAACTCTTAACTGTAGATTCATAAAGGAGGCAACCATCACCATATTTCCTTAGCTCATTTTACCCTACACCAACCTACCAACATCCCTTTGACACCTAAGCTATAAAATCTCAAACGTTGCACACCCTAGGCCCTAATATAGTCCCGAAGATCACTGTTGGTTAAAATTTGTCTGGTTTGTCTTCCCATAATTCCATCCTACCACAAGGCACCTACTTTATTGTGATTGTCTTCTCAGCCATCCATCTATTGGACACCTAAAACATAAACACAAGAAGATCATAAAGCTTTACAATCTGATCTATTTTGGATGCTTATTTAATGGTAAAGATTAGTATTATTAATCTCTGCAACTTGTTGGAATTCTTCCCATAAGCATGACATATGTATTTATCCTTTGACTGGGCATCTTGAATAACACTTGTCATTGTATTTATATTGCGTACTGTCATACTGAAAATTGCATTCTTAAGTTGAAGATTTTTATTTTGATTTTCATTGGCATTTGGAATACCTGGGTATTATCTCTGTCCCACAATGATACTAGGCATACATATTGATTAATTGGTTGCTTCTATTATCAGTATAATTTCATAAGTGTAAGTTTAGTATTGGAAACTTTCCCATAAACCAAATCTGAACTACATATCACTACCTTGCAATTACAATACTGACATTGGGATTGTGTTTATACTTGGTACAAAAACTTTGGAATCCTTTTCATCACTCTTGAAGTAAATAAATTGGAGATAGCATGCATATTGAAACATAAGAAGAGCTGCAATTTCCAACAGAAGTACATGCTATGACAGACATATCTGTTTTGTCATTGGGTTTCCTTGAGGCATACATACTATACACCTTTGAAATTCACACTTGATTAAATACTTCATTTTTGGAAATTGTTTTGGTCAACTTGATAGTTTTATTTCCTTGATATCTACAAGAGAATCATGTTATTTTAAGCATTTGATGAGTTTTGGAATCATTCTAGAACATAACTACTGTATAGTCAACAAATATGAATCATTTGGGCATATTGATTTAAAACTGGGAATCACTGATAGTGTAAATTCTCCTTCCTTTTGGCAAGCACTATAGATCAATATTTGGAAACTCTGAGATCTAGCTGCCTCCATTGAGGATGGTACAAGAAGTAGCAGTGAAGTCTGAAGAATTGATTTCTCCCTTCAATTGTCCAATTTTTGGTTCTACATATCTAAAAGTATTCTTACCGTTTCTAGAATCCATAGCATTTACTTTCTTATTGATAATAACACCTTTATTGGTTTTATGTCCAATCTATCCACCTGCAATATGTCTGTCTTATTTGAGCAAGGAAACTTTTTGTGACTTAACATCATAGTAGTTTAATATAATCAAGTCATGATTCTCTCTAGATCTGCAGAGAGAAGGATGCACAAATTTTAGATGCTGCACTTGGTCTATATGGATTTTGTGATAATATTGTTTTCATAGTTTAACACCCTACCCTCTCTTCTTTTGGGGCAAGTTGTAACTCACTTCTGAATAGCTTGTGCTAATCAATTTATGCGTTGGATGATCATGTTCCATATCACATTTTGAATCATTACAAGATATTTTTTGGAGTTGGTTAAATATATTTGGGCTTCTATTTAAACTTACCTTATTTTGTACCATAGATGATTTCATACTGATAAGAGTTCTATTTCGTTGTGATATGCTTCAAAGCACAGATTCAGATGATGAGGTGTTGTTTGATGCCACACAAGGTCTAATGGAAAGGCTTGCAATAGAAGCATATGAAGTTTCCATGGTAATTCCAATAAGAAACCTTGTAAATGTAGTTCTTAGAGAATGTTAGTCCATTGGTTTTGACTACTATGTTGTCATTTTTCCACTAAAAAGGTGAAAATAGAAGCTAGGATTATGGAGGGTGACATAAGTAAAGCACTTTGTCGTGAAACTGTAAGAATCAATCCCGCTGCACTTGTCATGGGAACAAGAGGACTAGGGATAATCAAGAGGTAAGACCCTTTTATTTTGAATACTCTGCATCTCCTTGTAAGCTTAAAGTTGTGTTTAAAAGTTAGAGCATATCTGAAATGCGAGTATGCTATTTTTGGTTCAAATGTTTTGTTTCTGACATCTTCTATGATTTGAAGTGTATTGCAAGGGAGTGTGAGTGAGTACTACTTTCACCATAGCAGCTTCCCTATAGTGCTTGTTCCTCCCAAAGGTAAAGTTAATCTACATTTTGTTTTCTCCTTATCAAATTCAAAGTAGTTGTTACGCATGTAGGTCTGGACCTGCATACAACATTCTGTTTTCATACAGAAACTTGTATCCAAATCATGTTGTTGGTTTTCAAAAGGATTCAACCTGCAAAAACGTAGCAGTAAATATAGTTTCACAACCAATTGTGTCGTTTATCATGAAGTATACGAATAGAATAATGATATAACCATGATTATGATAAAAAATCATAGCATATCAATAATATTATCATCAAACAAAATAACAGTAATGAAATAATGAAAACAATAGCAACATACACACTATAGTGTTTGGTCGAGCTTGTGCCAACAGGGTTGCTGAGCTATATAGACCAGGAAATCCAATGTGTTAATGAAATATAGTAACATGGTGTGAATGAGTCAGATATGCCAAAAAGACTAGGCACTTGTGCTTCACCTCGTTCTTGCTTATGCCATTCTCTTGCTACTTGTGCTTCACCTTGATCTTGCAGACAAGATTATTTTACCTTATACAAACGAGTAGTCTGAGTGACTTTGAGATCTAGCTGCCTCCATTGAGGATGGTATAAGAAGTAGCAGTGAAGTCTGAAGAATTGATTTATCCCTTCAATTGTCCAATTTTTGGTTCTACATATCTAAAAGTATTCTTACAATTTCTAGAATCCATAGCATTTACTTTCTTATTGATAATAACACCTTTATTGGTTTTATGTCCAATCTATCCACCTGCAATATGTCTGTCTTATTTGAGCAAGGAAACTTTTTGTGACTTAACATCATAGTAGTTTAATATACTCAAGTCATGATTCTCTCTAGTTCTGCAGAGAGAAGGATGCACAAATTTTATATGCTGCACTTGGTCTATATGGATTTTGTGATAATATTGTTTTCATAGTTTAACACCCTACGCTCTCTTGTTTTGGGGCAAGTTGTAACTCACTTCTGAATAGCTTGTGCTGATCAATTTATGTGTTGGATGATCATGTTCCATATCACATTTTGAATCATTACAAGACTTTTTTTGGAGTTGGTTAAATATATTTGGGCTTCTATTTAAACTTACCTTCATTTGTACCATAGATGATTTCATACTGATAAGAGTTCTATTTCATTGTGATATGATTCAAAGCACAGATTCAGATGATGAGGTGTTGTTTGATGCCACACAAGGTATAATGGAAAGGCTTGAAATAGAAGCATATGAAGTTTCCATGGTAATTCCAATAAGAAACCTCCTAAATGTAGTTCTTAGAGAATGTTAGTCCATTGGTTTTGACTGCTATGTTGTCATTTTTCCACTGAAAAGGTGAAAACAGAAGCTAGGATTATGGAGGGTGACGTAGGTAAAGCACTTTGTTGTGAAACTGTAAGAATCAATCCCGCTACACTTGTAATGGGAACAAGAGGACTGGGGATAATCAAGAGGTAAGACCCTTTTATTTTGAATACTCTGCATCTCCTTGTAAGCTTAAAGTTGTGTTTAAAAGTTAGAGCATATATGAAATGCGAGTATGCTATTTTTGGTTCAAATGTTTTGTTGTTTCTGACATCTTGTATGGTTTGGATTGTATTGCAAGGGAGTGTGAGTGAGTACTACTTTCACCATAGTAGCTTCCCTATAGTGATTGTTCCTCCCAAAGGTAAAGTTCATTTACATTTTGTTTTCTCCTTATCAAATTGAAAGTAGTTGTTATGCATGTAGGTCTGGACCTGCATACAACATTCTGTTTTCATACAGAAACTTGTATCCAAATCATGTTGTTGGTTTTCAAAAGGATTCAACCTGCAAAAAAGTAGCAGTAAATATAGTTTCACAACCAAGTGTGTCATTTTTCATGAAGTCTACGAATAGAATAACGATATAACCAGGATTATGATAAACAATCGTAGCAGATCAATAATATTATCATCAAACAAAATAATAGTAATGAAATAATGAAAACAATAGCAACATACACACTATAGTGTTTGGTCGAGCTTGTGCCAACATGGTTGCTGAGCTATACAGACCAGGAAATCCAGTGTGTTAATGCAATATAGTAACATGGTGTGAATGAGTCAGATATGCCAAAAACACTAGGTACTTGTGCTTCCCCTCGTTCTGGCTTATGTCATTCTCTTGCTACTTGTGCCTCACCTTGATCTTGCTGACAAGATTATTTTACCTTATACAAATGAGTAGTCTGAGTGACTCTGAGATCTAGCTGCCTCCATTGAGGATGGTACAAGAATTAACAGTGAAGTCTGAAGAATTGATTTCTCCCTTCAAATGTACCAATTTTTGGTTCTACAAATATAAAAGTATTCTAATAGTTTCTAGAATCCATAGCATTTACTTTCTTATTGATAATAACACCTTTATTGGTTTTATGTCCAATCTATCCACCTGCAATATGTCTGTCTTATTTGAGCAAGGCAACTTTTTGTGACTTAACATCATAGTAGTTTAATATACTCAAGTCATGATTCTCTCTAGTTCTGCAGAGAGAAGGATACACAAATTTTAGATGATGCACTTGGTCTATATGGATTTTGCGATAATATTGTTTTCATAGTTTAACACCCTACCCTCTCTTCTTTTGGGGCAAGTTGTACCTCACTTCTGAATAGCTTGTGCTGATCAATTTATGTGTTGGATGATCATGTTCGATATCACATTTTGAATCATTACAAGATTTTTTTTGGAGTTGGTTAAATATATTTGGGCTTCTATTTAAACTTACCTTCTTTTGTACCATAGATGATTTCATACTGATAAGAGTTCTATTTCGTTGTGATATGCTTCAAAGCACAGATTCAGATGATGAGGTGTTGTTTGATGCCACACAAGGTCTAATGGAAAGGCTTGCAATAGAAGCATATGAAGTTTCCATGGTAATTCCAATAAGAAACATTTTAAATGTAGTTCTTAGAGAATGTTAGTGAATTGGTTTTGACTGCTATGTTGTCATTTTTCCACTGAAAAGGTGAAAACAGAATCTAGGATTATGGAGGGTGACGTAGGTAAAGCACTTTGTCGTGAAGCTATAAGAATCAATCCCACTTCACTTGTAATGGGAACAAGAGGACTGGGGATAATCAAGAGGTAAGACCCTTTTATTTTGAATATTCTACATCTTCTTGTAAGCTTAAAGTTGTGTTTAAAAGTTAGAGCATATCTGAAATGCGAGTATGCTATTTTTGGTTCAAATGTTTTGTTGTTTCTAAAATCTTATATGGTTTGAAGTGTATTGCAAGGGAGTGTGAGTGAGTACTACTTTCACCATAGCAGCTTCCCTATAGTGATTGTTCCTCCCAAAGGTAAAGTTCATTTACATTTTGTTTCCTCCTTATCAAATTGAAAGTAGTTGTTATGCATAGAGGTCTAGACCTGCATACAACATTCTGTTTTCATACAGAAACTTGTATCCAAATCATGTTGTTGGTTTTCAAAAGGATTCAACCTACAAAAAAGTAGCAGTAAATATAGTTTCACAACCAAGTGTGTCATTTATCATGAAGTCTACAAATAGAATAATGATATAACCATGATTATGATAAACAATCGCAGCAGATCAATAATATTATAATCAAACAAAATAACAGTAATGAAATAATGAAAACAATAGCAACGTACACACTTTAACACACTTGGATTTAAATGGGAAACCTGAGTAGGAGGAGGAAAACCCACTGTCAAAATGGCATAGCTTGGTTATATTTGGGAGAATAAGAGTACACTAGTACAGCTAATAACATAAGTTCGTAATAGAGATAATAGCTAACCTATTCAGCTTGGGACTAGGTCTCTACATAGCCTAAGGTTATTGACAATATCAATAGATTGATCAATGACCCTATCTAATGGTTTGTTTGATCTTGACAATATTGATCATGCACTTTATTTATAAATTATTACATTGTTTGCGTCAATACCTTATGGGCTTTACTTACAAAAAATTGGGTGCATTCCTACACAACAGGCTTATATAACACTAAACATTATATTTATCTGAATGTCTAGATTTCAAAATATTCTACCAACTCTTATCTCTTTTGTGCTATTTTTACAGAGGCTGGTGACCAATCAATATTATAGAAATCCGGCCAGATCTCTATTTCACATGGACACAAGAAAGCATGCTTGCATTTGGTATGATTTTAGTGCCAGTCTCAGGTGATTGTGGACTAATCTATTTGCAGAAATTGATTGTGTGTATGTGTTGAGCACAAGTGATTCTAAAGTTTATCAGATCAAAAGTTCATATTTTGAAGGCAAAGTTTATTAGATCAAAAGCACAGGCCATGACTAATGATATTGAGGTTGTTTCAAACAATTTTACCACTGGTATGCATATATTACATTCCTAGAAGTCTTTTACTATTAGGAAACCTAACTGTCCAACATGCCAAATGAGTTCAAATGGAAAAAAAAATAACAAGCAGTAGTTCTTTTTAGATTCGTGATTATAATTCATAGAAGTATTTTTTTGCATATACTAGTATATATGATTTTATTCCAAAGTGGCTAGGTTGTATGGGTGTGGTGCATGTATGAATGTCGTTGTGTTGTTATGGCATGTCACTAGAATATGTATGTATATATAGATAAAATTCATGAAATTTTTTGAGTGAATATAAAGTGAATTTTCCAGAGTCCAGAGTCCAAGAAAGAAAAACTCATGATTTTTTTTTATTATATATAGATATAGAGGATAAAATATGATGGTTGTTGGCTTGATGCCTAAACTATGTCATGAACACTTTGAGGCTGACAAGTTAAAAAGAAATTTTTATAATTTTCATTTGTTTATATACAAATATATGTTTGAAACAAGGACAAGGTAGGCATGTAGGAAATTGGGAATGTTGATGCTATTTGATGGGTTTTGATTATACTGGTGGTTGATTATAACATCACAATAGTTTGATGGGGTTCTAAATCATTCATTAGTTTCCATAGTTGTCATGTCATTCGCTAACCACATGACATATAGGGGTGAACTCCTTCACAGATTGCACTATGTATGTAGGTTTCTACCTGTGCAGTCGAGCATAATTGTTTTTTGGATTCATTGATTATCTTTTTTGTTGAAATCCATTTCCTGGTTTAGAGCTGAGTTTTACTTTTCTTAGGTACTAAATAGTTGTAGATTTATCCATTCAAGTTTAATTTTAACCAATTCTTAAATTGAATTTGTTAGATTAGATTTTATTATTTTGCACATGATCTTGGTTATTGTTGTTAGCTGTTGAACAAGATAAATAATTTGCTTCATTGTTTTTCTACTTTACAAGTGATATTTTTTTATTGGATTTTGCAAGAGTGAGATTAACTTATAAATGGGCCATTGAGTATGAAGAGCCCATTATTGAATATTTTTCATTCAGTATGAAGAACCCGATGTTAAGGCTTTCAAGCTGCTAAGTGTGGTTTTGAAGCTGCTGATGTGGGATCTAAGTATGGTTTAATGCTGAGTATGGTTTTGAAGCTGTTGACGTGGGATCTAAATATGGTTTTGCAGCCAAGTGCAAGTATGATGGTTTAGCCATTGTAATATTTTGAAAAGTGATGATTTTCTTGTAAAGTTATATGGAATCTAATATGAGTATTTGAGAAAACTCATATTTATTGTAATACTTTTGACATCTCATATAATATAATTTTTGGTTTAAAACTTATATATATGGTTGTACTTTATGTTATGTACCAATGTTGTAATTATTAACTAATTAATGTGACATTGTATGATTTACATGTGTAATAGATATTATTTACAAGTGTTATAATTAATTATAATGTGACATTGCATAATTCACAAGTGTATTAGATGAGAATAAATGTATGATTCTTTTTTTAATTAAACATAATATCATATTAAAAATTTATATTGATTAATAATGGACACCATTCAAACTACTAAAATATAATGACCACACATAAAGCGACTAAAAATGAATAAATTAGTGACCAATAATTGAGAGATATGTGACCAAAAAATGAGATATAAATGACAAACAAAATGACCAAAATTCGGATATCAATGACCAAAAAACAATTTTGGTGGCTAATTTACGGTCTTTTATTACGCGACCAAATTTGGTCATATTCTAGCTTGTCATGTGGTCATTAATTTGGTCATAAATGTCGTCATATAATAGGTCATTGATTCAAATACATGACCAAATCAATGACCAAATATATGACCAAATTAATGACCAACCAACAAGCTATAAATGACCAAAATAAAAATGACCAATTTTGGTCACGTAATAAAAGACCATAAATTAGCCACCAACGATCACCAAACCAAAAGTGGTCATTGATATGCGGATTTTGGTCACTTTTTTGGTCACTAATGTCTCATTTTCCACTAGTGATAATGCTCCCATTGCACCTTTACCTACGCTATGGCTCAGCTCCGGAGCATTGTGACGTTCCTATCGAGGATGCGCATTGGATTGATTTGGAACTCTCCCTCGGGTTCCACCTGAATCGCATACCAATTTATCACATGGTTAGGATCATGTACATATTTATTAAGCAAGGAAACATGAAAAACATTATGAGCTCTAGTACTAGCAAGAAATGCAATTCTATATGCAACAGGCCCTATTCTTTCAAGCACTTTAAACGAACCACAATATCTAGGTGACAGCTTGGCACAACATCCAAGCTTCAAGGAACTTTTCTTTTCCTTCACTCTGAGGTAAAGATGATCCCCAACACTGAAATCTCTATTCATCCTATGCTTATCTACATAGCTTTTCTATCTGTCCTGTTCTGCTTTCAGATTATGCCTGATCATTACAACTTCTTGCTCCATTTCCTTGATCAATTCTGGTCCAAACACAACTCTATTCACTGGGTTGTCCCAAGTCACTGATGTCCTGCACCTTCTTCCATACAAATCTTCATATGGATTCATCCCCAAGGATGCCTGCTGCCCATTGTTGTAAACAAACTCTACGAAGTGTAAGTAATCTTCCCACTTGGTTGGTTTGTCCATCACATACATGCGAAGCATATCTTCAAGCACCTGATTAACTCTTTCTGTCTACCCATCTGTCTGAGTATGGTAGGCATTGCTAAAGTTTAACTTTGTACACAAATATACAAATAACCCCTTCCAGAAATTGGAAGTGAACTTGAAATCTCTATCAAAAATTATTGCCTTCGGCAATCCATGCAATTTGAAAATCTCCTTCACGAAAATATTTGCAATGTCATCACTATTGTACGTAGACTTCACTAGTATAAAATGTGCTTCTTTTGTCAACTTTTCTACTACAACGATGATGGAATCATGTTGTCTCCAAGTCATCGGCAAACCTGTAATAAAATTCATGGAAATAACTTCCCATTTCCATTCCGAAACTGGAAAAGGCTACAACAAACCTACTAGTTGTTGATGCTCAACCTTTACCTGTTGACATTTCATGCACTTTGAAATGTATTCATCCATGTCCTTTTTCATTCCTGGCCAAAAGTACCGCTTTCTAGCTGTAGCAATTGTCTTATGGTATCCTAGGTGACCCGAACACGGAGCTTGATGGATTTCATCCATAACAATTCGCCTCAAATCTGGTACATTCGGAATATAAATTCTGCCTTTAAAAGTGAGAATCCCATCTTCTTCCAATTTATATCCCTCATACCTCTTCTCAAGAATTTACTGCTGCAATTTGTCTTTTACCTGCTCATACAATTCATCTCCGGCAACATGATTAACAATCTGCTGCCTCAATTCTGATTGGAAAATACTAAGAGATGCCACATGCATTTCCTATACCTTCCTACTGAGTGCATCAGCTACCTTTTTTTCTTTTCCTTTTATGTGCTTGATTTCGAAATCAAACTCACATAAAAATTCTAGCCATCTTGCTTGCCTAGCATTCAGAGTAGGCTTATGAAACAAATACTTCAGTCCACAGTGATCTGTTATGAGCTCAAATCTTCTACCCATCAAGTAATGTCTCCACATCGTGAGGGAATGTACTATGGCTGCAAGCTCTAGATCACGAGTGCCATAGTTCTTGTCATGTTCCTTTAACTTTCTTGATTCATAACATATCACATGGTTGTCCTGCATAAGAAATCCTCCAATCCCTTGTCCACATGCATCAGTACATACCACAAAATATTTCTTTGGGTCTCTAACTTTCAATACCGGTGCACTGGTGAGAATATTCTTCAATCGCTGGAAGCTTTCTTCACACTTCGAAGTCCATTTGAACTTCACCCCCTTCTTTTGCAAAGAAGTGATGGCATGTGCAACTTTGGAAAATCCTTCAACGAATCCCTTGTAGTATCCTGCAAGTCCCATAAAAGATCTTACATCTGTCACATTTCTTGGAGTAGGCCAGTTCATAATGGCTTCGATCTTCTCCAGGTCTACTGATATACCCTCTTTTGAGATAATGTGACCCAAATACTGAATTTTGTCCCTATAGAAGTCACACTTGCTTAGTTTTGCATATAGATGATGTTCCTTGAGCACTTGGAGTGTCAATATCAAATGTTCTTCGTGCTCTTCCTCATTCTTAGAAAAAGCAAGAATGTCATCAAGGAAAACAAGAACAAAATTGTCCAAATACTTACTGAAGACACTGTTCATAAGGCACATAAATGTAGCTGGTGCATTTATGAGACCAAATGGAACCACTACAAACTCATAATGTCCATACCTTTTCCTAAAGGCTGTCTTATGAATCTCTCCGTCCTTGATTCTCACCTGATGGTAACTAGACCTCAAGTCAATCTTGGAAAATACCTTTGCTCCCCTCATTTGATCAAAGAGGTCATCAATCCTCAGCAAAGGATATTTATTCTTCACAGTGACTTTGTTCAAATACCTGTAATCAATACATAACCTAAGTGTACCATCTATATTTTTCACAAACAGAACCAGTGCTCCCCAGGGAGACACACTCGGTCGGATATACTTCTTTTCCAACAACTCTTTCAGTTGCATCTTCAATTATAGCATCTCCGGTGTACTCATCTTGTAGGGTGTCTTGGACACTAGTGCTACTACTGGCACAAGTTCAATGGTGAAATCAATGTCCCTCTATGGAGGAAGCCCTGCAATCTCATAAGGAAACACATCCTTGATTTCCTGTAACACCTGATAGTCCTACAACCTAGGATTCTAATCTCTTGTTGGTTCCAAAATATGAGCTGCATACAACTGAAAACCCTTCCTACAAAACTTCTTCAACTGCATTGTTGAAACCTATCTTACTAAAATTACTTTCGTAATACCTTTCACAACTACTGGGTTTTCTTCTTCATCCATTCATTCGAAAGTATTGTTATAACAATCAATATTTATTCGATGAGCTTCTAAACAATCCATTCCAATGAGAACATCATAGGATCCAACTGGTAGAACATTTGGATCTACACAAGTGTTAAATCCATCCATGACCAATGGGCATTTCTCTACCATATCACTGACTTTTCTCTTAGTCCCAGTGGCTAGTTGAACTAACCAAGATTTTCTATGCTTTACTTTCTTAAAAGCACAACTCTCCACTACCCTAGGAGTGATATAACTGTGAGTAGAACTAGGGTCAATCAAAATAGAAACAGATTGTTCAACAATCTTACCTGCAACTTCAACCACAGCTGACTGATGATCTGCCTGGCAGTCCTCTAGTGCTTCATAAATTCTAGGGACTACCCTTGCTACTTGACCCAATGTTTTTGATCCTTGAATGTTACAGGTTGGCCTTGCAATTTAATTCTCAAGTGGACAATATTTGTGCAGGTGAGGTCCTTCACATTTCCAACATTTGAGTGGACCTTTATTCTGAGGTGTCTCTTTAGGATTTCCACCTATCACTCCAACTGGATTACTCGTAGCTTGGGATGGCTGCTTCTGCTGATTTTTGAATCTATAAGGTTTGAAACCTCTCTTTCTTTGGTCAAACTTCTCATTCTTCTTGTCCTTCCATGCCTTATGGTAATTGGGTTTACCTTTTCTTTTCTCATAGCAATACTTAGCTTTTCTTATTGCTTCTTTGAGAGTTCTCAGCTCATAGAACTCAATTCTATCTTTGTAGGCTTGAGGCAATCCACTTAGAAACCACTAGATCTTCACTTTTTCATCTCTGATGTATCGTACATACCTCAACAATTCCAAAAACTTATTTGCATATTCATCCATGGTCTGATGTCCCAATCTCAGCTCATGGAACTCCTTGATCTTGTCATCATAATACCTATCAGAAAGGTATTTCTTTCTGAAATACTTCTTGAATTTTTTACACTTCAGTTTCCTTTCACTGATCTTCTTTACCTGCTTGAAATGTTCCCACCAAATGGATGCTTTTCCATTCGCATTGAATATGGAAACTCTTTCCTTCATGTTCCCTAACTAATCATGTACTTGAAAGTACTTCTTTATCCCAATAAACCAAGCTTCAGCTTCTTGTCTCGTCTTTATCTCACCATCAAATGTAGGAGGTTTAGCTTTCCTAAATTCATCCTAAGAGCGATCCCTATGGTTCCTTCTTCTTTTCCTTTTATGAGAAGATGAACTTGTATCCCCACTAGATTCTACAGAGTTAGATGACCCATTGGAAGTCCTTCTCCTTCTCCTACTGCTGCTCTTACTACCTTCTGGTCTTGATGTACCTCGTCCAGAATCTATCTTTTTCTGCAAGTCCGTCAAAATTTCCAATATTACAGCATTCAACTGATGAGATTTTCTTGGGATTTAACCAAGCTTCTCATGGTGGCTGCAACCTCGGACGGTGTCCCCTAGAATCTCCTTCCATTAGACTCTATGTCATCATCCCCATTACGAAAATTTTCTTCCATGGCATATTCTGCATGCTCATAAGAATCCCGAGCATCATACCCATCCTAAATTCTCATGAAAGAACCACCTCTTGCTTCACCACACTGTTTTTCCTGGAGTACTATTCTTGGAAGTTATCTATAGTTCTGCAATGTGTTAGTAGCAAATTGTTAGATGCATAATATTAATATAAATCAAACTACTTACCTTTTTGTTCTGGAAATTTCATAAAACAACAATTGTGTTAAAATATAGAATTTTACCTTTATCTTTTTAGCTCTGTGACCACGGACAGTCTGCTGAAATCTGTTGAAAACCGACTAAAGGACAGTCAAAAACTGCTCAAAAAATCACTGAGAAATTCCCTTGAAAACCCAAATCTTCTTAGGTCCAATCGGACCTCCTCCCAACTAATTCTTTGACACTGCGGTGGTCAAAACAACTACGCCTCCAATCTACATCGGTAAGTAGATCGACTATTCATCAGCGGTCTGTTCGCTTACTCCTTTTCGGTGTTTCGGCGAGTAAAATGGCTAAAATCCTGCTCTGTATTGGCGAGCAGGTGAACTGTTCATCGGATGCATAGTTGCTTGAGCATCGACAATGATGAAAAAAAATCTCCCTTTGTGTTAGTGCCAGAAATTGTTCCCAGACTACAAGAGAACAAGCCAACATAATCTCAATAATCTCAATAAAGTAAAATAGGGTTTTTAGGTTTTTCTGGTTGAGCAGTTTAAAGATAAGAGGGTAAACATTCATAAAACCAAAGTAAACACTAAATCATGAGCATTGAATGGCTGAGATGTATAACATATAAACCATAATCCAACAAAAAACACAATACTCAATTTCACCCACAGTTGGCAAGCATTCCAAGCATAAAAACATTAAACAAGAAATGAATATACCAGTTGAGTAACTAACACAAGTTATAAATGAAACCAGTCAATAAAATGAAGGGAATATAGTGCATATATTTCATAATTCAGTCCTCAAAAAACACATAAGAGTCTTTACATAGCTCATAAAACCAGCCTGATAGCCTCCCCTTGTTAGCAAAATATCGAACCACCAGTTCTCTTTCAAACTTACATTTATCTTACTTTTCAAAATCAGTTTAATAACTAAACTATAACTATTTTTAAGACTACCTATCGAATAGTTCAATTTAAAACCTCTTTACAAAAAATAAAATAACTTTTCAAACTTAACTAATAACTAACTTTCTTGACTAATCGTCACAAATATTTAGCTGCTTCAGCTAGTAAAGTAATTCCTTCCAAGGCTTGGGATTTCCTTCTTTCCTTCAATTGATCTGTCTCCATGTCTCCAATCTTCCTTGTAAGCTCTTCATTATGTTGTTGCAGGTCCTGGATGGTTTGATTAAACACTATGAATTGACCTTCTGTTTTCCTTTTCCTTTTCAATGCTTCTCTTGAAACTATGATCAACTCCTCATAATGGATGTTAAATTCCTCCAAATCTTCTCTAAGTTTCATGTTTGTTGTAACTATCCCATCATTAGCTTCTTGCATATACTCAATGAGATACTTGTATTATTTAATACTTCTTTGTAGGTTTTCTTTTTCTGAATCAATACATTTGTCTCCTGCTGCTATTTGCATGCCTTCTGGAGTCCAAGGAATTTTCAGTTTCTTATAAATTTCCTCATCCTCTTCTATAAGTTCTGTGGATGTTACAGGAAACCTTGGATGTTCTTCACTTTCAGCTTTGCATGGAACTTTTTCTTCAACCATCTCCTTCTTCTCTAAACAAGAAGTATTTGCCTCACTTTGTTGTTGTTCCTGTAACATTTGATTTCGAATCTCCAGAAATATATCAGAGATCTTGGTATCAGTCATGAAATATTTTCCTTTTGATTCAATTGGGTTTTTATCTTTATTTCCATCTTCACCATCCTCCAGTTTGTCTTCAAAAGATGAGTCCTCTATCAGTGTAACCTTTTCTTTAGTCAATTTGGGATTCAATAGCTTTTTCATGTTTAGTCTAAGTTTGTTCTTAGGTCTTGTTTTAGGTCTCCAAACTAGAGCGATCTCTCCCAACATCTTGAGAGTCTTTCCTTGATGAATGATTGTACCAAACTCTACTACTTTCATTTTCTTCATTTTTGACACTGCTTGCTTATCACAATGAGTTTGAAGCTCTTGCTCAGCATAAACCCTAGATTCATTAGTAATAGGAATTTTATCATCATCAAATAAATATTTTTCATCTTCCTCTGATAATACTATAATAGGACTTTTATTTTGCTGCTCAATCTCTTCTTTAACATCTTGAATTGATTTTGTAGGTACAACATCCACAACAGGCTCAAGTTCTTTAATTTCTGACTGTAAAGTCTTGCTTTCATTCTCATTAACTTGTTGTTCAAATTCAAAGTTTCTATTTTCCTGCTTTAGAACTTCTTCTGGTTTAATATTTTCTTCATCCTTGACTGTTACCTTTTTTCTAGGCTTTTTAATCAAAGATTGACCTTTATCAACTTGTCTTCTTTGAAACTGATCCTCTTAATCAATTTTGAAACCTGACCAAAAAATGAAATGCTCCCAAGTCTTCTTCCTATTCTACAATACAGTGCTTATGATAAACTTGATGAGTCCATGATGAAAAATAGACTGCTTTGTATGATCTTGGTGTTCTCTAACCCTACAGGACATATTTTGTAGACTTTTCAGAAAGAAGAATGGTAAGTTCATTTTAGACTCATCACTAAGATGCTGGAGAAACCTAAAGTGATATTTGAAAACAAAATCATATCTACCGTCACAGGTAACATAGCTCTGCAAGACTTTAATGGGCTCAATCCATTCTGTTTTAAAATTATGGATTGGAACACCTTTTCTCCAATCTGAAATCACACCAGGAAGCAAGTATTTTTTAGCATTAAAGGTGAATGGAGCCTTTTTAAACCATAACTCTCCCTCATCCAAGATCCCTGTTGCCTCAGCTATTAATTCCTTAGTTAATTTGAAATTTAAGGTGTCAAAAGACACTATGTCTTTGTCTAGGCACTAAGCAAATTTTTAAGACACCTCTGCATGGTAGCCTTCAATCCTTTTGAAGAACATTAACCATTCTACATTTGAAAACAACATTGCACATTCTGGAAAATTCTTCACCCAGCTTAGGTTTGTGGGCTTGACCCTATTTTTTTTCCCACTCTTTTTCATATATACTATAGTTAAACAACTTCAGTCAATATACCATTGTATAAATGTCTTCAAATCTCAACAGACTGACATAGAATACAATACAAGGACCTCCAACAAGCTCTACTTTGAATTCCACTATTTGAATGATGAATACTTTGAATGTATTGGTTAAAAATTCATCATTTAAAATGTATTAAGTGAAAAAATAGTATTCTGCTTTCGAATTTGTCATTATTGATTTCTTCAAAAAAGCCCCAAATTTAGAAAACCCTAGCAATGGAACGCGGGCTACCTGTTAAGAAGACCAATTCGAGTGCTGCAATATAGTTATTTTAATGGTCAAGCGTTGAATTGCATGCTCCACCTGTCTCCAACTGCTTAGACCACTCCAACCAACAGCTGTTGAAAGCCCTAATTTCTCCATCAATTACAAGATATCAATTTCTCAGCACTGTCTTCTCACCACAATCTTCACTTATTTCTCGTGTCCTTCGAATGAAAAACATAATCCCAAGTAGCTTTGTCTCATTATACTCCATTGTCATCATTTTATCTGCTCTACATGAAATCGCCATGATCTCGCCCTTATGATGATCATCCACCTGTTTCAGTGATTAAACTATGGAAGACATGTATCAAATACATCATATAATGTGATTGACACCTCAGAGATGATAATCCCAAAGAAAATGGACTGAAAAAATGATGATTTTAGCTCGCTCAATTTTCTTGTAGCACTCTAGTGTATCTGTTTTTTGTCTTGCGCTACAAGAAAGTCCAATTTAGTGATTTCACATTATTAAGCAAATGATATGAATTTGCACTTGGTTTAGGGGTTAATATTTAACTTTTATGCTATTTATAAAACTCTTTAATCCATATATGCCTTATAAAACCCCTCAATTATAAAATCAAAGCAAAATTTGTAAAAATAAGCTTATAAATAAAAAATAATGAGAATTAAAAGTTTCAAATCAAAATTATCCCTATCAACAAAATTTTCTAGAAACAAAAAGTAAAATCAAGTTTCAAAATATGGATAGAAGTATGAAAATCAAAGGAAGACAAAAACATGACCTAACATTTGGCTCCTGCTGCGAGATGAAGTACTCCCTGTGAGGCTTCAAGAACCTGTAGACTAGTGCCTTATGTAACGAAAACTGCTTGCTATTCTGCAAAACATCCATTGCGATATGGAGTCTTTATTCAATCCTTCACACACTGATATATACAATGAAAATCAAATCTCTTTCTTTGAGGAACCTTCCATTTACTGAATCAAATTGTAATCCCGTTTCCAATGTAACCAGGAAAAAATTTCATCAACCCACCAAAACTTGTTTCCAACTTCGAATATATATATATAATAAGAAATATTGGAAAACATGAAGAGCAAAGATCTAACAACTTATACTCACTTTCATCAAATGGTGTCTCTAAAATAACAGATTTATAACTTAGTATTGACTCTAAATAATCTGCCACTGCATCATAAAAATTTCCAAAAATTACCTCTTCCTGTTCTATGAAAAAGATAGGCTATCCATAAGAATATTTTGTTCCATGAATATCAAGCAGGAATTGGTGATAAAATACATTATGATCAGCCTGAATTTGCTTCAGAATTTTTTGGACAGTATCATCAATAGTGTCAACAAGCTGAACCTCCTTTTCCACACTGTCTTCAAATGGATAAATATCATACATTGGCTTCAGCTATTCGAGGATAATGGACTGAATGCATTCCTGAATCTACTAATCAGATTGTGCCATATCACACACCTCACACATTTCTGGGTCTTTCTTTTCAATTTCATCATCATATTTATTAAAAATTAGAGCATCTTCATAATGGTTTTGAACAGCAGATTTATCATTACCATGAATATGAGAAACTTCTAATATAACGTTAAAAATGTGAACATCCTTGCTTTCATCGATTTTAGTATCAAAACAAAAAGGAATAGAATATAATCCATCACATAACTAAATTTCTTGACTAATCTTCACAAATCTTTAGCTGCTTTAGCTAGTAAAGCAATTCCTTCCAAGGCTTGGGCTTTCCTTCTTGCCTTCAATTGATCTATCTCCATGTCTGCAATATTCCTTGTAAGCTCTTCATTATGTTGTTGCAGGTATTGGATGGTTTGCTTTAACATTGTGAATTGACCTTATGTTTGCCGTTTCCTTTTCAATGCTTCTCTTGAAACTGTGATCAACTTCTGATAATGGTTGTTAACTTCCTCCAAATATTCTCTAAGTTTCCTGTTTTTTGTAACTAGCCCATCTTTATCTTCTTGCATATACTCAATCTGATATTTGTACTGCTTAATACATCTAGGTTTTCTTTTTCTGAATCAATACATTTGTCTCCTCCTGTTGTTTGGATGCCTTTTGCAGTCCAGGGAATTTTCAGTTTCTTATAAATTCCCTCATCCTCTTCGATAAGTTATGTGGAAGTTACAGGAAACCCTGGATGTTCTTCACTTTGAGCTTTGCATCGAACTTTTTCTTCAACCATCTCCTTCTTCTATAAACAAGAAGTCTTTGCCTCACTTTGTTGTTGTTCCTGTAACATTTGATTCCGAATCTCCAGAAATATATCAGAGATCTTGGTATCAGTCATGAAATATTTTCCTTTTGATTCAATTGGATTTTTATCTTTATTTCCATCTTCACCATCCTCCAGTTTGTCTTTAGAATATGAGTCCTCTATCAGCGTAACCTTTTCTTTAGTCAATTTGAGATTCAACAGCTTTTTCATGTTTAGTCTAAGTTTGTTCTTAGGTCTTGTTTTAGGTCTCCAAACTGGAGCCATGTCTCCCAACATCTTGAGAGTATTTCCTTGATGAATGATTGTAGCAAGATCTACTACCTTCATTTTCTTCCATTTTGACACTACTTCCTTATCACAATGAGTTTGAAGCTCTTGCTCAGCATAAACCCTAGATTCATCAGTAACAGGAATTTTATCATCATCAAATAAATATTTTTCATCTTCATCTGATAATACTGTAATAGGACTTTTCTTTTGCTCTTCAATCTCTTCTTTAACATCTTGAATTGATTTTATAGGTACAACATCCACAATAGGCTCAGCTTCTTTAATTTCTGACTGCAAAGTCTTGCTTTCATTCGCATTAAGTTGCTGTTCAAATTCAGAGTTTCTATTTTCCTGGTTTAGAACTTCTTTTGGTTTAACATTTTCTTCATCCTTGGCTGTTACCTTTTTTCTAAGCTTTTTAATCAAAGCTTGACCTTTATCAACTTGTCTTCTTTGAGACTGATCCTCTTGATAAGTTTTGAAACCTGACCAAAAAATGAAATGCTCCCAAGTCTTCTCCCTATTCTGCAATAGAGTGCTTATGATAAGCTTGATGAGTCCATGATGAAAAACAAACTGCTTTGTATGATCTTAGTGCTCTCTAACCCTACAGGACATATTTTGTAGACTTTTCAAAAAGAAGAATGGTAAGTTCATTTTACACTCACCACTAAGATGCTAGAGAAACCTCAAGTGATATTTGAAAACAAAAGCATATCTACCCTCACAGGTAGCATAGCTCTGCAAGACTTTAATGGGATCAATCCATTCAGGTTTAAAATTATGTATTGGAACACCTTTTCCCCAATCTGCATTCACACCAAGAAGCAAGTATTTTTTAGCATTAAAGGTGAATGGAACCTTTTTAAACCATAACTCTCCCTCGTCTAAGATCCTTGTTGCCTCAGCTATTAATTCCTTAGTTAATTTGAACTTTAAGGTGTCAAAAGAGACTATGTCTTTGTCTAGGCACTGAGAAAATTTGTAAGACACCTCTGCATGGTAGCCTTCAATCCCTTTGAAGAACATTAACCATCCTGCATTTGAAAACAACTGTGCACATTCTGGAAAATTCTTCACCCAGCTTAGGTCTATGGGCTCGGCCCTGTTTCTTTTTCCACTCTTTTTCATATTTACTGTAGTTAAACAACTTCTATCAATATACCACAGTCTAAATGTCTTCAAATCTCAAGAGACTAACATAGAATACAGTACAAGGACATCCAACAAGCTCTACTCTGAAGTCCCCCAAATTGAGAAAATCCTAGCAATGAAACAGAGGCTACCTGTTAAGAAGACCAATTCGAGCGCTGGAATATAGTTATTTTAATGGTCAAGTGTCGAATTGCATGCTCCACCTGTCACCCAACCGCTTAGACCACTCCAGCCAGCAACTGTTGAACGCCCTAATTTCTCGTTCAGTTACATAATCCCGATTTCTTAGCACTATCTTCTCACCATGATCTTCACTTATTTCTCATTTCCTTCAAATGAAAAACATAATCCCAAATAGCTTTGTCTCATTATACTCCACTGTCATCATTTTATCTGCTCTGCATGAAATCATCATGATCTCACCCTTAAGATGATCATCCACCTGTTTCAGTGATTAAAATATGGAAGACACGTATCATATACATCATATAATGTGATTGACACCTCAGATATGAGAATCCCCAAGAAAATGGACTGAAAAAATGATGATTTTAGCTTGCGTGATGTTCTTGTAGCACTTTAGTGTATCTGTTTTTGTCTTGCGCTACAAGAATTTCCAATTTAATGATTTCACATTATTAAGAAAATGATATGAGTTTGCACTTGTTTTAGGATTTAATATTTAACTTTTATGCTATTTATAAAACTCTTTAATCCATATATGCCTTATAAAACCCCTCAGTTATAAAATCAAAGCACAAATTGTAAAAATAAGCTTAGAAATAAAAAATCATGACATTTAAAAGTTTAAAATCAAAATTATCCCTATCAACAAAATTTTCTAGAAACAAAAAGTAAAATCAAGGTTCAAAATATGGATATAAGTATGAAAATAAAAGGAAGACAAAAACATGACCTAACATATGGCTCCTACTGCGGGATGAAGTCCTCCTTGTGAGGCTTCAAGAACCTGTAGACTAGTGCCTTCTGTAACCAAAAATGCCTGCTATTCTACAAAACATCCATTGGGATATGGAGTCTTTATTCAATCCTTCACACACTGATATATACAATTAAAATAAAATCTCTTTCTTTGAGGAACCTTCCATTTACTAAATCGAATTGTAATCCCATTTCCTATGTAACCAGGAAAAAAATTCATCAACCCACCAAAACTTGTTTCCAACTCTGAATATATATATAATAATAAATATTGGAAAACATGAAGAGCAATGATCTAACAAATTATACTCACTTTCATCAAATGGTGTCTCTAAAATAACAGATTTATAACTTAGTATTGACTCTAAATAATCTGCCACTGGATCATAAAATTTTCCAAAAATTACCTCTTCTTGTTCTGTGAAAAAGATAGGTTGTCCATAACAATATTTTGTTCCATAAATATCAAGCAGACATTGATGATAAAAGACATTAGGATCAGCCTGAATTTGCTCCACAATTTTTTGGACAGTATCATCAATAATGTCAACAAGTTGAACGTCCTTTTCCACACTATCTTCAAATGGATAACTGTCATACATTGGCTTCGGCTGTTCAAGGATAATGGACTGAATGCATTCCTGAATATCCTAATTAGATTGTGCCATCTCACACACCTCACACATCTCTGGGTCTTTCTTTTCAATTTCATCATCATATTTATTAAAAGTTAGAGCATCTTCATAAGGGTTTTGAACAGCAGATTTATCATAACCATGAATATGAGAAACTTCTGATATAACGTTAAAAATGTGAACATCCTGGATTTCATCGATTTTAGTATCAAAACAAAAAGGAGTAGAATATAATTCATCATAGAATTCTTGTCTTGGAACCCTAATCTCTTCATCATAAGGAGGAGCATTCTAGGAAATTTTGAATGATGATGCTGAAGGTTCATATTTTTCTTCAATACAAAGCCGATCTTTAACACAACAATGATTTCCAACAGTTTGTTGAACAAGAGATTGATATTCAATAGGATTAGAATTCAAATGATTATTAATACTGTTGAAATAATTATGAGAATATTCCAAACTATCTCTGCTGATCTCATCACTAAAATAATATTCAACCTGACCTAAAACAGCAACTTGATTATGATAATGATCATGGAATTCTTCCTTGACAACAACATCTGAAAATATTACCTCTTCATCTTCAACAAATTATGAAACTACAACTTCTTCATGATATGTTTTGAATCCTTGATTATACTTATCATCATGATTTTTTGAATCAGAAATTGTATTATAAAAATTAACCTGCTCACAACAATCTTTAAAAATGAATTCAGCTGAGAACACATACTTACAATGTTTTCAAAAACATGTGTGGAATTCTTTCAATGAGGAAATTCTAGCAGCAGGAAGAGAAAAATAACATTCTCATGCATCTTTCTCGAGTGAATACATGAACATCTTCATGAGCACATCTTCACGCTATATATTTAACTGAAGCATATATTGATGAAATCTGATAAGGTGACCTAAAGGATTATCCTCTTTGCTTTCTCTAAACTATGGAAGACAATCTCCCCAAAATTCCATAGTAGGTACTAGATTTGGAAAACCTAGAACATCGAAAAAATTGAAAGGTGCAAACCTTCGAGCCACAATGGATTCCATGGTCTTCGGCCTCTGCATTTTGAACTAGTTGAGTCACCAATCGATTTGTCAAGATAGATTTTGTTTTTCCTCCTTGGAAAGAGGAAGGGGTGACAGTAGGTCAAATTAATTAGGGCTGCATAAACCTGGGGATGACTGAGACCTTCTAATTTTCCTATTTGTTTTCAATATCTGTTCTGGGTATGAAATGCCCAGCTGTAAAGGTGAACTAGGTCTATTTCTTGTTCCAACTCCCTTAGTAGCCATTGTGAAAAACTGGTGAAAAGTAGTCTTCCAAATTTGTTGGTTTAAGTTCACCTTCCAAAAACTACTGAAATGATAAGTATCCCAGGGAAAATAGGTTTTCAACTTCGCTCCCTAGCAATGGCACCAAATATGTTAGTGCCATAAATTGTGCCTAGACTACAAGAGAACAAGCCAACACAATCTCAATAATCGCAATAAAGTAAAATAGTGTTTTTAGGTTTTTTTGGTTGAGCAGTTTGAAGATAAGAGGGAAAACATTCATAAAACCAAAGTAAACACTAAATCATGAGCATTGAATGGCTGAGATGCATAACATATAAACCATAATCCAAAAAAAAACACAATAATGAATTTCACCCATGGTTGGCAAGCATTCCAAGCATAAAAACATTAAATAAGAAATGAATATACCACTTGAGTAACTAACACAAGTTATAAATGAAACCAGTAAATAAAATGAAGGGCATATAGTGCATATATTTCATAATTGAGTCCTCAAAAAACACATAAGAGTCTTTACTTAGCCCATAAAACAAGCCTGAGAGCCTCCCCTTGTCAGGAAAAAATCGAACCACCAGTTCTCTTTCAGACTTACATTAATTTTACTTTTCAAAATTAGTTGAAGAAACTAACTATAATTGTTTTTAAGACTACCTATCGAATAATTCAATTTAAAACCTCTTTACAAAAAATAAAATAACTTTTCAAACTTAACTAATAACTAACTTTCTTGACTAATCTTCACAAATATTTAGCTGCTTTAGCTAGTAAAGCAATTCCTTCCAAGGCTTGGGATTTCCTTCTTTCCTTCAACTGATATGTCTCCATCTCTGCAATCTTCCTTGTAAGCTCTTCATTATGATGTTCCAGGTCCTGGATGGTTTGCTTTAACACTATGAATTGACCTTCTGTTTTCCTTTTCCTTTTCAATGCTTCTCTTGAAACTATGATCAACTCCTGATAATGGATGTTAACTTCTCCAAATATTCTCTAAGTTTCCTATTTGGTGTAACTATCCCATTATTAGCTTCTTCCATATACTCAATATGATACATGTACTACTTAATACTTCTTTGTAGGTTTTCATTTTCTGAATCAATACATTTGTCTCCTGCTGCTATTTGCATGCCTTCTGGAGTCCAAGGAATTTTCAGTTTCTTATAAATTTCCTCATCCTCTTCCATAAGTTTTGTGGATGTTACAGGAAACCCTGGTTGTTCTTCACTTTCAGCTTTACATGGAACTTTTTCTTCAACCGTCTATGTCTTCTCTAAACAAGAAGTCTTTGCCTCACTTTGCTGCTGTTCCTATAACATTTGATTTTGAATCTCCAAAAATATATCAGAGATCTTCGTATCAGTCATGACATATTTTCCTTTTGATTCAATTGGGTTTTTATATTTATTTCAATCTTCACCATCCTCCAATTTGTCTTCAGAATATGAGTCCTTTATCAGTGTAACCTTTTCTTTAGTCAAGTTGGGATTCAACAACATTTTCATGTTTAGTCTAAGTTTCTTCTTAGGTCTTGTTTAAGGTCTCCAAACTGGAGCCATCTCTCCCAACATATTGAGAGTCTTTCCTTGATGAATGATTGTATCAAACTCTACTACCTTTATTTTCTTCCTTTTTGACACTGCTTCCTTATCACAATGAGTTTGAAGCTCTTTCTCAGCATAAACCCTAGATTCATTAGTAATAGGAATTTTATCATCATCAAATAAATATTTTTCATCTTCCTCTGATAATACTGTAACATGACTTTTCTTTTTCTCCTCAATCTCTTCTTTAACATCTTGAATTGATTTTGTAGGTACAATATCCACAACAGGCTCAGCTTCTTTAATTTTTGACCGTAAAGTCTTGCTTTCATTCTCATTAACTTGCTGTTCAAATTCAAATTTTCTATTTTCCTGGTTTAGAGTTTCTTCTCGTTTAACATTTTCTTCATCCTTGACTGTTACCTTTTTTCTAACATTTTTAATCAAATCTTGACCTTTATCAACTTGTCTTCTTTGAGACTCATCCTCTTGATTAGTTTTGAAACCTAACCAAAAAATGAAATGCTCCCAAGTCTTCTCCCTATTCTGCAATGCAATTCTTATGATAAGCTTGATGAGTCCATGATGAAAAACAAACTGCTTTGTATGATCTTGGTGCTCTCTAACCCTACAGGACATCTTTTGTAGACTTTTCAAAAAGAAGAATGGTAAGTTCATTTTAGACTCATCACTAAGATGCTGCAGAAACCTAAAGTGATATTTGAAAACAAAAGCATATCTACCCTCACAGGTAACATAGCTCTGCAAGACTTTAATGGGCCCAATCCATTCAGGTTTAAAATTATGGATTGGAACACCTTTTCCACAAATTTCAATCACAGTAGGAAGCAAGTATTTTTAAGCATTAAAGGTGAATGGAACCTTTTTAAGCCATAACTCTGCCTCGTCCAAGATCCCTGTTGCCTCAACTATTAATTCCTTAGTTAATTTGAAATTTAAGGTGTCAAAAGACACTATGTCTTTGTCTAGGCACTGAGAAAATTTTTAAGACACCTCTGCATGGTAGCCTTCAATCCTTTTGAAGAACGTTAACCATCGTGCATTTGAAAACAACTTTGCACATTCTGGAAAATTCTTCACCCAGCCCATGTCTGTGGGCTCGGCCCTATTTGTTTTTCCACTCTTTTTCATATTTACTATAGTTAAACAACTTCTGTCAATATACTACAGTCTAAATATCTTCAAATCTCAACAAACTGACATAGAATATAGTACAAGGACCTCCAACAAGCTCTACTCTGAATTCCAGTGTTTGAATGATGAATACTTTGAATGTATTGGTTAATAATTCATCATTTAAAATGTATTAAGTGAAAAACTAGTATTTTGCCTTCGAATTTGTCATTAGTTATTTCCTCGAAAAATCCCTAAATTTAGAAAACTCTAGTATTGAAACATGGGATACCTGTTAAGAAGACCAATTCGAGCGCTGGAATATAGTTATTTTAATGGTCAAGTGTCGAATTGCATGCTCCACCTGTCTCCAACTGCTTAGACCACTCCAGCCAGCAGTTGCTAAAAGCCCTAATTTCTTGTTCAGTTACAAAATCCCAATTTTTCAGCACTGTCTTCTCACCATGATATTTACTTATTTCTCATGTCCTTCAAATGAAAAACATAATCCCAAATAGCTTTGTCTCATTATACTCCACTGTCATCATTTTATCTGCTCTTCATGAAATCGCCATGATCTCGCCCTTATGATGATCATCCACCTGTTTCAGTTATTAAACTATGGAAGAAACATATCAAATACACCATATAATGTGATTGACACCTCAGAGATGAAAATCCCAAAGAAATTGGATTGAAAAAATGATGATTTTAGCTCGCGTGATTTTCCTGTAGCACTCTAGTGTACCTGTTTTTGTCTTGCGCTACAAGAAAGTCCAATTTAATGATTTCACATTATTAAGAAAATGATATGAGTTTGCACTTGGTTTAGGGGTTAATATTTAACTTTTATGCTATTTATAAAACTCTTTAATCCATATATGTCTTATAAAACCCCTCAATTATAAAATCAAAGCAAAATTTGTAAAAATGAGCTTAGAAATAAAAAATCATGAGAATTAAAAGTTTAAAATCAAAATTATCCCTATCAGCAAAATTTTCTAGAAAAGAAAAGTAAATGCAAGGTTCAAAATATGGATAGAAGTATGAAAATCTAAAGAAGACAAAAACATGACCTAACACTCCGATTTCCACGGTCATCCATCGGCGAGTTCCTCGTCTAATTCCTTCCACGTATCAAGCCTGTAGTGGTCTATCATTCCGCAATGGTAGCCAACAATCCCATTATAATTTTCGCATACCAAAGCTTTGTCGGTGATTGGAAGGGGATCCCACTATGGCATCGAACACTTAGTCCTCTAGGAATCCGCAACGGCATTTTCCATGAGCCCTACTCTTCCGTAATGTCGACACTCTCAAGAACTTCACTCCACCCTAGTAGGTTATTAGATCTCAGAACCATTATACACTAAACACCTCGGCATCAATGAGTGGAGAGACTAATGCATCAGTGGGGTAGTTTTCTAAGCTTCCGCAACGGCGGTTACTCGATCAACTAATTTCTATCGACGTCCATCGATGGTCTCATCAACTAACTTCTGCCTATGATTTCAACACTTAAACAAAATTTCAAAACTTTCTTCTTCTGTTGGCGGTTGGGTGTCCTACGCATCGGATGGTTAGTCCCTTCTACTTCCGCAATGGTGGACCACAATTGAACTATGTCTTCCACAAATTTTGACTCTGTCGGTGGTGACAACGACTATTCTCCTCCGATCGGTGACTGAAACACATCGGCATCATCTAGCAAAACTTGTATGCGTCAGAGGATTAGTGCACTAGGAATCTGCAATGGCGATGCTTTGAGCCACTAATTCCTTTTGATGTTCATCGGAGATGAATATCACTAAGATTTTTCGATGGCTGACAAAATCAACACTTAGAAAAAAATTTCAACTTTTTATCTTTAGTCTTCCTATGTCTTCTACGGTCACAAGCCCATTGGTGGTCGGAAGCACTAAGCGCTACGCATCGGCGCATCAGTCCATACGGAAACTGCAACGGTGGGCTGACAAACAGCTAAATTCTTCCATGTTTTTGGCGATCCCAACAACTATTTTCTGCCGACGGAATCAATGGTTCGGGCAACTAAATTTCCCCCGAGGCCCGCCGCCGTATCGGTGGTTTCGTCACCTAAATTTCTCCAATGATTTTATCACTTAGAAAAATTTTCAAAACTTTTTCTCTTTTACTTTCACTTTCTTCTGCTGTATTGGTTGTCAGAGCGACTAGCAACTACTGCATCAGGTAGTTAGTTCCCTAGTCACCCGCAATCCATTCAACTAATTCCTTCTGCCACTATTATTTTTTGATCGGTAAGCTACATCGGCATCGGGAGTCAAAACTCTTCCTCATTGGAAGACTAGTGCTCTAGGATTCCGCAATTGTGGGTACACGAACCACTAACATATTCCGATGCCTGGTGATTTCGTTACTTAGGGAAAATTTTCAAAACTTTTCCGCTACCGGAACGTCTTTTCTCCGTGGCATCGATGGTCGGAGGATCTATTCATCAGAGAGATAGTCCTCTAGATGTTTGCAATAGTAGACGCATCATCTACTAATCTTCACCGACGTTTCAGTGATCACTTCATCATAGTGGCGCCGATCGCCGATGATTTTTAACACTTAGGCAAATTTTCCAAAATTTCTTGGCGTCGGTAGTTGCAGGCTCTATGCATCGGAAGCATAGTGGTCTAGACATCCGTAATGGCAGCAACTCATTCAACTAAAAATTTTCAAAGTTTTTACGGTTACTGTCCATCGGGTGGCCTTCCCGCTAAGGCCCCACTGCATCGAAAGATCTTGTCACTAAGTCCTCCGATGGGCCGATAGTTCTGGTACTTAGAAATTTTTTTGAGTTTTCCTGCCACAATTTCTAATTGCTATTGGGAAGAAGGAAAACTGCCTCTACTATCTGATCTGCCATGGCCTATTCAGTCCCACACTACAACCAAAGCTCTGATACCACAATGTAACGTCCCCGACCCTCTGACCGGCGAAGAGGACGCTACTATACGTCAAAGCATCTGGGTGTCTAGCCTCATGAACATGAACATACATACATATAATCTTGAAGCATGAAACCTAAAAACATAAAACATATTACAAGCATAATCTTTCATATACACAACAGAAGCAAAACATATTGATCAACACTCATGCATATACAGATCAGCATTTAACATGTAGATAATCATTCATCAATGATAAATATGATTGCAAACACATGTTAGGTAAGAGTACTTATCTTATAGAGAACTTGTTCCACAACCAGCTATGTCGCTGCAACATTCCACCCAACCATAGGCCCACATGCTCCTTAATCTCTCAGCAACATCGCCACCCCTGAGTCGAGCATGATTCCCCAAGGAATAAGGAACTAATATATTTACACATAGCCAAGGATAACAACACCCCAAGGGTACACAATTCATCCAAGCCAACACAGTTGGGTTTATCAGGAGAACAAAGGATTATCCAAGCCAACCAATTTGGGTTTATCAGGCCATCTAGGAGCTGGAAGAAGGCTAATGATAAGCTGGTGCACCGACACCCGAACCAGACTGGCTTCTAGAACACCCACACACACCCAACACAAGGAAATCATTCCTTCCTATGCAACGCAGTCCTTCATACCCTGATCTCCCTTCCAGTGCTATTCAGGGGTTGTGGAGAAGAAAACTAGCTCAGCGGCTCTGTCTGTGCGCTTCTCAACCACCAGGTTTATCAAGCATCTCAAGTCCTCATTCCCCACTCCAAGGCAATCTGTGGACAAAACTGCTGCCTGCAAGTAGCCAAAGAACTAGACAAGCTTTACAGGGAAAACATAGTCAATCATTCGTGGACAAATAGTAGTCCGCAATACTATGAACCCTCAACACCGATCCTTAATGCAATCGCTAGAGTAACTGCACATAATGGAAAATGCGAAGAGAACAAAACTCCCCAAACTGTGCAGGATGGAAAAAGACACAGCTAAACAAAATGTGGAAGAAAAATTACGGTCACGGCCCATCAATAGAGTAGAAGTCTTCAACTCATGATTCAACAATGGAAAAATAATAGAACAATACGTAGTCTGAAATTTGCGGAAGAAGATACCCAAAAATCTGTGCAATCCTGAAGATGAACACACAATAGACTAGCAATCGGTGAGAAAAGGGGGAAGGTGAACCCCCAAATGATGAATTGTGGATCTTTTAACTCAGTCCGCGTGAAGGAACTGAATAGACTCACGACCGAGGTTAGTGGACAGACCAACAGACGCATCGTGGAGAGAGAGTGAGCGGTGTGGGTGTGGTGGTGGTTTTCCTACCATCCAATCACTGTCCCAACTAACAAGAAAACAAACAGGGTGGTGGTGACACATGGATTTCCCCCGTGACTCAAGGCTCAACATTCCCCTTTCCTTATCCTTTGGAATCATGCCCCTTCTCAATTTAGTTGTAGTGAACATAGCTGGCTGGTTATTAATTAAAATTCCCATTTACATGATGTCACAAATTAATATATGTTGTATGTCCCAATATACCATCGGTGACCATTCCAAATCCGAAACATAACATACCCAAATCGATGGTGGGGCCTTGGCCTTTAACTCTGTACCAGGATTATTTACAATATATGTATCATGTATATTTAATGCAAGCGAGGTCAAAATCGGGGTGTTACAACATCCTTCTGAGGAGTTATGTATCACCAACACATACTTCCGAGAAGCTTTGTACTCCAAGGGCGTACTTTCATCATCTCACCTGCATTACATACAAGTATTCCATTCGCATGAGATGTTATCATAAATTTTTAATCATATGTTTTCAAATCTATTTCATGCGTACATGATTTCCCAAATATCAAATGATCATAACATTGATAGTCAAATAAAAAAGATCTAAGTTCACAATTCTTCTTCCTGCAGAAAATCAGATGTTTGCAACCATGAGGCCATCCTCATATTGTTTGGATTTTTGCAAGTGGGATCATGTATCCCCTACCTACACATGTTGTCCCAAAACCTAGAAATCCACATACAACATTTCATCTTTACACAATTTGAAATCAGCCAAACAATCATAGTTAGAAATAGGAAACTCCAAACATCAATCAATGCAAGACAAAAATATCCATTGTTAGCATATTCAAAACCATCACAGTAGACCAAAGTCTCCCATAATCAATAGAAAAACTTGCAATCTGAAGTTCCAAAATTTGTCTCAATCATGAGTTTTTCCCTCATAATGTCTGGCCTTTGCACATGGCCGATTCCTGCCTCAAATTCACTAAGTAGCACTTAGACTACCCTGTCAAAGTCATGCTATCTGCAACCTTCAGGAATCAATGTACCAAGCACTCCTTAGGTGAACCCTTCACCTATATACTTACCGAACTTCTACCGCAGAGGACCCCTATATGACCTCCTATAGTATCCTGCAAATCCCATACAAGATCTCACATATGTCAAATTCCTCAATGTGCATACAATTCATGCTCCATGATCACTTTCAATACCATCCATATATGTGTCTCATGTTGTTACGCATTCTTAGAATGAATAAGAATGTCATCAAGGATGACAAGAACAACTTGTCCAAATACCCACTAAAACACCATTCATGGAACATATGAACGTAGTTGGTATGTCCGTGAGACCAAATGGTGCCACCTGATTCTAGGCCCTTCTTTTGACAGTCTTTATCCAGACTGATACTTAATTTTTATTCTGTTCCCAAATTTAGTGGAATCGCTAATCTATCTGATTTAGTCAATGCACCAGGTAGTTCTCTTTCCATGATCTAACTTCAAGCCTTCGATAAACATACTTTGATAAATATCTCACTCCCATCTCTAACAATTAATTGACTTGCTAGTTCACCAATTAAATGGTTGGAGGTCTATCAGATCTAGATTGACGATGGATCTCAAATATCATAGTGAGGATTTCATCAAATATCACATGTGTCATGATTTTCTTTCTCCGTGCTATTTCACCCAGCGAAAAATCTCATGGATGTTGATATTCTTTGGTATCAACCTTATCCATTTATCTCAATCTCATTTATGGCGATTACCATCACATTTCGCGATTGATTCACCTTTTTATCCTCCTTGCTATTCAGTCAGTGAAATTTCTTATGGTAGTAGATCTTTGACCCTTCAAATATCCTCCACACGAGCTCCCATCATGAGGATGATTTAATCTTGGAAATGTTGGGATACCTCAGATGTAACTCCAACCTTGTGACTCCCTTCTTCAACCGTGGAATTGTTCCTGTCATGATATCAACTTCCTACATATGAAAAAACTTAGGCCTTTCTTACCATCGATCCTTGTAGTGATCGATCGTTGATCTAGAAACCTGAAACAAGGTTATTCTGAACATAATTCATTCATGAAATTCTCAATGGATTATTAATCAAAATCTCATTCTATTGATCAGAGAATCGATCTCTATTTCTATCCCTCTTAAAAACCTTGATTCACATACAGGATTATCAATAATTAATAGAGGATTCAATTCACGAAATCACATTATTAGACAATATTGAATTTACATAGAGATTATTCCGAAATAGGATTTCTTCATTCACACAATGAAACTGTACATACAATTTTGTATCAGACCTTGCATTCTAGTCATAGAAAGACTTAGTATTCCTGATAGCCTCTTCCAGAGTTATAGGCTTATCAAAATTAATCCTACCTTTGTAAGCGTGACATATCTTACTTAGAAGACACTCAGTTTTAACTTTATCATTTCTGATGTATCTGGCATACCTCAACAGTTTCAATAACTGGTTTGCATAGTCATCCATTGTCAATTGTCCCAATTTTAGCTTCATCTTCTTGGATGTTGTGAACTTTCCTCACATTACCATCCTGATGCAGTAATTTCCTATGAAAATGGTTTCCTCCACACTCCCAAAATTAGTGGTTTCCCCATAGTTTTATCTCCTTGAATGTTGTGGACTTGACTTTCATTCCCATTTCGATGCAGACAATACTTAATCAGATGGTCTCCTCCACATCCCCAACATTGGAGTGGAGGCTTAGTCACATCATTCTGGCTGGCTTAGTCACATCTTGTGATGGATTCCTTTGCATCATATCCCAAATTTTTCATTGATTTGCAATGTCCTAATGACATTTTCCATATTCATAAGAGTTTTTAAAATTGATGATAAGGGATAAATAATTGCTAAGGAGGAAAATTACTAGTTTCCTGGGTTGGGGTTGGAAGCTTTGGATTTGGAATAAGGGGGACAAGAAAGGATGTTTGAATATTAGAATGGCATAAAAATTCAATAAACAAGATAAATAAATAAATAAATAAAAGGGAAAATAAAAAATGGAAATTGATCATGAAGACACATGGAGGATGTGGGACCCAGAAAAGGATAGATTTTCTATTCCACATGGCATCCTCCTTTTGCAATTTCAATTCCATGGGAAGCCTAAATATTCTTGGATGATTTATAAAAATAATACACTTGTCCATATGCATCATAGGTCAAATTTTGAAGTAAATGTAACTTACATGGGAGAGGAAAAGTCATTTTGGAGCTAGTGAGACACTTGGACTAGATTCCCTAGCTCTATGACAACAATGGTGAAGATGCTATGACACCTATAAAACAAATCAGATCTGAAGGCTGAAATATGACATATCTTACATGTCAGGTTGAAATAGAGCATCCAAGAGGGTGCTCATGCGCGTTGGGGAAGCTCAATGGGTTCCTACTCATATTGGGGGAAGATGGAAGGCTAGGGAAGGTAGGACACATGGAAAATATTTAGCACACACCCTAATTTGAATTGGCTTGAGTTAGTCGATGGATTGGTAACCTTAGAAGGATAATTATGTTTATAAAAAACAGGGATGAACCAAGAGAGGGGCTTTTGATAATTTGAGAAATTTTCATTTGTGAATTGGGAGAGCTAGTGGATGACTAGTTTCTTGCCTTGGCCAATTTTGAGGGTGAAATATTCCCATCCAGGTTGGTGTTTGGAGAGGCCACTCAGGTCTTTTGTAGAGATTTAATGGAGTTGTATTTGTAGGTGTAAGCTACATGGCAGCTCGTGGTTCCTTATAGTGCAACACTTTCTCTCAACCATTTTTAATTTTAAAGGAATATTCTTGCTCATGGAGGGATTGAATTTTGGTTGAGCTATTGATCTCTTTGGGGAATCTTCTAATGCCCCATTATTTTATGTTTTGATGCAAATGCTCTGTGAACCATTGTAATGCTGATGATTTTGAATTAGGGAAGATTTTAATTGTACATTACTAATTGTAATAATCTCAGTATTCTCTTTTCCTCATTCTCAAAAAGTATCGAGTCAAAATATCAAATGGTTGTATGGAAAAGTGATCATTAATGAGCAAACAATGACCATTTCCCCACTATATTGATGTATTATATGATAATGTTGATTATTTCGAATTTGTCTCTCTGATAGATTTATGATGAATTTAATTTAATTTCTTACTATTTAAATTTTCATGTTCAAAAATTAATCATTTGAGTTCATTTTACTCAGTCTAATTGTATTTGGAGAAGATTTGGTGCCTTTTCCCCAAGGGTCGAATTAGTGATTTTGTATATGTTTGGGAGAGGGTCATAACATCCTGTATAAATTGAATAATGATGAATATGAGACCTTAACAATGTTACTTAAATATACTCAACCTATTTTCAAAAATTCCAATGGGTTTTGGAGCATTTGAGAAGGCATTTCCAGCATTTACCCATGGGGAATTGGAGCCCCAATTTGCCAGTAAAGACTCCTACATTGGTCAGAATATTAAACAAGTTTGCAGAATTAATTGGAGGTTCATAACTAATCCTTGAACATGATATTCAAGTCTTAATATAATTCATACACCTTATCATAATATTTGGGAGCATTTGGGTCAATTTGGATACCTAGAGATCAAAACTAGTCAAAGGTCGAAATAGGAGAAAAAGTGAAAAATTGGTCATTTAATAAAATTTCCAAAAAGGGAAATTATAGTGATATAAAAGAATGATCTTGGAACCTATTTTGTCTGATATTTATGAGGACAATAATTCAGGGACCACCATTACATATTGAAACCAAAAGTGCTTTTGTTGAAGAGGAAAAAAATGTAGGAGAATAAGGCATTTTTTTAGGAAACTATGACTAGGGATGAAAAGGGAACCTCATATGATGGTTAAGAGCATATAAAAATCATGAAACATGTCTTTTATGACATAACAAATAACATGACCCAGCAGCTTATGAAAGGATTCGAATTGATGGCTAGCCAAATTAGGGGTAAGCTGTCAAAAGGGGGTAGTAGAAGTTTCCATCATGGAGAGACACATAATACCATTCATTTTGAAGGATTTTATGATTGTTTTAATGAATTTAGGAAAAATAATTCAATGTGAATTCATTAAGTAATAATCAGCAATGCATAATTATGGAGGAGATCAAGGATCCACCAAGTTCTGTTGGTGGTGAAACAGAAAAAAAAATTACATTATGAGGATCGAAAATCACTCCCAAGTGACTATGAAAAAGATGAAGAGACATCACATGAGTATGAATAAGTTTCTATTGGAAATATTTAAGTTCATTTTGAGACACATCCTACCTTGGAAATGAAACAAAGAGAATCTACTGATGTATACTTGAACTATGAAGGAGTACCTACTAATGGGTGCTCACACCTTTATGTTGGTGACATAGCGATCAATTTTGAAAGTGTTTCTGTAAGCGAAACTTCCATTAAACATGAAAATCAAGACTTTTTAGCACTTCAATAAGAAACAAGATCAACTTCCCCATCACCACTTGAGCTTAATGAAGTTGGTCCAAGCAAGAAGGAAGAAGGTGAGGAGGTTCATTTGCAAGACCCTAATTTTCTTGAAGGATCCTTAAAGATGAATGAAAAGAAGATCCATTATTCTTTTAGATACTCCATGACACTCAAGCATTAGTGTCAAATTATCATTGGAGAGCTACTTCATTGGTGGAAACATCCTTCCTTGAAGACATGGAGAAGATTCAAACAGAAATGCGCCACAGAAAAGGTAATTTCATGTCTTTGATTTTGTATAGAAACCATTTTTTTGAGCTTAATGAATTGTTTAATTATGAATACTTGAAAAATTTTGAGGATAATCATAAGCTCACAATTCAAAATGAGCAACTTCTTGAAACGTTGCAAGATACTTGTTTTTCCTTCTATGTTTTAGATTGTCAAATGGTAGATTGTTTGGAGGATTTTCATGACATGCTGGATCATGAGAAATGTGGAAATTTGAATGTGGTTGATGTGTTTGAAGATGATATTTAAGAGATATAAACACTTGATGTGGTGGAAGAGGAAATTTAATTTTCTCTTGATGAAGGTTATGCAATTTTTAAAGAAGAGCACGATTCATCTACATGGGAACCAATATATGACAAAGGTATCACACTTTTGAAGGAGTTGCATTATAATACCCTTATGGATCCTTCCCATGATGAAACTTATACATTTCTTTATCATTTGGATGAGTTAGTTCATTCTCCTACATCCTACAATTCCATGTTTTTCAACATCAGTCTCAATGAAGTATGTGTGAAAGGGTTCTTTTTTATGGTGCCACATGAGGAGTATGGAAATCCTAGATTTACTTTTTATGATGACATGGTTGGAGCACATTATTATTCACATTTGTAGCAGAATCCTTTGTTACTTTATGATTATGCACATCTACATGGATGCACCTATGATATGCATTTGATTCACTTGAAGACTCATGGTTTCTCTTGCTCAACACTTGGTTCATTTGATGTTGGAGGAACTTTATCCAACGCTAGGGTGAATAGATTTATGATTGGAGAACATTTTTGTCTCCAGCAACATACTTTGTTATCTCGTTATTATTCTCTCATTCATGGATTTATGGATGATACTTCTTCGAGTCATTTGAAGTCTCCTTGTTGTTTTGCTAATTATTTGGTTCAAATTTTATTGGAGATGCTTCATTCATTTCTTGCATGAAAGAATACATGGCTGAATATTTTGATGCATATAAAATCCTTTTGGAGCATCATTATAGGCCATGGGATCCTTACCTATTTCATTGGAGCATATTTGATTCGTCACTTGAAGCTTGTATGCACTTGGCAAATGGTGGTCTACTTACTTGGAGGTATAAGTACTTTCATGATTTTTTGATGAGGCACCTCCTTGATGTACATTTTTATTATGTTTTTATGTACTTTGATGAGATCTATTATGTACTCATGATGTTTGGAAGAATGCATAAAATAAAATGGGATCCCGGAATTCTGTTTCCTAATGGTATGGGTTGGAGAGAACTCTTAATTGTTGGAGTGCAATACAAGCAATGGGACCCTTGGATAGTTCTTAGTCCCACTGATTTCAATTTTTTTTGGGGGGAATAATTATGGGAGATTGATTTCCAACTTAATAAAGTGATTTTAATCAGATTAGTGCATCAGCAATAATTGTGGTTCCTCTATANAAGTTGGGCAACTCAGTGGCAACTTCAAAGAATCATACAGAAAGCAGGTTCTTCAACACCCATGTTTGAAATTGCTTGAGGACAAGAAATATTGGGAAGGGAGTATTTGTCATATCCCAAATTTTTCATTGGGTCACAATGGCCTAATCACATTTTCCATATTCATCATAGTTTTTCAAATCGATGCTAAGGGTCAAATAATTGCCAAGGAGGAAAATTACTAGTTTCCTAGGTTGGGGGTGGAAGCTTCAGGATTTGAAATAAAGGGGAAAATAAAGGATGTTTGGGAATTAGAATGGAATAAATATTAATAAAGGAGATAAATAAATAAATACAAGGGAAAATAAAAGTGTCAATTGATCATGAAGACACATGGAGGATGTGGGACCCAAACAAGCTAGATTTTCTATGCCACATGGAATCCTCCTATTGCAATTTCGAATCCATGGGAAGACTAAATGTTCTTGGATGAGTTGCAAGGATACTAGACTTGGAAATATGCATCATAGGTCATATTTTGAAGGAAATGTAACTTACATGGGAGAGGAAGAGTCATTTTAAAACGAGTGAGACACTTGGACTAGATTCCCAGCTCTATGAAAACAATGATGAAGATGCTATGACACCTATGAAACGAATAAGATATGAAGGCTGAAATATGACCTATTTGACATGTGAGGTCGAAATAGAGCATCCAATAGGGCACTCCAATGATTTCGGGAAGCTCAATGGGATCTTACTCAAATTGGGGGAAGATGGAAGGCTAGGAAAGGGAGGACACATGGCAAATATTGAGCACACACCCTAATTCGAATTTATTTGAGTTTGTTGATGGATTGGTAACCTTATAATTCTAATTATGTTTATAAAATACAAGGATAAACCAAGAGAGGAGATTTTGATCATTTGAGAAATTTACATTTGTGAATTGAGAGACATTAGAGGAAATTTAAATTTAAAATGGGCCTTCAAAAAATAATACAAATTCCATGTCATAATGAATTAGAAAATCAAAATGATTTAAAATTCAAAAAGGGAGAACCTATTAAACAATTTTTTAATATAAATTTGGGGATAGGTATCATAAAAAAGCTAAATTTTTGTTCGTATTTTAGACATATCTCCATGTGTTTTTACTCAAATTTCGATCAGAAGAGCTCGTTGGATGCGGAATTAAATTACACATCCAATGAGTACCCACTAAACATTATTTTGATGTGACCCACTACCCCAAAAACAAGAATTACCTCAAAAAAAATTAAATTCCGCATCCAACTCAAAATTTGAGTAAAAACACAAGGAGATATGTCGAAAATACTAACAAAAAAGTAGTTTTTTCTTTTCTTCCTCCAAAATTAATAAATATTATTTTATTAATTTTCCTTAGGAGGCCCATTTTGAGTTGAAATTTCCTCTAATGGCTAGTAGATGAAAATTTTCTTGTCTTAGCCAATTTCTAGGGTGAAAGATTGCCATCCAAGTTGGTGTTTGGAGAGGCTGCTCAAGTATTTCATGGATATTTAATGGAGTTTTATTTCCAGTTGTAAGCTACAAGACAACTGTTTTCTCATTCTAGTGTAGCACTTTCTCTCAACCATTTCCATTTTTTATGGCATATTCTTGGTCATGGAGGGATTGCACTTTGGGTGATCTATTGATCTATTTGGGGAAGATTATAATGCCCCATTATTTTACTTTCTGATGTAAATGATATATAATTCAATTTTAGAAGAGTCTGAAGTAGAAATACCAAATTATTTCATGTAGAAATGTTAAACAATAAACAAATAGTGCCATTTCCCCACCATCTTGTTATGAACCATTGTAATGCTGATGATTTAGAATTGGGGGAGATTTTAACTATCCATTAAGGATTGTAATAATCTCAATATTATATTTTATTCATTATCAGAAAGTATCAGGTCAAAATATCAAATGGTTTTATGGAAAAGTGATCATTAATGAACAAACAATGACTATTTCCCCAATATATTGATCTATGCTATGATAATGTTGATTATTTCAAATGGGAGAATGTATATATAATATATTTATGATTAATGGAACCTAATTTATTATTATTAAAATTTTCATGTTCATCACTTAAGCATTTTCGGTCAGTTTACTCAGTTTAATTGCATTTGGAGAAGATTTGGTGCCTTTTCCCCAAGGGTCAAATTAGTGATTTTGTAGGTGTTTGGGAGAGGGTCATAACAACCTGTATAAACTAAATAATGATGCATATGAGACCTTACAAATTTCCCTAAAACATCCTCTACCTCTGTTCATAAATTTTATTGGGTTTGGGAGCATTCGAGAAGCCATTTACAGCATTTACCCAGGGGGAATTGGAGCCCCAATTTGCTAGTAAAGACTCCTACTTTGGTCAGAATATAAAAAAGTTTCCAGAAGTAATTGGAGGGTTATAATCATACCTGAACATAATATTCAATTATTAATATCATTCATACACCTTCTCATAATATTTGGGAGCATTTGGGTGAACTTGGAGACATAAACATCAAAACTAGTCAAAGGTCGAAATAGGAGAAAAAGTCAAAAATTGGTCATTTAATAAAATTTCCAAAATGGGACATTACACTTTCCTGATTTTGGGAGTGAGAAGGTTTGAAACATTTATTCCTTTGGTCAAGCTTCACATTATTCTTGTGGGAATTTCTCCTACTCCTTTCGGTATTTGTTGTCTGATGCCCATATTAATTTATCTTCCTTTGGAGGTCTCTCAAGATTTGTAGCATGGATGCAGTCAACTTATTTTTCTCTTTCAGGGCCTTGGTGATTCTTTCATTTTCCTTTATACAACCCTACAAATCCATCCTCAGGATCTTTATGGTAGCTGCAATATTTGGGGGAGTCTCTTGATTCCTCTTCCCATCAAATTTTGTTTTAGCATCCTTGACCTGAACATCTTCCCCCATAGTACCTTTCTCCAGCTTGTAGGGAACCTGTGCATCACTCATGATGTAAATATTCTTGGCACTAATCGTCTTGGTTAGACAAAGACCAACTTCTCAACCTGCACTATGACTTTGCAAAATGTATTCAGGAACACGATTGTTAAATTATAAATTTATAACATTCTCATAAACTTATAATTACTTTCCTGCATTTGGAAAAACCATATATATTGACAAATTGTCAAACACACAGACGTTTCTCTTCATAAACAATGACTGTCCCGGGGGTACAATGTGGTTCAAGGGGGATTTTGTCTTTTGATTTTCGATAGTCTGGCATATAACTTCACTGTCATTTGTTTCCCTTCTGGAACATGTAAATCCCACGGAAAAACCTGTTGATTATCCCTGTTTCGGTGAATTTTCCATTTTCCTCCGATCGATAAACTCACCAAAGTTTTCTGACACGTTGGCTCAACTCACAATTTCCTTCCTACGTGTCGACAAAACTCGCCATTTCCTTCCAATATGTAAAACTCACCAAACATTCTAACGTGTTGAAAAAATTTTGATTTTTCTTCTGATCGGCAAAACTCACCAAATTTTTTGATGTGTTGGTAAAATTATGATTTTTCTTCCGATCAGCAAAACTTTCCAAACTTTTCGACGTGTCGAAAAAATTTCGATTTTCTTGCCGACATGGAATTTTCAACATTTTGAAAAATTTTGAAATTTTTTTCTTCTTTCTTTTGTCATCAAAAACTCGACTTTCCATCCGACATGTATCCCCTAAAACTTAATTTTCCACCCGACATTTATCGACTGAAACTCCGCAAGTTTTTTGATGTGTCTTGGTGAAACTCAATTGACATATTGGAAAAAATCACCCATTTTTGTCGATTTTTCAAACAATTAGAAAATTTAATTGTCTTCCTCTTCTCATCGGCTCCATTCATCCTTTCACACCGACGCCATCAGTGCCACTCAGAAATTTCATATGACATGTGTCGATGGAACTTGTCCAACTGAGCTGACATGCACCTTTTTCATCACTTAGAAAAAATTTCTGAAATTTTTTCGTCTTTCTCTTCGTTGTCTAGTATTAGATTTTCATTTCGTCATAGTCGCTGCAAGCTTGTCGGTGAAACTTGGCCAATCCAAATGAAATGTGTCGGATATAATCATCCTTTCAAGATGATATGCATCGCAATGATCTTCATCTCCTTGATTCACCCAATTCACGGAACATGTGTTGTCTCAACTCAACAAGCTGATCCAACATAGGCAACATTCCAACACTTAGAAAAAAATTGGAAATTTTTCTCGGTATGCTTCTTTTTATGCTGACCATATAGGGTGATTTTTCCTTTGTCAACTTCTCATCTTGGACCATTGAGGCCCAATGCTGCAACCAGTGCTCTGATACCACACCATTAGGTCCCCTCCCATCCGAGAGGACACAACTACGACAATGTTGCCATTATTTAAGTGGGGAAATGATCCCCATAGACATAAATATAAAATTGCATTGAAAATAAAAACATATACAGAAGCATAATGCATGCAATCTACAACGGAAGAAATACATTTTATTCAAAGAATTCTTCATGTTCATAGTTCATAAAACAAGCAACATTCATCATGTTCAACAATTCAACATGTTCATGATAAATTATCAATTAAATACATTGTAGAGATTAAACACAGAAGAATACTTATCTTGAAAAAGAGTTGTCCCATAACCAGCTATGTCACTGCAACGTTCCACCCAACCATAGGTCGGTGTGCTCATCAATCTCTCAGCATCACTCGCACCCTTGAGCTAGGCATGATTCCCATAAGGAATAAGGGAAAAACATACTTACACACAACAAGACATACATCCACATTCAAGCCAACACATAGTTGGGTTTCACAGACTGCTAAGGAAACAAGCCAACCACATAGGGGTTCCTTGGACTTACCCACCCAAGCCACAATCACATCCAAACATATTCAACCATATAACATATGGCTTCCTTGGAATTACTCATCCAAGCCAACACCAAGATGAAATTCATAGCCAAATACAGGTTTTGGGTATGGACAAAAACGTCCTCGAAACCCAAAATCAGAAATGGCAATTGTGGGAAAATGACCCAGGTGAGAAAATCCTTTCAGGAAATGTTTAATGGATTCGCAGAGGAAAAATGACCTTAGGAAACATTTAATGGCTTCACAAAGGAAAAACGACCTCTACAAACCCCCAGTTCATGGACTCTAGTTCAAAAAACGTCTATGGGCTTCGCGTGGGAAAAAACGACCTCTTCCAAAACCCAAAAACATGGATCTTTGCTACACATTCACTCAGCAACACAGAAAAAAAAAATTGGGCATGGAGAAATGAAGAAACGCAAGGAAAATTATGAGGGGAAAACGCCCAACAATATTAGTTACGTGAGGGAGACGATATAGCCACTTAAAACCCCCAAAACATGAATCCTTGCTGCACATGCACACAAATACACAAACATGATTTCCCAGCCATGGAGAAAAATGGTAAAACTACAGAAAATGTGAAAGACAAAGCTCATTAAGCTTTAGCTACATGAGAGAGCCAAACGTGAATGACAATGGGTGAGGAATGAAAAAAATGGGTGAATAATGGCTTAGGCATGCATTTCCAAGCATTTACTTTCCCAAGAAGTCAAAAACACGTTTTCCAAAAATGGGTGGCTTCCCAAATTCGAATTTGACTCCTACACTCTTTCGATCCCCATGCATTAACTTCCACAACCAATTTCTAGATGACTCGGGACAAAATACAAAATGGGTAGTTGACAACTTTATGGGTTTTCCCCTTGAAATTTGGATTTACCCTATTGGCTCAAGGGTTTGAGTGTCCCTCCCCCCCTATTCCTTGTGAAATCATGCACGCATCTCTTTAACGTTGCGGCGCATAGCTAGTTCTAGTATTTTTTATAATTTGCATTTTGCATGATGTCTCAAAACATATTGTTCCTGGCTAGCACATAAACCATAAGCATCTATTTTAATTGTCGATACATAAGACACTAAATACATGGTGGGGCCTTTTACTTGAGCTCCACACCATGATCAAATAAAAATATTTACATCATGTGCAATTCAATACCATGGGGTCAAAACCTGGGTGTTACACTTGTAGGAAGTTAACTAGGCCATATGGCCTACCTACACATTAGATGATACCATAAAAACATGAGGAATTTATTAGTCTATAACACACAATTTCTTTCCATTCCACTATTATTAAGTGTATGGGATAAGGAGGTTCATCTTACTCTAGAGAGGTATAACCATCCCCTCCCATTGGTGCATGACCATCTAGTTGTGGGGGCATATCGACACATCACATCACCAAAACTAACCTTCATGAGTGACAACATGTGGATTTACCCTCTACAGTCATGCACCAACAGATGTTGTTCTTACTAGTATTTTTGGTCAAGTAAGTTAATTGTTAACAATAATCTTGTTGAGAGTTATTTTTCCTTACTATACACATATAAAGAATGCTAATATTTTTAATTTTTAAAATTTCACACGTTATATTCCTCCACATAGGGATAACCATTTCCAACTAGGGATTTCCCTAGAGTGGAGAGATTCATGTTCCACAATATATAGGGGCTTTTGATGTGATAGGTGTTGTTGTATATGCATATCAATAAATCACATAGATGTAACTATTTCAGGATGTCAATTTGTTACCCCATGTTATTATGTTAATAAATGTTAGTTTACTGATGCTATTTAGTCTAATATTTAAAATTTTCAAACTTACAACTACTAGATCCTTAAAATCCTAGGAATGAGATTGATTCTAACTTGATCCCCTAGATGTTATCCTTACTCGAGTTTTGAGGGAGTTAAGTATATTCTTTTAAAAATGTAATATTTTAAAAAACTTATTTTGTTACTGTACACATGTATAGAATTATAACACTTATAATTTTTAAACTTTCATATGTTTGATACCTTTGGAGATGCAAAATAATTTTGCACTAGTGAGCCCCCCCCTAGTGGAGATACATTCCACACATAGGTAACAATTTAGATATGTTTTTAATACATGTCAATTCAATGATTAATGCATGTATAACTACGTCAACACTAGGTGACGGTAGGCATAAATCGAAACCCCAACACCATCTCTTTCATTTTCCTCTCACCATAAGATAGTTATAGATAAGGGTCATATGTATATCATACGTTCCTTTGCTAGAAAGAGAACATGTGTCCATGACCATGGAGGTATCGATTCTATGGTAATGTACATCCATTTATGATAGTTGTTGATTAACTTTCAATTCATTGCACAAACTTATTTCTGTTAATGTTTATTTCACAACATCCCATTGGATATTATCCTGTGCTAGACTTCACATGGATCATTGATGCAATGGTTAATGCCACATATGTGATGAAAAAAATCACATGGAGGTATCGATTTCAATACTTGTACATATTTTATTCATGTTAGCTGGTTTATTCATGCATGTTTAACTATTTCAACATTTGGTTACTGTTGTCATTAGCAGTAGCGGTTCCTAGCCCCTTTTGTTTAGTTGTGGTTATGATTGATATCAATGTTCAAAAAATGTATATTCCTACAACACAAGGAGACCAATATCCTTTCATGTAGTTTATTTTTATGGTGACATGCTCATTAAAGACCAAGGGTTTTATTCAATTTTCATGCACCTATTAATAGTTGTTAAATTAACTGAGATATTATATGTTATTTGTTAAAGGAAATTAGCTCCGTAAGATATTCTATTTTGTATTATTATTGTTATTACCCCTTCTAGATATGTTGTTCCTCCGATTAGGGATGTCATTGATGTAGCTATTCATATAAAGTCTTGAGGTAAAACCTCTGTTGTAAGTCGAGTAAGTAATGCTTACAAAAATATTATTAAAATGTATTTTTGAGTATCCCAACAAAATTTGGCCCTGGAAGCAAGGAGAAGTATGCCTATTTTTTTTATTAGGGATCTCATCTAATCGGTATAAATAGGAGAGGAACCTCCCTCATTTGGACAAGCAGAACACTCTAGTAGTTGTGCAAGAGAGAGGAGCAGTCCATCTGGGATAGAGGAAGCAGTCTATGATTATTCTTGGGGTATTATAAGTCTTATTATTTGGGTCTTATAATGTACTTGGATTTATTCTATATCAAGGAAATTTTTCTAGGTTTTCTTCCCCATGTGGGTTTCTGAGAATAAATCTCTCAGTTCTTTTTTGTGGATGTGCTTGTTTTTCTTTCAATGATCATTTTGTATATGGTTATGATGTTATGATGTTATGATGCTAAATGTTTTATATATTCTATAACCATTCAAAAATTAACATGGTATCATATGCACCTTGAAATAAGTCGTTGTGCAACTGAAACACTGCTACAACTACAGCTACTGGAGATTAGGGTTTCGTGCTTGAAAACTTTAGGAAGAAAAAAATAGTCATATTGGGACTTTCACTATAATAGGATATGGAAGAAGGATAAGGATCTAGAACATTTATAGGACAAACATGAAATCATTTTGTACCTTTTGTGAAATTTTAAGCCTCTGATTCGCTATACTATATGAGATATAATTCCTCCAAATCAAGGTTCCATCCTCCTTGAGAATACAGTCACAAGCAAATGACCTAGGGAGAATTACTATATCTCGAGATAGGAAGCTCCAAATAAAATATCTCAAGATATTAGATATAGGTGACGGACTTTTGTTCATGTTTTCATAGTTTCAAACCCAAATGGTGAACCATTGATACATGGAAGTCCATACAAGTTTTATATGTTGAAGACTCTTCAAGCAAGTCACCTTGGGAAAATTTACATAGTTCCCACTTCGTGAATCCAAATATGCTCTAACTTGTGGGGTTGGAAATAATAAGTATCGCGATACCTCCGGACAAATTTTCAAACCCATGGGAGCAAGAATTCCGGAAATACATCAGAAACAATATCAGACAATTATGTAGAAGAAATTGGACAAAACTAGGATTTTTTGTTCCGGGAACTTCCCTCCACCAATCAGTTGAAAAAGGAGGACTATTAAACTCACCTTAGGAGGTCTCATATTTGTATTGAAGAATTTTCTCATTCTGTCGATCTCCTATTTTTGACCTAGCACTGCTACTGGGGAAAACTAGAGCATCAAATATTTTCCATTTTTGTCCACATTTTTGGGAAAATGAGTATGTTTGAGCTCACCTTGAGGAGGCACATATGAAAGTTACCTATGTTCAAAAATTAGGGTTTCTTTGTCAAACCCTAGGTCTACCAGAAGCATTCTTCTAGAAAATATTTCAAGCAAGCATCAAGTTGAACCAATCTCATTGGTAAGTTCTATCCTCCCTATTTCAATTTGGGATTCTCATTTTTTTCACGATGAAAAATAGTACCAAGATTGAAGGAACTGAGAACTACTGAGCATGGAAGTATAGAGTGCTTCTCATAACTAAATAATCATGACGTAGAGACAAATAATAAGTTGCAGATGTAGAGGGAGATGAAGACAAAGAATAAGAAGGACTTAGTCAAAGCCAAGATGACTATTTTTGTCTCCATCAAATATCACATGTATCATCCGAAGGAGATGTGCGATACAATGACCAGCTTGTCTCAAGGAAAAAATATCAACAGGAAGATGAAATTGAGGAACCAACTAAATCATATGAAGGTACAAAACTCTGAGACCATGCAGTCCCACTTCACAAGGGTTTCTCAAGTCAAGGAACAACTTGAAGCAGTCAAAGAGAAAGTGGAAGAAGGAGATTTTTTTATAACCACTTTGACTAGACTCCCAATATAATGGGATTCATTCATTCAAGAAATATATCGAATAAGGAAGCTGATATATTTCAGTATACTATGGGAAGAATGCACTAAGAAGAAGCTCATCTCATAACAAAGAGAGGATAAGATGGGAGCAATTGAAGATCAAGCTCTCATAGTTCAGTCCAAGAATAAATTAGATAAAGAAGGAACACCATCGTCAAAACAGAAGAGAAAAGGAATTCAAACATAACCTTCCAAACATTCGATTCTACACTTGTGATGAGAAGGGGCACTACTCCAGAGATTGTCACAGAAATAGAGGATCATTCTACAAGAAGTCAAACAAGAAAATAAATCATTCTCACACCGCTGAAGATTATGAACCAACTAATAAAATATTTAGAGAAGAAAATGAATATTCCTCAAGTAATGAGGAATATGAATTCTACTTGTGAAGAAAAATATCATACTCTTATCCATTTCAGCATTAGATAAGAAGGAATGCAGTTAGTTACACTCAGAACCAGTACACACGTTCACATAATCGGATGATGAAGTAGAAGGCTCTAGTTATTCTTATTAAGAAGAAGTCCACCCACCAAACAAATAAAGATAAGTATTTTAGTTGTCATTTGATATATACCTAGTTTCTTAAATAACATTGTTTAGTTGTGTACCCATCCATGTTCAAGGAAATGTATTATGCATGATAGAATTTTTACATTAATGGAAAATGTACTACTAATATGCATGTGATGGGTAAGTCGCACATGGTGTTATAAAACATTCCATTGCTTTACCTAGAATGAAACCTATTTGTTGACATATTGGGAATAGTGCACAATCTCAATAAAGTTATGATAGAGATGAAAGGAATCTAGAAAGTTTCTATGTGTATACAGGATATGGATGAATGTTGTACTGGCTAAAATAGTTGGATTATTATATATTTATGCATAATAATTTGTCATTATGAATATGGCTTCTGAAATGTTTCTAACCACACTACTAATGTATTTTACTTGTAGGAAATATCATGTACAATCACATAAAAGAAAAGAAGGATGAAACTTGTTCCGAATAACAAGTGACAATAGTTTATTTAGAAGATACAATGCAATAAACATACATGAATATGAACCTGAAGCTCCCAGCGCCAGAGACATCGTGGCTGAAGAAACAGATTCAGAAGAATATAAGCATCATGATATGATATAAGGAGAGCAGTAGATCCACCTTGAGAGATGAATACCACCTTGGGCATGAGAGATAATTCAAGTGCCCTCAGATACACTGTAGTTATGTGGCACTACTTAGTGACATCATTGATGCATAACATTCCAGCTATGAAGAAGTAGCCAATAAGAAATGGAAGAAGACTATGATTTAATCATGGGTGATATGGTATAGCATGTATTTCAGAGACCTAAAGGGAAGTTCGTAGTGTATTCCATGTGGATCTACAAGATCAAGTATCAAGGGATACAAAGCAAGGTTTTTGGTTTCTCTCGGAAAGAGGGAGTATACTATGGAAATACATACTCCATTGACCAGGCACACTTCTCTAGTGAAGTAGAATTGTATATCGAGAAGAGAACAACAATTGTACACAAAAGGCTTTGTATGAGCTCAGAAAGCACCCATGGATAAGAACATCTAGCTACATAAGGAGCTTGAACATCACCTAGAGTGATGAAGATCTTAGCCTTTTCTACAAGTTTAAACATGGAATCCTATAGAAGACGATAATCTCACAGATGGGTGCAAGAGGAAATTTTCAATTAAGTCCAACATAGCGGATCTTGGTATATAGTGACATGATACATATACATAGAATATCGGTAGTAGAGGATGCTACATGTCACTCTAAGTACAGGATGTTTCAATACATAAAGCACAAATATAGAGGGAGGATGATCCTTGACCTTATAAGGAGTGACTGCATAAGATCTCTGATTTTGACATGATACGACAGTATGGAAAACTTCCTAAAGGATGAAATATTTACCAAGAGTAAAGTGGGTTCCAAACTTTAAGGTTGAATGAAGAATACTGGGATATGTCGATGGCCTAACAGGAAGAAATCATTGTAGATACAAACTTAGCAGTGTTGAATATGGAAAGAGAACTTCAGGATGTTGTTTTAGTTTGGGATAATGTGTGATCTCATGGCTTAGTATAAAGAGGATGAGTACATTGCAGCATGTTCATCCTATAGCGAAGAAATGTGGCTTAACAATCTATTGGCATGATTGTTTGATGCTGAAATAGAGAGTTACATCAAGATAATAGAGAAATCAATGTTTCATATCCCGGATATGGTGCAAAGAGGAGCGGTGAAGCTCGAGTATGTTCCTACTGAGGAACATGTTTTTGATTTGTTGACTAAGCCTCTGTCTAGTGTAAATTTTGAACACTTTCGAGACAAGCTTGCTATAGTATGAAAATACCTCCTTGGAAAGAGGGAGTGATGATAAGAGAATGAGATGGTAATGGTATTCAAGTATAGAGAAGGCCAGATGAGTTTTCCAATATGTTGGATGTACAAGAAAATAATGTTGAGCTCCAATGACCTAGTCATTGTATAGAGAGACTGGTCGTATCTTCGTGGGTATATCCCAATATGGTTGGTGACATAACCGAGTGTTGATCCCAGTATGAATGGTCATATCACTAAGGGTGGACCCCAACATTGTTGGTTGAATCCTCAAAAGGAAGATACCAAGAAGGTTGGTCATATTTTCAAATAAGTAGATCCCAATGAGATATGGCTCTATGGATGATAGTACTCTCTTCTAGAGAGTGATCTTACATTGACTTGTTGGATGGTCCCATGGACAAGAACACTCTCTTGATGATAGTGTTCCTATCTCTTACCAACTGAGGATGGTCCTACAAATGATAGTGCTCTCTTCTAGAGAGTGATATTGCATTCACTTGTGGGATGGTCTTACAGAAAATAACACTTTCTTGTTGAGAATGGTCCTAGATCTTACTGGCTGAGGATGGCCCTACAAAATATAGTACTCTCCTCTGGAGAGTGATCATACATTCACTTGTAGGATGGTCCAATGGACAAGAACACTCTCTTGTTGAAAGTGGTCTTAGGAATGACAGGATGAGGATGGTCCTACAAATGATAGTACTCTCATATGTTGAGTGGTCCTGCATTTAGTTACGAACGAGATCTGCATTATGTTGCATACAATTGTATCATCTCTGAAGATGGTCCTTTGGACAAGAAAAATCTATTGTTGAGAGTGGTCCTAACACTAATAAGCTGAGGGCGGTCCTACGGATGATAGTACTCTCATATGCTGAGTGGTATTGCTTTTAGTTTTGGACAAGATCTGCATTTAGTTGTAGATGAAATTATCCTCTCTTGGGATGGTCTTGCAGATAACAACACTCTCTTGATGAGAGTGGTTGTAGCACTTACCATCTAAGAATGGTCTTGTAGAAAATAGTACTATCTTATGGAGACTGGTATTGTATTCACTTGCAAATGAGTTCATGCACGCAGTACTAGAGATGATGAGGATCGCGATGAAAAAAGAGATGATGCTCAAGATGATGTCGATGCTTGAGATGATGCCAGAGATGATGATGCTCGACATGATGCCAAAGATGATGATGATGCTCGAGATCATGCCAGCGATGATGATGCTCGAGATGATGCCAGAGATGATGATGATGTTGATGTAATTGTGAAAAAATGCTATGACATATAGATTCACTAGTAAGTTGTACATATGTATTGTTGTATTGTAGAAACCTTCATTGTTAAGAGAGTGTTAAAGAAATGTTACCACATAATATATTCTATTTTGTATTATTATTGTTATTACCTATTTCGGAGATGTTGTTCCTTTGATTAGGGATGTCATTGATGTAATTGGTCATGTAAAGTCCTAAGGTAAAACCTCTGTTGTAAGTCGGGTCAGTAGTACCCACAAAAGTATTATTAAAATGTATTTTTGAGTATCCCAAGACAATTCGTCCAGAGAAGAAAGGGGAAGTTAGACCAATTTGGTTATTAGGCCTCTCGGTTGATCAATATAAATAGTAGAAGTTCCTCCCTCATTTGGACAAGTGGAACACTCTAGCAGTTGCACGAGAGAAGGAGAAATCCACCTAGGAGAGAGGAAGAAGTCCATGATTATTCTTGGGGTGTTATAACTATTATTCTTTGGGTCTTACACTGTACTTGATTGAAGTCTATATCGAGGAATTTTTGCTGGGTTTTCTTCCCCATAAAGGTTTCCCAAGGTAAACCTACATGTTCTTTTGTATGGATGTGCTTGTGTTTCTTTCAGTGATCCTTTTGTATACAGTCATCATGTTATGATGCTAAATGTTTTATATATTGTATAACCATTTAAAACTTAACACTATTTTCATATGAGAATTGTAGAGAGCATTTCAACAAGGATGAGAAAACCATATGGATCAATACTCTAATGGATTTGGTGAGTTTTTTTATAAATAATTGTGGCATAAATACAAATTCTAAGTCATTTAATGCTAATGTATTGGTGCATTTAGATGACATAATTTTTTTATATTTCATTTACAAAGTCTAGATATGCAAAGTTATCCTAGATGTACTCATGAAGTGAAGAAAAAAAAGAGGAAGTTTGATTTTAAAAGTGTAGTCTAGGATACATGTACATTAATAAGCTATTGAATGGTCATATACTTGGTCATAAGTTGTATTATAAATAATCAGTTATCTATGCATGATACAATTTATTTCATAGTTTCTCTTTATTTTCAACTTGTTCTTGTCTTGATCATTTTTTCCCCAAATTGATCATCTCTTGAGGTTGCCAGGTATAACACTCTGTGCAGGAGAGTGTTCCTTACTAGAAAAAAATGGCCCTTCAGATGTTACTCTCTTATGGAGAGTTCCCATATTCACTTCTGGATACCGTAGAATAAAAATCACTTGGGAGTGGCCCTAGCCTGTGTGGTATGGATGCTCTATGATGAGTCCTCACAGATGACAGGACTGACATTTTGTATGCAGTCGACATCTTCTTTGCAAACAATACTCTTCTGTATAGTATGCCTACATTCATATGTAGATACCATATAATAAAAATCACTTGGGAGTGGTCTTAGCCTTCATGGTATGGATTCTTTATGATGAGTCCTCATGGACATCATAGTATAACACTCATTTGGGAGTGGTCCTAACGTGTGTTGTATGGATGTCCTACGATGGGATGACATTTTGTATGAGCTCGAGATTTTCTCTGCAGAAAATACTCTTGCTTGGAAGAGTATGCCTACATGTAAGTGTAGATACCGTAGTATAACAATCACTTGTGAGTGTTCCTAACCTTAGTGGCATGGGTGTTCTATGATGATTCCTCGCAGATGATAGTGTCGACACTGGGTGCGATCGAGATCTACATTTAGTTGTAGACAATTCAAATGATCAATATCATGGATCATGATGATAGAGGATTCCATCGTCCTTGGACTCATGTCCTAAAGTGATAGGAATTGATCATCCCGCAAATAAACCATGTGTACTAAAGTTAGCGTGGCGGAAAAGGATCAAGTAGACTGAAGTAAAACAATGAAGGGTCAAATTAGATCGAAGTGAGACTGCAAAGGGTTAAGAAGGATCGAAGTGTTGTTGCAAAATGATCAAAGTGATGCTACAAAAGAATTGAAAGGATTAAAGTGCTACTACAAAGGATCGAGAAGATCAAAAGGCTCCTACAGAAGATTGAAGTCCTACTGCAAAGGATCAAGAAGATCGAAGAGTTGTTGCAAAGGATCAAGAAGATCAAAGTGCCACTAAAAAGGATCAAAGTACTACAAATGATCAAAATATTGAAGTGTTGCTACGAAGGATCGAAAGGTCCAAGAATTGCTTCAAAAGGATCAAGTGATCGTGTGATGCAGAAGATGAAGAGTAACTCCTCGAGTTACTGATTATGAAAACTTCCTATGACATATATATGTATTACCTCGATGTATTCCTGAATATATTTTCTCTTTGTACTACTATTGTCTATGATGATGTTGTGAGTAGAATAACATTCTCGCTAAGGGGGGGTGTTGAATATTGTAACTTCAAAGGATATTCTAAATGTATTTTACTGATGTAACCCAAGGGAGATGTTATTATTCCTCCATTGGGGTGTTACTATTGTATTTGGTCATTATAGATTCATGAGGTAATTCCTCCATTCTAAGTTGTGTCATTAGTACCCTAGTGAATAATATAATATATTGTTTTGAGTCTTCCTAGGTGAAGTCAACCCAGACAGTTTAGTGGGGCCAACTTGATTAGGGTAAAATCTATTTGGCTCAATCTGTATAAATATAGGAGCTATGATTCTTATTTGGACATAGACTTACTCACTTCAGTATCACATAGGAGAGAGAGAGAGATAGAACATAAGGATGAGAACACCTATTTTTGTGGTTATCTCTTATACATCTTATACAGACAAATTTTTGCTGGGTTGTCTTCCCCTTGATGGTTTCCGAGGATAAATGTTGTGTCTATATTGTGATTGTGATTATATCAGTGATTATGGATATGTTGTTTCTATGATATTTGAATTGAACATTAAGGAATCTACTCTAGCATATGAAATATTAACAATTCATTGGGTGGAAAACCATGGATTTTTACTTCATGGGACTATTGTTCCATATTTATGGACTTGACTTAACCACCCATGGTTCAAATTTCAAATCTCCAGACCTTCCAGGTTCTCTTAACTATCAATGTGATCTAGTTGCTCACTCTTCTCCCACTATGGACCCACTCACTCATGGAGATACCATACCTTTGATATTTTATCCTCTATATGACATATATTCACCATATATTTTGATATTTCATAGGCTCATGAGGTTTGTTACAGAGTTATGAAGGTGCTTCATCGAATTGGGAAGAAGATTCAAGGTTTTATTCATGATAAGGTAGCTACACATGAGTCATGTTTTGTTGAATCTTTTAATGTTATTTGGGAAGCAGTTTGCAGAGATATATTTTCCATGATTGATTATGCTTCTAGATCAGAGTATGCTTGCAACAAAAGACATTCTTATGATGACCATCAAAGGGCCTCTCGACATGATCTTTCTCTACAACACATTTATGCATTGATGCATGATATTGGCATCCACAACATCTTCACAAAGTCCATATCCAAGGATTTGTTCTTTAATCTCATTCAAATGAAGAATGTTAGGATTTACAATCCTCCCTTGTCCAGATATAGTCTATTAGATCATTTTCCTAACTTCGGAGTCATTTGCTAGAGTTTTGTGCCACCATGATTTTGGTTCCATTAGTGCCACTAGTGGCATTGGTTCCTCCAGTGTGCCCCATTGGTGCCATTTGGATGCCACTGTTTCCAATCCCTACACTTTAGGAGAAACTCTTTGTGCCACTTTCATCCTCCATCAACTGGTTTTAGTTGGTAGGTAGTTATGCTAAGTTTATTTTCAGTTACATTCAGTTAGATCATATTCAGTCACTATAGCCCCATTTATGCATGGCTGCATGGGGAAGTGGTGCCTTTGTTCACCTACCTTGTCAGTTTAACTAGTTTAACTAGTTTAATTGATTGTCGGACTGAATTAGACATGTGGAGTTAGACTAGTGGTCTCCGATAGTCATTTAGACACTTCTAGGTATCCAGTTAGTTAGGATTGAGTTGGTAGATTTGAATATTATCCGCATGATTCAAATTATCCATTATGTAACACTACTATCTAATGTTGGAATTAATGAATATCATTCTTGTAATTTACTGATCATTTCTATCAGTTTCCTGTGAAATTTGTCTTTTTCTATGTACAAATTTCATTCCATTCAACTGCACAATTATACCTTTCAATTGCACTCATTGCCTATAGATCAATGGTTCGATAATTCAAAAATGGTATCAGAGCCTTATTCAAGATAGTAGAAAGTCTATCCAACCTCCATTGTACACCAAAAGCAGTTGGATTTCCATATAATTCTTGGAATGATAGCCTTTCCCCCTCTGAATTATGTTCAGAGAAGTCTATCCAAGTGTGACGGACCCTCATAAAGTGTACTTGTCGAGGTCGAAGGATTGATTTTGACATGATTTCTAATTGATTTGTGTCTTTGTAGTGTTACTCACAGGAACTATGTAGATTTATTGGAGAATTGATTGTTCAGAAAGAAAATTGATGGATTCTACAGGTCTTGTAACATGTATCCTTACACCCTTTAACTATGTTGATTGGAGGAAAGATATATAGGTATCCTTGCACAAGCTGGGCCTATTTAAGATGACTGTGGGAAGAGAGACAGAGCCTCATTACCATACTGAGAAAAATAAGTTCTTGAATCAGTTGGAAGAAGCCTTTGGTTTCCTATGCATTCACATCTCCCGGGATCTCCTCTTCCACCTTGAGGGATTGAAGACTCCGAAAGAAGCTTGGGAGAATATTGAAGTCTTGTTTGGAAAACAAGATGCGCTTCGAGGGAACATATTGGAGAATGAGCTAATTTCATTGCAGCCCATCAATTTCAAAAATATACAACATTTTTTCACAAAATTCAAGTCTCTAGCACTTTAGTGTAAGAAATGAAGAATAGAGTGGAAGGATGAGCAGCTTGTGGTCTCCATGCTGAACAAAATTGGTTGTGAGTACTATATCTTTGTCTCTACCTTCCATTCAGGAAGATATTTCATCCCTAATTTGAAGATGCCTTCGCTAGACATGTTTGATGAGCCCTTAATACGGGAGCACGACAAGTTGGTTCAAATGGGAGTCCTCCAAAATTCCCAGAATCAAGATCTTCATATGTCAAACTCTACCAATGTGCAAGCTAAAGGGAATCACAAGGGGAAGGATCCCAAAACCTCTAATTCAAAGCCAAAATAGAATTAGAATTCTTTTGAATGAGCCTCCGGGTCCAAGAAAAATAAGAGATTCGAAAAGATTAGATGTTCATACTATATAAGAGACTTTCATCCTGAAATCCAATGCATTAAAAAGAAACTCGACCATGTGACAACCATTCCTTGAACATAAACATATTGTTATTCCATAAAGAGTAAAGAAGTCTAATGGTGGAAAATTTACAATAGATAATGAGCGATTCCATCCCTTGAAGGCATGCGTCGCTCGGTCGAAAGCTTACTTGATAGATTTTGGAGCATCCAACCATATGGTTTCCTCCAAGCAATCCTTCACCTCTCTCAATCTCACAAGAGGACCTACCATTCATATGGGTAGAATGGGCAATGAAACTCAGATCCCATCAGCGGGAATAGGTTCTATTAAAATCCAACATGGAGATTTAATAAATGTACTCTATGTTTCCTCTCTTGCAACAAATTTGTTGTCTATATACCAGATGACTCACACTATACCAAATGACTCACAGTGGCTCACCAAAGCAAGTGGTATTTGGCAGTGACTTAGTAAATATCGCATATATCTCAATTGGAAAGATTATATCGAAATGGATTGCACACCATGCCTCCAAGACATATGCATTCCACCATTTCATGCCATAATCAGATCCAGTATAGTACAACCATAGCTTCCATTCGAAGAAGATGAAGGTATTAAAAATCCTTTACTTCCTATTGTAGATAGAGATTTATTTTTTGACATTTCAGATTCAAACTCAGAAGAAGAGGAAGATGAGCATGATTTAGATATTGAGTTTACACCTCAAAGAGATGTAGATCTAGATCCAACATCCACTTCATCTCAATAGCCTCAATGGGATCAATAGCTCATCAAGAAGCTCGGGATGTTGCTGTGGATCCAAATGATAAGAGAAGAACGAGGTCCGAGTATCAGAAAGAGTATGTTGCACTCCCACACAGATCCACTTCTCTGTGAGAGGTGCTTCATGATGTTGGGGTCAGATCCTCAAACATTCAAGGAAGCTTTCCATGATCCAAGATGATAGGAAGCTATGGATTAGGAATTTGATTTGCTACATGACAACAAAACTTGGGAACTTGTCTCCTTAGTGCCAGGGAAGAAACTAGTTCAGTGCAAATGGATCTACAAGATCAAGATATCCTTTGATGGAACCAAAACCAAGTAGAAGGCTCGGTTGGTGGCCAAAGGGTACTCACAGGTTCAAGGATTGGACTATAATGAGACATTTGCAACAATAGCAAGAATGGACTCCAAAAGAATTCACACCTTCAAAGAGATGGGAGGTACATCACATGGATGTGAAAACTTCCTTCTTCCATGGTGACTTGAAGGAAGAGATTTACATGAAACAACTTGATGGGTACATTAAGGATCCTTCCTTAGTTTGCAAACTCACGAAATCACTCTATGGGCTCAAACAAGCCCCCAAGGCATGGTATTCCAAAATGGATACCTTCCTCATATCACAGAGATTTGAAAAATGCAAATCACATTGCAATGTTTACATGCATAAAAATGATGGATCATTGCTATTGATTGTGTTGTATGTGGATGACTTGCTCATTACTAGCATCTTTGCTGCTGGTTTGAGAAGCATCAAATGGGCTCTGAAAAAAAGCATTAGTTATGAATGATGTTGGACTATTAAGACACTTCATTGGTCTGGAAGTAAGTCAAAATACTTAGGGAATTTGATCTCACAGTCCACATACTCATTAAAAATGCTAAAAAGATTCCACATAGAAGACCGCAAGACAACCCCTTTTCCTTTTCGTGTGTGGCATCAAGCTTGAGTAAGGTAGCTCTACACCATTGGTAAGCATCACTCTTTTCATACAACTCCTTGGGATCCTTCTATATTTCATCTCACACATTCAAGACCATAAAAATAAATTAAACAATATAGCATAGAAATACTTGCAAGGAAGACAAACCCACTCGTAAAGCCTGCAAAAATAAACGCGCCTAAGTTCGAAACAAACGATTCCGTCCCGCGAATCATAGTGAAACATCCTAAACTGGCAATATTCTTATATAAGCCCTCACTTCCTAATTAGCGTGAATGACTCTACCTAGCCCGTTTCTCTGTGTGTCTCTTTCTATCAACCCGCCCTCCCTTACCTACCTCAAAGTCTCTGTGTATGGAGTATGATAAATCCTAACATGTGCATAATAAGAAATTCATTATCATCATATAGTATAGTTGAGGTAGGAAAAACATTTCATCCATTGATCACCGGATACCACAAGAATATTGAGGGTTTCTTCAATCTTAGCCATTAATAATTTAAAGATTAAAAATCACTAGAATATTGAGGGTTTCTTCAATCTTAACCATTAATAATTTAATGAATAAAAATCACTGAACCCCACTCCACCTGTACATTTGAAATAAGACGCCTTACGCGTAATTAGCAAAGTAGAAGACATAAGCCAAAGCAGCAAACTATACCGTGTACATTTTACTTTGTAGAGTGCGCTTCATTTATTTATGTGGCTAAAATCAAAGTTATAAGCTATATATTCCACTTCATTTATATTTATCGGTTATCTTGTACTAGTTGTCATGTTGCCCAAAACCGATAATGAGCTGCAGAGAACAATCGAATCCACATTAAACCCAGATGAAAGTCCTCTACACTATAATTTGAAAACCAATCAAGCTTCCATTTAAATACCAATCGCTTCATTCCCTCTTATACCGTAGTTTGGATTAAGAAATTTAGTCGTTATGGAGTCTGAGCATGAAGTTGCAAACGTCTATTGCGCTTTCTCTTTGATTAATGGAGTTTGGTTTCAATAAAAAAAAATCAGGAAACAAAGTAAAAACGAAAACCTAGACTGTATTATATGCAAAACTCCGGCCACCAATAAAGTTTGGTTTCGATCGAAAAGAAAATCAAGAACGACATTAAAAAAAGAAGAAGACCAAGATTGCATTATATGCAAAGATCTCGCAACTGTTGTACCTTTCTGTATTATTTTATCTGAATAACATTATATCCGAATAGACTAAAGGCGTTTATACACCTCAATCTTTATGAATTCTTTGTTCACTATAAGTATATATGTGGCTGCTAAATTCTACTGACCATTATTTTCATTATCGAAGTCAGCAGGATGATATCTGGATGTGAACGGTGTACGACGATGCAGGGCCTCGACTTCAAACGAGAAGCTATCCGGACTATTCGGGATTTCAATGGCAAGTGGCATTGATGCACTTCCACTGGAGGTTCCCTCATCCTGCATCTCTGCAATATTAGGTTGTACTCCAGATCTTGAACTCTGCCCTTCTTCCAAATTCATATGGTTATGGATCCCTGAAGTAATTGGTTCTGAAATCGTAGCAGAAGGCTGATCTGTTCCAGCGGATTCCAAAGCTGTTTGTATCGGCTGAGCTTCGAAAACTGGCCGTCTACGCTGGCCTTCCAAAGCTAGTTGTAGGGGCTTCACGCTAGTTCTGCAAACGGGACAACCGGTATTCGCGTCAAGCCACTTGTTAATACAGTTTGTATGAAATCTATGCCCGCAATTGGGCAGAAGCCGGCCTTTCTCATTCTCATCGAACCCACTCAGGCAGACTGTGCACTCCAGATCATCTCCAAAAGTCTGTGATTGATAGACAAAGTCGGGCAGAGTCGCTATCATCGCAGGATCCAATCCCACATTCGACCCCACATTCGGCAGCCTCACCCGTACTTCTTCTCCTGTATCTAACGTTTGACGCATAGGAGCAGGACGATGCGACCCCATATTCGGCAGCCTCGGCAGATCTTCTGTAATACGCAACGGAAGACGTAAAGTAGGAGTCGTGGGAGTTGATATATGTCCTCTCCGTCTGGACGATCTAGCAGCGATTTGTCTCCTGCATATACATCTTCGACAAGCTAGCAGGAAACAGATTATGAGCGAAAACCCAAGAACACAAATGGCCGTAATCACGATTCTGTCGGTTATGTCAATGGGTGGAACAAAAGGATCTGCTGTGCTGATGGCCAAATCCTCAGTGTCTCCCATAATAAATTCAGAAAAATTATACTAGCCCACAGTGCTACCTGAAACACCCACAAATTCGCATATTACATGGTATTCGAGCTTTGAATTTCGCCCAATAGGTAGCGCCTCCAATGCTTTCTTGAATCAAGAAATGATTTCAATATTGTGTATTGCGATGAAAAGCACAGTCCGGGAGGGCAACCAATCGTTAGCGGAGTAAACCAATTTTATACGCGGACCAGGAAAGGTTGATATGAGTTTCCGATTTTTACCGTTAATTGACTTCGAGGAGTTCACTACCTTTGCATTTTGTTTCTAAAAAATGATTACAAAGAAAATCAATGACCTGGAAACGAAAAGCACATAACGTTGGCATCCAATTCATATTTCATTAATAAGAGGTGGTATGCGTGGTTTTGAGGTTTAAAATTTATTGGAAAAGTATTTAAAATTTAGAAATTATGGTTATAAATTATTAATTTTTCTGGGGATGCTAACTCATAACATTTAATTTATAACTTTTTATATTAAGTCTTCAAATTATTTTAAAAAATAAAATGGAAATAATTTATATATATAATAAAAAAAGTTCCTATCTGTTTACATCTTTTAAAAGTGTATACCTTTTTTTTTTTCAAAGAAAAAAATCGTAAATACTTTATTCACATTCAGTAGATGGCCCTCATAGTCCATTATACAAAATACAACTAAGAAGTTGTCATTTACAAAATTTGCCTCACAATGAGCACAAATCCACAATCCATATCCAAAACTGTTCAAAGTGTAAAGTTTACATTACATACATGATATCATCATAAGATCATAATGTTCACCAAAATACTTTTCAGCAGGAAAGAAAGCAAAAACCATGAAAAAAACTAAGTCTGATCATAGCAGACTTATATCATCACTCCTGATTAAATCAGGTCAAATCAAACTGGGACGGGTGATCAAAAGCAAAGAAATCAGAGCAGAACTAGCATGCTGATGAAGTCTCATAAATGTCAAATGCTGATAAAAATAAACAGCAGCTAGAAATTGGCCTATTCCAGGCCATCCAATGATGAAAATAAAATATCCAAATCCAATCAGAACCAAATAAGAAGAGGCCAGCCAGCCCGCAAGTCAAGCTCTAATAAAGTTGCTTGAGATCACCCAATGCAAAAAGATGCATATCAATATCAGCCAAGGCATCATATCAAGGATAGGGTATTCCATGCCCAAGTATATATAACTCTCCAATGAACCAGCAATCTGTCAGATGAACATATAGCACGCTACAGCATTTTTAGAAAACATGAAAGGTTTCTATGGAATCTACCTCTCTCTGTTCACAAGTACTCCAAAAACCTTCAAGAATGCTACCACCTGCTTTAGCCAAAGAATCTGCTTTGGAATTTCTTTCCCTATAAATGTGTTTGAAAGACACATAATCAAGACTGTCAGATAAATAGTGAACATCTTGAAGAATCAAGGCTAGTTCAAGATTTTGTAATCGATACTTACCAGTTGCCCAATTAAAAACAAGCTGGGAATCCCCAAAAACTTGAATATTATCCAAAGTATGCATCCGAGCCAGCCTAAGGAGAAGCTTAAGTGCACATAATTCTGCATAATTATTTGTGCCAATCCTAAACCTGCTTTGAAAGATATATGATGTCTATCAGAGATTAACAAAATACCTCCGGCCCCACAAATCATTGGTTCCCCGGCTGCAGATCCATCAAAATAACCCCATGCATAAGAATGATCAATTTCTTCCACAAAAATTGATCTGATAGAGACCATAGATAATGACTGTGGTAAATTCTTCAACATGCCCAAGCTATAACTTGAAATCTGTGCAGGAGTTGAGTCAAGATCCTCAAAGAAAGATCTATTTCTTACTTTCCATATAAACGAGAGAACAATGATAGATAAAGATTTGATGTGTATTACATCTGATAACAAGCACCAGTTTTTAAAACAATCAGACAGGGAATCTCCATTCCAAAGATTATTAAGAGTCAAATGATCCTCAATAATAGACCAAACAGATTGAGTAAATGGGCATTCTACTGCAATATGAAAAATAGATTCACAGCTCTGTTTGCATAGAAAACATCTACCAGGACCCTCTCTACCTCTCAAGCAAAGAACATCCCAAGTCAATGCTTTACCAGAGAGAAGAAACCAACTAAAATTTTGTGTTTTTAGTGGACACTTCATCTTCCATAAAACCTTCCACCACCAGTTCGAATCCACTTCTCTATAAATAAGTTCAGCATATCCCACTTTAGGAGAATATTTACCTGTTTTAGATAAATGCCAGATGAGAGAGTCATCTGCATTAGAAAGTCTAACATGGCTAGACTTGAGAATGGCAATATATCCATTCCAAAAGAGCAATCTCAAATGGGTCAATAAACCCCAAAGTGTCTGCAGATAACCATTCTTGTGGCATTAAAACAAACATACCAAAAATTCCAATATCAGAAAGAAAATGGTAACCATCCAAATGTAACGTATCTATCATAGGAATAGGTATAGCATGTCTCCATTTACATCCAACCCATGGATCTAAACCAATACGAACAGCATTGCCAGAACCAACCTTCCAAACCAGAAAATTCCCAATGAGATCAAAAGCCCAAAGGACAGCTTTCCAGTAGATTGAAATGTTCTTTTTCTTTTTAACAGAAGATCTTATCCAGTCCAGTTTATTCAATGGATAAATATATTTCTGATAAGCTATCTTAACCCATAAACCCGAACCATGAATAATATCCCATACCTTTTTTGCTGCAAGAGCTTTGGCAAATAATACAGGGACCTTAAGTCCCCAACCACCCAAAGATTTAGGCAAAGCAATAGACTTCCAAGATATCCAGGATAAACCAGAGGAGTTATGTTTACCAGCCCAAAGAAAGTTAAAGCAAAGCTTTTTGATTTTGTCTATGACACCCATAGGAACCCAAAAATGCATCCAATAGACTGGAATAGCCTCTAAAACAACTTTAATCAAAATCAGCTTTCCTCCTTTGGACAACCAATGGAAGCTCCAATTCTGAATCATTTGTTCAACTTTAATAATCAGCCAATCCCAATCCCTAATAAGATATCTACAAGGTTTAAGGTTAAACCCTAGGTACTTCATGCCAGACTCAATTCTAGCAACAGGAAAACTAAAGATGTTCTGTAATGAAATAACTTCAGACTCTTCCATACATGAGAAATAAAGTGATGATTTATTATTGTTAATTTGCATCCCATATGCCTTACAAAAATGCATTAAAATCTCATAGAGAGTAGAGAGAGATTGTTCAGAGCCATCATTAACCATGACAATGTCATCCACAAATAGAACATGAGTTAATACAATTTCATTACCAAAGGCTAAACCATGATAAGTCTCACTGTGTGAAGCATGTAGAATAGCCCTCCCAAGGCCTTCAACCACAATAAGAAATAGGAGTGGTGCTAAAGGACACCCCTATCTGAGTCCCCTACCAGATTTGAAAAAATTTGTAGCAACACCATTGATGAGCAAAGAGAATGAGACAGATGAAAGACTGCTCATAACCCACGCAATAAAATTCCCAGCAAAACCCATTTTTGCAAGAATAACCCGAAAATAAACCCAGCTGACTTGGTCATATGCTTTAGATAAATCGATCTTAATCATGACAAATTTTAAGGATTTAACATGTATAGAATGTATACCCTCCTGAATGACACCAACCGCATCGTGAATCTCCCTTCCCGGCAAAAATCCAAACTGTTCACCAGAAATATATCTACTCAAAACCTTTCTCATTCTAATCGAGATAATCTTACCAATAATTTTGTATACAAAGTTACACAAAGATATAGGTCTAAAATCCTCAAAAGATGAAGGGATATCAACCTTAGGAATAAGAGCAAGAAAGGTAGAGTTAAAAATAGCTGGGATCTTGCCACTTAACCTGGACAATTCAATGACTCTTAAGAGATCTTCACCCAAAACATCAAACAGGCATCTGTACACCTCAACAGGAATACCGTCCGAGCCAGGACTCTTATCATTTTTGCTAATGTTTAAGATATGCTTGATATCTTGAAGAGTAATAGCTTGCATAAGCTCGGCATTATCATCCTCAGTAACAGAAGTTGGGAAATGACCAGCACTAAGAACAATTTCTCGAAGTTGGAGATCAACTTCTTCTTTAAAAAGACTTTCAAAGTGCTGAATCCCAGCCTCTGCTATAGCCTCAGAACCTTCCACAAGATTTCCAGAATCATCAAGAAGTTTCCAAATTGAGTTACGGCATTTCCTATGAGCAGCAAATTTGTGAAAGAAAGGAGTATTATCATCACCACAACACAGCCATAAAACCCTACTTTTCTGGCGGGCCTCCTTTTCCCGAAAAAGAAGAATAGCATGCTTGCGAGATTCTATCTCAATCAATAAATCTTTATCAACCACTGATAAAATACCAGAAAAATGACTATCATGAAATCTTTTTAACTCAAATTCAATATCAACCAAATCTTTTATGTTCTGAGCTTTTTTATTCAGAGACCACTTAGTAGAAATTGCTTTAATGTGCTTTAGATTCACACTAAATTGAGCCTCAGGAGATAAAGCAGACCGAACATCAAAGAGAACCCAAGAATTTTTTAAGGCATCAACCAAATCAATATGATCCATCCAGCCTGCATTAAACTTGAAAGGACTGTGGGCCTTAGAACTCTGAGAAGAAATTTGCAGAAAAACAGGTTGATGATCAGATACACCTCCACATCCAATCCATTGTTTAAGGAGGAAATCGCAATCAAGGAAATCAGCCGAGACTAAAAGACGATCCAATCTTTTACAAATACCCTCATCACCAACTCTGCGATTACTCCAGGTAGGAATAGCTACCAAAGGATTGATGTCAACAAACCCCAATTTCTCCAACAAGTTATGGAAAAAATTAGTTAATGGATCAACTTGAGCATGAACCCCCCAAATTTCAGAGAGACCCAGGGAGAAATTAAGATCGGCTCCAAAAACTAAATAAGGAGACATGAGACTGTCCAACTTGATCAAATTATTCCAGAAAGATTCCCTATCCAGATAGGGCGCATAATGATTAACAAAAGATATTTCCTTTTGTAAATCATAAGAAAATAAAACAACACACAACCCAGCTTTTAATGCCCATGCATTAAGAAAAATAAAATTACAAGACTTCCAACCTACAATAAGTCCACCTGATCTGCCCATAGCATCCACCGAAATGAACTTCCATCCATGAATCATAAGTTCCAAATCTTGAACCAATACATCCCCCTCAATCATTGTTTCTTGAATAAAAAGAACATCAACCAAATGTAGATCTACAAGTCTCTTAACTGCTAGTTTCTTGGGAAGACTAGCCAAACCCCTAACATTTAAGGACATAAGGATCATGAGGGAACTTGATTAAGGGCAGATGCTCTAAGCGCCCCAACACCTCTCAAATCAGGATGCAATATTTGGACATCCCCAGTCAAACCTTCATCAACTTCAAGATTCCCAGATTTATCCTTGACAGGCCGAGATATCTCCTGTACAGATTTAGTACTCGAGCGGAGAAAATACCCCTTACTAACAATTGCCTTACATGGAGATACAAACCCAAGATCCTTCAAAGATGAATTCGGAACAGAAGAAGGTAATGCCTCACAAGAAAGATTCAGAAATGGAATATTATCATCCAAGAAATTAGATATGCTTATCTGTTTAAGATTAGCTAAAGGATCAAAACCAAGAGAAACAGGATGAACATCCATATTCTCATCCAACCTTAGCAATAGACTGAGACCCATCTGACTTGACTCTCCAATTATCCAAGGTTTCAACCACTGACATCCCTGCCTTAGCAATAGACTGATTCCAATCTTTTTTGACTCTCCAAATTTTAGAAGAAGAATGTTTTTTAAATGATAGAGAGCAATCATTTGCCAAATGTCCAAACCCATGACATCTAAAACATCTAAAGGGAAGTCCCAAGTAATCCAAAGGTTGAAAGAAATCTCTGTTACCTGATTTAATGACCAATTCAGCAGGTAGACCCAATCGAAAATCTAACAGGACAAGAACCCGGCCTATGCAGCAAACCCCAGATTGTAAATAGGAGAAATCAGTTTCCATATGGGTTTCCAAAGTATTCCCAACATGTCTGAAGAAATCAGCAGACCAGAAATCAAAAGGTAAATTTGGAAGTTTGACCCAAATAGGAACTTGGTCATACCTTTCCTTTCGCGGATCAAATAATGGAGTCCGCCTCTTGATAAGAAGGGCAGCATTATCCCATTTCCAGACACCAGCTAGAATCCTATTAGCATCATCCACTGAAGAAAATTTAAATGCTATCCAACCCCTTGGAGGCATATAAATCTCACGATTAGTACTGATAATCCCATTCCAAACCCTAACAGGCCACCCATGAAGAGAATCAGCATTATAATTACGCCTTCCAAACCTCCCAACCAAAGTCATAGCATTGGTAAGAACTATGTCATTTAATAGCACATCTTCCCCCAAAGTCATTAAGACAGGATTTATCTTCTTGATAGATTTAGGTAGCCTCTTCTTAGGCTTAGATGGACCAATGCTACTAGAGTAATGAGGCTCATGCTCAAGTTCATTATCAGGATCCATAGACTTATGAGATTTATAATTTACATCAGAGAAAGAAGTTCCCAACTCTGCATTCTTGCAAACCTCTTGAACCATCCCATCTACCTGGATAACCGGGAAACTAGGCTTATCATTCTGATAACCAGAGAAATGATCACATGCATCCTTTTCACTATTTTGCAAACCCATTGAATCCAAGGGATGACCCAGATTTGGAGAAGAAAGCAAAATCCCATCCAAACAACTAGTCCCAAACATCTGAAAAGCAGGCGAGGGTTGCTCGCAACTCCCCAAGCATTGTGAGACCTGGCAATGGAGATCCAAATTTGAAGACTGAGGTGCATCCTCAACCAAAATACAATTCCCAGTCGTCTGAGAAATAAGAGAAGAACAATCCCTAAGACCCAAGACCTTCCGAGAAGGGTAGTCCTCAGCAACATAAAGATCTTCTCCTAGATTCTGTCGAGAACAAGTCGGCTGACCCAAAGGAACAGATACTACCGGGAAAGAAAGTAGTGGTTTCAGCAAAGGACTCCCACCCATACCATCTCCATCCAAACAGTCCAAAGAGGAAAAAACTTTATCCAAATGGTCATCGCGACCAATGACAGACCCCGAATCTCCCAGGTTAAACGGAAGATAGGTAGCAGAGAGACTTTTCTCCACTCCATTACCCTGCTTGATGCAATGCAGGTGCCCTGGCGGAGTGCGGGCCAAAGTTTTGGCTGCCCGCAACGACATAGCAAAAGCACGCAGAACCCCTAGTCCAAGACCAGGCAACAAAACAACACAGACAGCTCTAGAAAGTAACACACAGCACACCGTCTCCAGAAATCAGAACATAAATCCCAAACGAAGACCCCAAGAAGCCATCACAGATAACCATATTACAACATCTTCACCCCAGGAAATGAAAACCCAAACATTACAAACTTCGCATATAATCCAGCACGACAACCATAGCTAAAAAAGGCCTTAAAAGGCTCAAAGCGAAAGAAAGACAGATGCCAGAGGTACAACTGTCAAGAAAACCAACTCAATAGCCAAAACATACCCCAATAAACCTCCAAATTCGATCAGGAACACACCAGAAACAGCTATCCAAAATATCACGACCCCGATCCCTAGAACTAATCAAACAAAGCTCTCAAGGAGGAGAATCAACAAAACACAAAGACAGGATAGATACCAAACATACCTGCAACAATCAATTCGGATACCACATCAAAACCTCTGCCAAGGAAGTCTGATAGATAAACCATTAACACGCTCAACAAGCTCTCCACCAGCACGGACACCAATCCTCTTCAACCATATCACCAAAACCCCATCTAAAGCAGGAGAAATCTCTCATAAACCTGAACCTCAAAAATGTAGCTTATCCTCCTGCATGCCAGGAACCCAGCAATACGACCGAGAGACAGTGCAAACACCATAAAACCAGGACAACAAAAGCCCCAAAGATCTGTCACAAATCGCAGAGTTTCAGAGGTATCTCATGCCTCAAGAAACGCACTGCTCCTGATACAAAAAAACTACAGCGACGACACTGAATGCACCGCATTCCCCACTACCTCAATAATTAATGGTCAGGAAAGTCCGGAAATACACCAGTTAACGCCCAAGAAAAGTCTAAAACTGATCAAGACTCTCCAAGATCACCAAGATTCCAATCTTCGAACATGGCCCACCCTCAAACCAGCCCCAAGCTCAGAACGAAGAACAGGAACATCGTCATAGCAAACACAACGGGAAAACCCACTAACCTTTACACCACGGAAACTGGCAAACCACAGCGCTCACCACGGTCAATGAACAGCACCACAATGGCCACCAAAAGAATGGCCAAACCAGGTGGCCAATTGGGCATTCAAAACACGAAGCCACCAACCCGAATCGAAGGACTTTGAAAAGAGAAACCAAAGAAACCTGCTAAATCACAGCTATGACCACAGAACTGGTCAATCTAAAACCAAATGAATGGCATCCTCAAACCTGGCTTAAACACCGAAAAAACGCAGCATCTTGGGGGTGAAAAAACAGCTCCAATGCCATAGCAATGCGAATTAGAGAAAGAAACGCAGCCAAAGACCACAAAAGATTGATATCAAGTCAATTTAAACGTGGCATCTCCACAAGAAAGGGAGACAAATGCTACAGACAGGTCTAATAAGGTACATTAAAGCCCATCCAGCTCGTACAAAGGGTCGTCAAATCGAGATCATACGAACAGTACTCAAAAAATCGCCTCGTCCATAGATGCTTCCGCCAAGAAAATCCGAATAACGCCAGTTTAACGGCCAAAATTAGCCATTAACGCTCAAACAAGCTCTCCATACGTTTAGACCTTTTTAAGAATCTTTATCCATTACTTTTCTATGTATTAATTACTTTTCTATATATTATAGTTTCGATCTACTTAGACCCCCTAGTCAATTAATTGTTTCAAATAATCGCATTAAAGAATCATAATAAGTCCAAACTCATCTAAATTCTTAAAAAGTATTTAATAAAAATGGTATTAAGTTATAATTAATTTATTTTTATTACCTACTTTTACATTCATTAAAATCAATACTTAGATAAGTATTTTTAAAAGAATCTTAAACTCCCAACATAAAGACATTGAAGGTCCCATTATAATTTCAAAATTATTCGAAGGTACCAAACCGTTAATAATCTAAAAAAATTAATTCTATAACATATAGTAAGTAGTTAATTATCTAAACCATTTATCTATATTATGTGTTATTTCATCTAAATTGTCTTTTCTTAAATCAAGAGAAAATTTTAAATTTTGTTGTGCATTCTACAACCTAGTAGAGGAGGATGTGTAACTCATTCTGTGTTTATAACGGTAAGCTCAAATAAAAATAAAAAATAAAAGAAAATAATTTGAACATGTCAAAAAATTAATGGGCTTGATAAAAATAAAATAAATATCAAAATATAATTAAAAAAATAAAGCCAATTATAAATTCTTATATGGAGTATGTTGAGGTTCAAATTTCCTCAACATGCTTAAACTTTCATTTTAAACTAACTAAATCACATAAATTTTTTCTTTTAAAAAAAAATTGCATAAACTTTCTTTCTCACAAGGACAACTCAGGATATTAAGCACAATTGCTTTTTTTTTTCTAATGATTAATGTGATAATTTTTGTTAACCTAAATTAGAAATAAAATATTAATGAGAACAAATATTTATTATTACAATAACGATCTATTCATTTATATTCTTATTAGTTATTTAAGAAAATGAAATTTGCATCAACCACAATGTTTGTTTTAACTTTTGTTTAAAGCATAAAAGACTCAGTTATATTGTTAAGTTTAAAATATTAATATTCAATCAAGTTTTTAATGCTAATATTCTTCTCAATTTACTACTGGCTTCATTGCACCAAGAGGCTCATTTTATAATAATATAATATTAATTAAATATTTATAATATACAATTTATTAAAAAATAATATCGTTAAATAAAATAGCATTAATTAATTAATAATATAATAATTAATTAAAGTAACATCATTGAATTATAATGGTATATTTTAATCAAATACTTATAATATTATTAATCATATTATGTTATACTATTATATGAATATGGTATTTAATTAAAATATTATAACCAAAGTAATAATAAAATATTATTGTTGGCATGGGTGTAGCTCATTGGCGATTCACTTGTTATGAAGTCACATGTTGTAAATGAGGTTACGAGTTTAGATAATGAGGATTTGATTATTTTTAATTCATTTTATTATTTTAGTTGATAATGCAACAAGAATTTTTTTAAACATCCAAAGATACAAGATTAATGTGTCACATCTTGGGCATTATTGCAATCTGACATAACCCTTGACAAATATCACAATGTGACATAACCCTTGATGAACGTTGCTAATGTAACATAACCTATGATAAACATCACAATGCGACATAACCCTTATTGAACGCCCACTATCACATTATTAATGTGTCACATCTTTGGTTGTGTTGACATATACCAACCAAACACTGTAACAAACCATGGCTTATTGTCGTAATGTGATATAACCCTTGATAACGTCGCAATGAAATGTAACCCTTGATAAACATCACAATGCGACATAACCCTTAATGAACGTTGAATGTCACAACACAACTAAAAGAATAAATCCATTTAACATTTTCATTTTGCACCGATCATAACATTAAAGTGCAATTGTTTCATCAAATTTTGATCATGTAATATAAAATGTTCATAACTTAATATCAAAACATTGTTTGTGTACACAACATTGAGGAATGATCAATTTCAATATCCACGAATAAATGTTTCGATTGATGCGATGAATGTCCCAATGCAACAAAACCATTAAGGAAGAACTATTTTCTTGTAAGTGGACCCATGCATTTCATATCCATCTTAGAGAATGATGAAATCCAACACTAAATCTAGATGCTAATACAAAAAAGGAATCTAAAATTGAGCATTTAATCATACAAAAGCACAATTATGCTCATTTACAAGAAAGACGACATATATGCAGTAATTATTGCAACCTAAAATAATCACTATAAAAATGGTTATCTAAGTGCACACATAAAATGACTTATGTATTGTATGAAAGGTTCCATCAATTATATATTGTAACATTGAAAACATGTTATCATAGATAATCATCTATAATAAGAATATCACATCATTACATAACATGTGTATTATAGAACAATTCATGTCTAGAAAGCCATATGATTCCCAAAGGACACACATACACTTTGAAACACATATATTAGACAAGGTAATACTAATTTGAGAAAAAATAGTGGTCATGAAAAAATCATGTAGTGGGAAGTGAGGTGAGAATGGATAAATTAGATTGAGTAACAATGGAGGTACACCCCATGGGGAAATAATCTACTCCAGTAAGTGAAGAGATTCAACTACTGAGACAAAAGTGGAAATTTGGAATACTTCACAAACAAATTAAACAACAGTTGTATGAATTTTATTACATGTTGCAACCCATGTTGAGTGTTCGAGAGAGAAAGAGTAGCCCAAAACTCTCCTTCAAAAACCAACCTTTGAGTTGAGTTTTTGAAAACCCCCAGTCCTACCTCCCATAAATCTATACTAGCTAAACAAATCTCTCCACCCCCCTCTTTCGCATTTCTTTCCCTAACAAAAAAAAGCCTTTTCCTTCCATTCCTTCCACCAAATAATATCTCACCAACTCTTTTATTTTTGACATATGGAAACCTTGATTTCTTTTTATCATGTGTGTGTGTGTGTATCATTTTGTTTATGTTTTTGAATATGTTAGTTACATGTATATTCTTGGAAGGGAATGAAATCTAACTATTAAGACAAAAAGCGGAAGTTTGGAATATTTCACAAATAACATAAACAATGGTTATATGAACTTGCTAACATGTTAAAAACCAAGTTGAATGTTCTTGAGTGAAAGAGCATCCCAAAACTCTTCTTACAAAACCAACCTTTGAGATTTCTTGTTGAAATGATCCACCGAGTCTTCCTCCTTAAAAAACCAACCTCTGAGTTGTGTTGTTGAGAGCCCCCGAATATACCTCCCCTAAAAGTATATCAAATAAGCAAATCTCCTCACCTCCCTTTTGTTTGTTTCTTTCCTAACAAAAAAAAACCTCCACTTCCCATTCCTTCGTCCATATAATATCTCTTCGCCTCCTTTTCTTTTGACACATGGAAACCATACTTTATTTTTATTATTATATATATATAATCTCCTTTTTTGTTTATGTTTTTGAATAAGTTGTTCACATTTATATTCTTGTAAGGTTGTTGATTTCTCTTTTACCTTTTTTATTATGTTATGTTAAATTTATACTTATTTTAGTATAATATAGTTCATAAATTTAAAATTATAATATCCTTTTATTATGTGTATACATTATGGATTACCTTATATATTATTCTCACAAATTTGACAACCCAATTTACTTCCTACCGGTGTTGGTGCTAGGATATTAAGTAACCTTTAATTACTCATTACCCCCAATTTTCCCTCTACTAGTGTCCGCATGACCCCACTTTCCATATCTAGTGATATACTATTATAGATGAATTTAGGTTAGCTAGTATCAACTAGTATAGGTTTAAATGAGTTACTTTTTTGTCGTCAACCCATATTAACAAAGTCTTGTGAACATTTTGTTATGGGTATGAGATTTCATAAGGTATGTATGTTCCCTATTTTATTTTCAATTGATTTGAATCAAATGTTCATAATACTCATTTACATACACAAGTTAGTATTTATCCAACAATACCCACTAGATATAATCATATTTAGTTTCAATTATGCTACTATTTCTAAACAATTTACACTTATTTATGTCACATTATGTTATCAACTCAGTTTATTCAATATATGGTAGATTAGTAATATCAAAATAAGCATAGTTCTTTACAAAAATTGTTATGGAACACAAATAAATCATTTATGCAAAACATTAATTACTCCTTGAGCATAGATAACAATGCAAAGTAATTACATAAATAAGAAAACTATGAGATCATTATAAAATATATGCATATCACTCAAATAAAAAATGACAAATTAAAATATTGATAAAAGGGTACCATAGATTGTAGAAAAAGTGAGCATGTCACATAATTATAAAATATTTGCATATCACTCAAATAAAAAAATCAAAGAGAAACATTAAAAAGCATATTATCATAGATCGTCATATATAATAAGAATATCCCATCATTATAGAACATGTGTATCATATATCAATTAATGTCTAGAAATCCGTATGCTTCCCAAAGGGCAGACACATACACCTAACAACACATATATTAGACACGCTAATACTAATTTGAGCAAAAATAGTGGTCATGGAAAAATCATGTAGTGCAAATTAAAGTGAGAATGAATAATTAGATTGAGTAACAATGGAGGTAGCCCCAATGGTGCAAGAATCTACTCCACTAAGGGAAGAGATTCAAAAGTTAGAGTGGTTAGGATTGATTGCAATAGAATATGATAAGGTGGAGGTTAGAAGGATGGGACTTGTTAGTGCCATAAATTGTTCTTAGACTACAAAAGAACAAGCCAACACAATCTCATAAAACAAAATTAAGTAAAATAGGTTTTTTTAGGGTTTTGGTTGTGTAGTTTGTAAACAAGAGGGTAAAAACTTCACAAGGATAAGGAAAACACTAAATCATGCAACAATGAAGGACTCACATGCATAATATATAAAACATAAACTAGAAACATTAAGCACAACACTGAATTTCATCCACATTTAACAGGCATTTCATGAATAATAACCTCAAACAATAAATGAATATATCAACTGAGTGATTAAACCAATCAGAAATGAAACAAGCAGATAAGATAAACAGGGCTTATAGTTTGCATATATTCCATAATTAGTCATTGAAAATACATGAGAGTTTTTGACACTTAGCTCCATAAACAGTAGCTTGATAGCCTCCCCTTGTACAAAAATTTGAACCCCCAGTCTTTTTCCAGCCTTAATTTTATCTTGGTTTCCCAAAGATAGTTACATAACTGAAAAAACTACTTCTAGGTCATACTACCGAGGTACTCAATAAAAATATAGTCATACAATTTAAACTAACTTTTTTCAAAGACTAACTAATAACTACTATTTTTAAATCACTTTAAAAGTCCTTAGCAGCCTTTGCCAAAAGATCTACCCCTTCTAAAGCTTGAGTCTTCTTTCTTGTTTTCTGATGATCAGCTTCTAGGTCTTCGAATCTTTTTGAAAGCTTCTGATTTTGTTGTGTTGGGTCTTGAATAGTTTGCTTCAATTTTGCATACAGACTTTGTGTCTGTCTTTTCCTTTCCAAATCCTCCTTAGAAACTGCAATTAATTCTTGATAGTGGTTATTTACCTCCTCTAAATCTTCTCTCAATCTTCTGTTAGTAGTCACTAACCCCTCATTTGTTTCATGCAGGCATTCTATTTGATATTTGTACTGTTTAATACTTCTCTACAAATTCTCATTCTCTGAATCAATGCACTTCCCTTCTGAAACTCGATGCATTTCCTTTGGCATCCAAGGGATTTTCAATTTCATAAAAATCTCTTCATCTTCCTCCAGTTGCTTTGTCATAGCCACAGGAACCCATGAAGATTCATTGACTTCAACACTCCATTGGGCTGATGGCTCTGCAACCTTTTCTTTCTCTGCACAAAAACTTGATATGACTGAATACTGCTTCTTCGAATCATCTTGATGATGGTCTAAGATTACCTTCTTTCAAACTTCCTTAAATATCTCTAAAATTTTGGTTTGAGTGAAATCTAACTTATCTTCTGAAATAATTTGTTTCTTACCCTTCATCTCCTTTACATTTAAATCTTCATTGTCTTCTAACTCTTCTTGAGATGAAGAGTCTTCAATCACTATAATTTTCTTCTGAGCTAGTTTAGGGTTTAACAATTTTTTCATATTCAATCTAAGTTTATTCTTGGGTCTGGTCTTAGGCCTCCAACCTACCCCAATTTCCCCTAACATGCTCAAAGTTTTTCCTTGATGTTTGATAAACGCTAGCTGAACTACCTCTCTTTTTATCCCGCATGACATTACCCCTTCATCAGACTGTTTATGTACATCTTGTTCAGTGTCAACCATAGCTTCATCAAACAATGAATTTTACTTATCTTCTGACTGTACTCCCATAGGAACTTGTTTCTGTTCTTTCAAATTTTCATTTACTTCTTGGTTTACTTTTATATGAAGACTATCTTCTACATGCTCCAAATCCTTCATTTCTTCCTTTGATATTTCATTTTCCTCAATATTAGTCTGTTTTTCATCTTCAACATTTTCATCTCTTTGGGTCATAGATTTTCCTTGTACATTATCCTCTTCTATCTCAACTATGACTCTCTTCTTCAGTTTCTTGACCAAATTATGTCCTTTATTCAATTGTCTTTTCTGATTTTGGTCTTCTTTCTCTGATTGAAATCCAGACCAAAATAGAAAATAATCCCATATTTTTTCCTTCTTTCGAAGCATAGTACTTATGATTAGCTTTATTAGACCATGATGAAATATGTACTATTTAGTATGGTCTTGATGCTCCTTTATCCTGCTGGATATCTTTTGTAGACTTTTAAGGAAAAAGAAAGGAAGGTTCATCTTTGCTTCATGGTTAAGATGCTACAAAAACCTGGAATGATACTTAAATACAAATGCAAATCTTCCTTCACAAGTTTTATAACTTTGCAGAATTTTTATTTGTTCTCTCCGCTCTGGTTTGAACTTCTGGATATGTACTCCTTTACCCTAGTCTGCAAAAACATCTGGAAGCAAGTAATTATGTGCATCAAAGGTAAAAGGTACTTTTTTGAACCAATATTTGCCTTCATCTGGGATCCCTGTAGCCTCTGCTATTAGTTCTCTAGTCAACTCAATATTTAAGGTGTCAAAAGTAACAATATCTTTATCCAATCCCTGAGCAAACTTATATGAGACCTCTATGTGATATCCATCAATCTTCTCAAAAAAGATTAACCATCCTGCTTCTAAAAATAATCTTGCGTAGTCAAGTAAAGATTGAACCCAAGACATATCTGAGGGTTTAGCTCTGTTTGTTTTCCCACTCCTCTTCATTTTAGATGACTGAACTTAAAAATTGATTCCTTCAGTAAAGAACTTTAACTCTATTCAAATATTGGCAATTTTAATAGACAATGATATGTTGAGAAACTAAACCCCTGAACTGGATTTAATCACTCAAACTGATAACTATCTTAACTCTATTGACAAATAAAATTCGACATTCAACAACAATTCAGTTTTTATACTAGCATTCTTAGTTAAAATCCATAATTAATCTTCTGTCAATGCGACTTGAATACATGGAATATGATAGTAATTCGCCTCATACCTGTCAGAATAGTCGATTCTGATACTAGAAATATGTTTTCATGTCTGCTAGGTGTAAAATTTCATTCATAAATCTTTCTCTAACCGCCACGATAGTGCCAAACAGTTGCCCTTCAAAGCCCTAAATTACTGGCCTTCTTCAATCTTTGATTACAAACTGTCAGAACTCTGCCACGACTTCTATGCTCTTCATGCGCTTCAGGAGAAGCATAACTAAAGCTGAACTTTCCTCATCATGGATAATTATTAATATTCCACTACTCTATATCTCATAACTTCCAGACCACCGCAACTTACCCTAATGATTCCTTTCCTGAACTGTTGACACTTGTCACAATGATTAATCTAGCTTAAAACATGTATTAAACTCATTAACAAGTGTGAATGACCTCTCCTATGCGCGAATTTCAAAAATTTTGAGCCAAAAATCTTGATTTTCATATAGCGCAATTTTCTTGTAGCACGCGTGTTTAACTTTTTTGTGCTTGCACTACAAGAATATTTGTTTTAATAATTTTCAAAATAAAACTCACAGCAAAGGGTTAACTTAGGTTAAATGACTTAAAATAAAACCTTATGATATTTTTTAGAACCTTTAAGTCATATAAACATCCTAGAAGCCCCTAAAAACTATAAATTTCACTAAGTAAAAACAAAATTGGAAAAACCTATGAAGTCAACTTATAAATACAAACATAAAAATCAAAGAAAAGATTTAAAAGAACCTAAAATCCAAACTTAAAAATGAACAAACCATGTTTTTAAAAAAACAAGCAAATGCTTTAAACTAAGAAGCAAAAATAGGCTATAACAGGACTGAAGCTCCAGATGTTTTTTGCATGGGTGAACTATCTTAAATTATAGACTGTGCAATGCGTTTTTCAATTATTGTAAGAATAAATTTGATCATTCTTTTCCATTTGTGACAGAATGTGTCTCAAAATAATTGTCAAGTGAGAGTTGTGGTGGTTTTATTAGTGATCAATCTACCCTTTGCAAGATGAATGTAATCCATAGGTCCACATTTGTCTCTTATTATTTTCCCCCTAGTGGCCATTGTAATCATAAGTTAAGTGAGTTATCTACTCTAATATGTCATTATGCATTTTCCCCTCCATCATTCCTGCCAAGCCTAAGAACATGGAGCATGTAGAGAAGAGTCAAGATTCATGAATCTCTTTATTTTTTGATTAAATGATATGTGTTCCTAGTTGCATATTTCATGGGACTTTTGATCGATATGTACTAGTGATTAAACTAAACATATAGCTCCCATTAAAATCAAATAAAAACATACTAAAAAACCATTGCAACATGATGAGTTTTAATACAGATTCGAACCATCTCTGGAAAGTCAAGTTATTTCCCCAAACCTTTTACATATGGAAAATACCATGGAAAATACTAACACAATCACATCCATTAGATTCCCAAACCAAATATCAAACCCAACTAACGAAACTACACAGCTATACTTCTCCCAACCCATAGTTTAAATCTCTATCAAACTAAATGCACAGTGGTAAGGGACTTCCATTTTCAGGGCTTACCTATAGTATGGATATGCAGGAAACCTAGGAAGCAACCATAGAGCCACACTCTATACCTACACAAGCCCACACAAACGCCACAATAAGTACACAAGCTACAAAACTAAATCAAATCAAAAACAGGATAATATGCAGACCATAATTATGGTTTACCTTGAGAGAGAGGGCATGTTGTTGCATTGCACAGCATAGCTCCCGGAGGTGTGAGACCACCAAGACAAATGAGCAAGAGACCAAATGAATATTTTTACATCCCTAACCAACGCTTGAGGCTTCTTTCCCACACTTGCCTAGAAGAATTGAAGTCACCACCCTATCCTCCACTAGCCATTAAATCAAAATCCATAGTTCCATAGTTTCACTCATGAAGAAATCCCATAGTTCACCACCCCAGCATTAAACCATAACAAAACCCTCAAATTCCGCATTAATATAAAGTTGTATGGCATATTAAATAAGCCATAAACTAAATACTTTTTACCCTATAGTTTCCCAAAGCACATATTACAAGGTTTTCAATGGCATATGGATAAAGTTTGCAAATTATATATGCATCAAAGTGGATAATGTTTTAAAACATAAGAGAGTATACCATAAAGTTATAACCATACATAAAAGCAATCTGGTATAAACATAGGACTTAGGTACAGATAGGCCTAGGAATTTAGTCCTCCTTTCACCCAGCTATGGACAGGATAATGAAGTATAGATGTAGTGTTGTAGGTTGTTTTTATTTTCCATGTTCATATACATATTTCACCGACGAAATAACTTTCACAAGAGTAGGAGCCTGTATTAGTTGGAAATGAACTAAGTAATCCCCTTAAAGAAGTAGGAATCCGTACCTTTTCGAGTGGACCCTCAAGGGATAAACCCTGCCAATCCACCCCTTGACATATGAAGAAAAGTCAAGATTTCTAATGAATAAAACCATAAATGAAAATTAATACATATAAATAAGAATTAAAATGTTAACTAACAAGCATCGACAAATGTCCGCATTTAGTAGACAAGTAGAGTAACCGAACAAACCAGTACCAGTAATATAAGAGTATCGCCTAAACACATCATCATATGACATGAAAGCAAGTAGAGGGAAAAATAACTTATGACACTTAGGTTCAGTACATAACCAAGTATTATTTCGCAGAATTTTACACAATGTCCTTGGATAGTAGTATCTTATTAGCCAACAATTTTTTATTTTATTTTACGATTTTTAGGGACATTATAGAGTGTGGTGTTCCAAGACCAATATTTGTGTAAGTTTGTTTGAGGGGGGAATGGTGAGATAAGGAAGCAGTGGGGAGACAGCAAGAGAGGGAGGGAGGGGGAGAGAGGAATAAAGGGAGGGAGGGGAAGATAGGAAGAGAGGGAGGGAAAGGGGTGAAAGAGAGGGTTGAAGGATAGTTATAGATGTAGAGGGATAGTGAAGGAAAGAAATAGAGATGGTTAAATATAGAGGGATGGAGAGAGGGTGTGTGGATGTGTGTGACAAAGATGCCTCTTTAACCTGGAAATGGGGATTGAAGACCAAATTAACTTGATTGGTCGATTTAAAGATCATTTGAATTGTTTTCTTTTAGAACTAAAATTTAGACTTGAGTTTAGTTAAACTAAGATCAAGATGTTTTGATATGAACTCTAAATAAGAATGGAGGAGGTTATACATTGTAGCAAGACTATCAAAAGATTATGAATGTTGAGGATTTGGAAGATAGATGGTGGCGGAAAATGATTTGGAGAATTAAAGATCCAAAAAGTCTAAAATTGTCATTTGGATTTCTCTCACCTCAAAAGTATTAACCGAATATCTCTATCAAAAGAAAAATAATGAAGGTTTTGGAATATGTTATATTTGTTGGCAAGGTGGAGAAGACATATCCCACATCTTCATGAAATGTTCCTTTTCTCCTCAATTTTGTAATAAGATATAATATTGATTAGGAAATACGGATATTTAGAAGTACAAATTTGTGGAGGTAGCCCTAAAAATATGGTTTTCATGAGAATATATAAACAATTATAGAGAAACTACTTTCCTAATTAGATGGAATCTTTTGAAGTCTAGAAATGTTGTGTCTTTTGAGAATTGTCCCTCCCATTCTACACAGGTTTCTACTACTATGTTCTCTTTGAATAAACATTTGAAGGAAGAGTTGAAGATTAAGATTAATATGCATTCCCATACACATATTAGTTCATTTAAAATTAAAAATATACCATCATATAAAGTACCACCATGCACCATTATTCTACCAAGGGTATATTAAATTTTGTCATCTTCTCGCATAGACCAAACAATATGCAACCCTTCCATTGGATTAGAGTAGACAAGACGAGTAGCCCAGGAGGCTGGGATCCAAGCCAAGGATTCAATTCCAGTATCCAAGCCCAACTATGATCGGCTTAGAATGATTGGCTATCGAAACGAGATGACCAGCTGGAAATAATTTTCCACATATATACCATACATTGTATAATAGGTAGGTTAGGTTGTTACAAATTTATAGAAGCTCAAATCCACAAATATTCAACTTTTAACTCTTTATGCAAGTATCAATATATATTTACATTCTTTGTAATCTAAATCCATATTCAAGCATATCTACTTTGAGACATTGGAAAAAGGGAAAACACTTTCTAAATTACCTAGTAGATATGGGAAACTACAAGATACCCTTTCCCCACTTTTCCCTTCTTATCTTTATCCGACTACCAATTGATTTGAGGTTGGTAGAGACTCAAACAATGTTAATTGAATTGTGTTGTCTAGTTTAGGAAAAGGGGTTTTATTACTCCAAATTATATCATTCATAACTCATGTTCATCCTATTGGGAGGTAATCTAGAGAAGGACTCCTAATTCATTTATGTATCCATTTCGAACATTCCCTTAAGAGTTGATGCGTTATTTTACCCGACCTACATTTTTTAATGCATATCCAATTTATATCGTATATGCGTTAACATATGATTTATAACACATATCCGTTATATCGCATATGTGTTATAATGCATATGCGATTTTTATCGCAAGTGCGGTTTGTAAAATTTAAAATTTCAGCAGAAATAAGGCTTGCCATCATGTTCGGAAATAGCTTCAGACTACCGAACCTATTGTCTAGGAAAAAAACCAGGGCTATTGTCTATATTTCAGAACTCTGTTAATATGCTCAATTTCGATGGCGTTTTTTGCTATGATAAATACAATAATTTTTTATGAAAATATAGAATATTGTAGAATATGATTTTACGATTTTGAATATGTAATTTTTTCCTACATATATATGTTTTATTTATTTATTATTATTTTTCTAAATGATACAGGTCAGTTTTTTAAAATAGATACATCCATTGTTTTTTATATAACTTTTGATTGCCTTCACCATTTCACAAGAAAACTATATGATGAACTAGAGGAGAGCGAGCTCTACAATATTATATATAGAAATCAAGAATTTCATTAAATTTATCCCATAAAGTTTTGCACCCGCACAAAATGTTTTCATTTCAAGGTTTTCAGATTAATAATTCATGAAATATTTTGAAAAAATAGTGTTGCACTAGTACCATATGTCATTTATATATGTCTGCAACTGTTTATCCAAAAATGACATCATTTACCTCATATATTGTTGCACTCTCACAAACATATATGTTATGATGTGCGGAAAATTTGAAAACCCAATTAAGGGAAACTAAATTTATTATCATTTTCACAAATATTATATAGATAAAAGTTCTATATTTTGAAATCTTATTCAATTACCTAACTTTTGTCTTTTTACTTCATCTTTAGATCGGTTAGGGAAGTACCTCTAGTTGTCACATAATGTCGCATATAAAGTACCTTCAAAGGAGTCCATGATTGTGCATGAGCCCTCAACTAAATTATGAGTTAGTAGTAAAAGTAAATTTAGCATTACTTTTGATTTGTAAAGAGGTTTTTATTTTTGTAGAACATAAAGAAAATTAAACATGTTAAAAATCTATTTTTTTTTGTTAGTAAGAATAGGAATTTATATTACTGAATAGTACAAAAATATGTTACATTCAGGCTCGGCTAGCGTAGAGACTGTTGGGCCAAGTGAATATTTTACAGAGAAAATATTCCCACAATTTAAAAGCACCTCGCTTTTCTCCTCTAGAAAATGAAGTCCCCAAAAAATTATACCCCCAGAGGCAAACTTCCATGAATCTACAGAGCTTCAGCTAATAGTATATAAGACTAGGAAGAATCTCACTCGAACCTATCCCAAACAGTTAATAGTATATAAGACTAGGAAGGTTCTACACAAAACAACAACCAGGTCTGAAGGAAATCTTGGTTTCGCATAATCAGCCAATACATGACAATAGCCGGTTTTTGGACCTAAAAAACACATTGATAAAAAAAAAGACAGCCAGACGGAGCCATCGAGCCTGACTGCTGTGTTGGGTTCACCAGAGAAGGAGGAAGTGTAGCAAGGTATTCGCCCATTCTGCTGAGCATCTCACTTGCTATTGAGTCCAGCAAATGGAATCCAATGGAAGATTCCTGCTGGCCATTTATGATAATAGACAACACTTCCCAAATACCCATCATCATCTGAAGGTTGGCTTGGATTTCCCTAGATAGAAAGATGCGACATGTCCATAATGGGTTGGAAATGAGTGGTCGACCTTGGTGGGTCTCGTACTCACAGACCAAATACACCTCCTTGATGGCTATCATTGCTTCCACCCTTGTAGGGGTTTCGTCCATATACTGAGCTCCCCAATTTTAACAACAGCGGGGATGGGACACTCTCCACCGGGAATCGGTACTTGTGGATCCTACCAGCAAGGAATTACCTTCGACTTGGTTACTCCTTCTCCTCCCCCGATGAGGCATGCTAACTCACGGATAACAGACACAATTGACCTTCTCAGGATAAAAGACACAGACCAAAAAGATCCGAACTTTGGTGGTATTCTCCCTTTTCATAAGCCTATAAATAGCTGAACTATTGATCTGGGTGATGAAGCACTTAGTTCTCTTTTTCCTCATTTGTTTCCAAATCGATCCTTAGGAAACAACCACCTTACAGTGCAAAATTTTCATGTGCATGATCCAATCCCCTGCTACGTGTGAAAGATTGGCCATTAATTCCTCCATTAATGGCCTTTTGGTGCTTAACTTGATCTGAAAATCAGTTACAATATCCAGAATTGAAAGCTCTCCACTGGTTAGCCTGCAGGTACTGTCCTTTGGAGTTTTTCTGCACCATGTGATCCTGAACCAGATCAGAATTTAAATAAAGGGGTCAGTGCTCGGATCTGCCACCTCCTCACAAGGTGGCTTGCCACCTTCCTCTTCCTGATCTTTCCCATGCTTCCCATCTGTCCTGGCTTCTTCACCGAATCTCAAGTGGTAAATGCCAATTGGAGGATGTGTCACCTCGACGTCCCTCACACTTGATAGAGAGGTATGGATGCATGCTTATGCATGCCTCATCGCATGGTTTTCCGATGGGGCTTCCGAGCTAATGGGTGGGAAACCTACGATGGGGGAGATTGCATGCATTGAGGCAGGATGTGTAATGATCTCCCACCTATCTTGTCTCGAGGGTTGATCAGCGTTGGCCCCACCATCATCTCCAGCTGCCGTTTCCTCGCATTTATCCCACAGCCTCTTGTTCCTCTTATCGACGTATTATTCTACATGAAACAAGCTAGCCTTGCCAACCCCTTCGTTAGTGATAATGTCAGCCACCCTATTCCCTAATATTTTTATGTGGGAAAATACCAACACAGGGGTGTTCCTTAAAAAGTCTCTGAGCATCAAGAGCCTTCCTTCCCATCTCCAACTTCAGGATACGTGGTTAATAGTTGCGCCATGCATAATCCTTTTAGCGAGGTTGATTATCACCATTGACTCCCCCTCCACTATCAGAGGGGTTTTCTGGTTCTGAATCGCCCAAGTCACTCCATTTATGAGACCGTCTAGCTCTTCCAGGTTATTGCTTCCTAATCCAAGGCTTCCCCAGTAAAGACTGAGGATTATTCCATGAGATTCCTGTATCACTCCTCCAAAACCCGCAGGCCAGGGTTTCCCTTGGTAGCCCCATCAAAATTCAGTTTGAAAGCACTGGTCGGAGGTTTCTGCCAGAATTCTGCGTTGTCCTCTTGCGGGACCAACTTGCTAAGGAACAAATTATTCAAAGGTAATTGACTTATTCCCCATTCTTGTATGATTTTTTTTCCAGTTGCATCAGCTTCTAGATATTCTATCGACCAAGATGTTAGATTTATAGTTTCTTTTATATGTGCAACCAAAGTTGCCCATATTTCTTCCACCTGGCGATTCCTATTTTCAAATATTTTTAGGTCACGGGTCTTCCATATATCCCATACCATGAAACTTGGATACAACTCCCGTAGTCTGTTCAAAAAAAAATATTTCAAGTTGTTCTTGGGCCATTTGGCAATAGTAAGATCAGGTCTTCCCGAGTGTCTGACATCAGTTTTGAGCAAATTGCTTCCTCTGTCCCAAATCACAGAAGCTATTGGACATTCATCCAGCAGATGATTGATAGTTTCATTACTTTTTTCACATAGGCTGCATCTTGATGGACCTGTTACCCCACGGCTTTGAATGTTATCCCATGTGAGGATTCTGTGTTTGAGAAAGATCCAATAGAAGGCGGAAATTTTGGGCCACCAATTCCCTCCCCATATTTTCGTCCACTTGGCTTCTTTTTCCTGTCTGTAGGTTTCATTCATAACCCCAATCACCTCTTTAATGTTGAACCTTCCAAGGTTGGAATAACCCCATCGGATTTTTTTTGGCTCCCCGTGCCAGGGGATCCTTCTGGAACAGAGGTCTATGTAAAAATTTTCAATGTCCTCTGTTGGTTCTAGATTTTTCCATCACTCTTTCCTTTTCCATGTCCTAAAAACCTTGTTAGAGGACTCGAGGTCCCAGAAATACTTCACCAAATTAATTCGGCTGAGCTAGGGGTGGGCTTGTAGAATCAAGATATCCTCGTTATTTTCTATGCACTGCTCTTGGTTCCATGCCTCACTAACGAATCTAGCAGAATTGTCATCTCTTACCTCCCAGAAACTATGTCTCTAAATGATATTACAGTTTTCTTGGGCCACTTTCCATATGTTGGAACCTAGGAGATCCTCGCCAAATCTTATCAACATTTGTTTTCACCAACTATGGGAATATTTTGCATGCTAGAGGTTCTCCCACGGTTCAATCTCATATGTTATCCACTTCCACCATATCTTCGCTCCCATGGCTTTGTTGGAATCGAGTGGGTCACGCAGACCTAGACCTCCCACATTTTTGATTTTGGAGACCGTTTTCCAATCTACTAAAGGCTAGTTCCTGTGGCAGTCATCCCCTCCCCAAAGAAAGTTTCGTTGGATATTCCTTGTTTTCTTAATCACCAATTTTGGGGCTGCCAAAACTGAGAACAAGTACAGTGGCATCACCTGTAGGACAAACTTTACCAGAATAAGTCTACTTGGAAAATTTAGGGCTTTAAAAGTACATAGGCTGAGTTTATGTTTGAGCTGATCCAAAAGGTCCTTCCACGAGACCTGTCTGATGGTCGATTCTGCCAGCGGAGCTCCTAAATATTTGGAAGGGATCTCACCCTCCGAAAAGCCTGAAATTCTCAAAATATTCCTTCTCGTTATTTTCGGTGTATTAAAGATGTACACTTGAGATTTGGTCTTATTGATTTCCAGTCCACTGGCCTCGAAAAAGGTGTCCAACCCCTCCTTGATACCACAAGCCTCTTTAACCATTGATGGCCCCATGAGCATGGTGTCATCAACAAATTGTTGATGTGTTTGGGGTTCTAGCTCCTCTGTGATAGTCAGACCTTTGATCATATTTTCCATTCGAATGTTCTTGAGCATTCTTCCCAATCCTTCTGTCGTTATAATGAACAAAAAGGGGATAATGGGTGCCCTTTTCTTATACCTCAAGAGCTTTGGAAGGGCAAAGTAGGAGATCCATTAAAATAGAGAAGAAGGATGAAGATACCAAATTAATAACCCATCTAGTCCATTGATCTGAAATTTCGAATGCCTTCAGCATACCTGCTAGGAATTCCCAATTTAGTTTATCATAAGCTTTGGACAAGTCTAACTTAAGAAGCATACCTAGAATTTTCCCGAGTTTGACCGAATGGATTGTTTCATGGATAAGGATGGTACCATCCAATATTTGTCTTCCTTCAACAAACCCTACTTGCTGTGGAGAGATGATGAGGGGCAGCATAGGGTGGAGTCTATTTGCAATGGTTTTGGAAATAATTTTGTAAATGAAATTGCATAGCACGATCGGTATTAGCTTCCCCGGGTCTTTAGTTTTGGACTCTTTGGGTATAAGGGTCAAGAATGTTGCATTTAAAGGTTTCACAATATTACCTGACTTCTTGGTATTTCTTTCTCCTTCCTGTAGCGATTTAACTCTGGCTTTTTGGTTCCATTGTATCTCCTCCTGGTGTTCACATTGGCTGAATTCCTAGAGCAGAGAGCGTTCGTCTCTCTAATCTCCACCAAGAACCCTACCTACATGCCTAGAGTTTGAACTTCTTTGATTTTACAGTCCAGCTCCATTTTCGCTTGGAAAATGGTACCAAATGACTATTTGTTCCATTTTTTGATGTTTGTTTTGAGGATTTTTAACTTTTGTTGGAATTGGTACATCTTAGTTCCTCTAATGGTTGGGACTCCCTCACACCATTGTTTTAATTTTTCTTGAAAGTCAGGCTGAAGCAACCAGAATTTTTCGAAGTGAAAGGGTCTGTGTAGGTTAGAACCCACATTTTCCCATTCCAACTTGATGGGCTAGTGGTCAGAGCAAGCTGAAGGGAGGACCGATGCCTTCAGTTCTCCCCATTCATCATTATGGACTCCGACACCAGAAAGTGGTCAAGTCGGCATGCTATGCCTCTGTTCCCCAATGTTTTGTTGTTCCAAGTAAAAGTTTCATTATTTGTTCTTACATCAATCAGGTTAAGGTTATCAATCACTTCATTGAAGGTGTCATTTATGGGGTTTAACTGTTGAATCCCCCCTTTCTTTTCCTCGAGACTCCTAATCAGGTTGAAGTCTCCTCCTATAATTAAGGGTTTTCCTTAAGTCAGTGTATTTATCATCCTTAGAGAGTCTAGAAATTGCATTTTCTGCTCTACCCTGGGAGGGCCATACACATTGGTAATGTATCCCAGAATGTCTATCCCTAAGATGTGAAATGCAGCAGAAAGGGAATATTGTGTTGCAGAGAAGTTCTAGAGGGAAACCTCATTTGGATTGCATAGAATGCCAATACCTCCGGTCTCCTTATTGGTATCCACTGTTACCATCTCACATCCTTTCCAAACTTTTCCTCCTATAATTTTCATGTCTATCTCCGAGCATTTTGTTTCCTGCAAGAACACCACTCCTAGCTTTCCAGTTCAATCTTTCTCCTTAGAAGATGAATCTTTAGGGTACTTCTACAGCCTCTAATGTTTGAGGATGTGATCAACATTGGTAACCTATTTATTTTTGGGGGATAGGGCTACATCTATGGTAGGATACTGCCCTGAAGCCACCAGTTGGGCTCCAATCATTTGGATTCTTTACACATTATTGTATCTACCTCAGGTTTCTTTCTTTGTTTTTTTTCCCTCCGGTTCTTTTAGTGATTCCACCGAGACCCCTAGAGACTTCATTGCTTTGGCTTTGATTATCTCCTTTTCCAACAAAATGACTTGTTGAGGAATAATCCTCTCTGGGGCCATCTCTGAGCAAGCTATCTCTAGCCCAACTAGATCTAAATCTCATATCTCCATTTCTTCCTCTCCTGTCTCCTGAGTCTTACTGGTGTCTTCCTTTGATGCCTGATTTTTTTCTTGGATCTAGATATTTGGTTTTGGATCCTTTTCTCAAGATTTCTTGGGAGGGTCAAGTGTAGCACTATCCTTTGTTACAGCCGCTTCGTTGGGATTCTTGGGTTGGGCCTGGTTGTTGGTCAAATTAATAGGATTGTTATATTCGTGAGTTTCTTGGAGGACTTCATACCTGTTTTGCGTTTGAATTTTCTTGAAAGTTTCAGGGCTGTAGGATTTCTTGGCCACTCTCTTCTTGTTTTGGACCCTGGTAAACCCCCCCGCTTCTTGATTTTCTTGATCCTTGGTTCCGCCTGGTTTCTTGTTCTGTGGATAGTCTCTATAAAATGGCCATGTTCATGGCATCTCCTACATCTGAACATGAGTTGTTCATAGTCTATTGCTTGGAACCAGTCTTCATCTTCCCATGTTAAATCTATACCATCTGGGATATCTTTTGATATATCTAGATATATATAGATCCTGGCATAGGAGGTGTATCTTCTTTGTCAATTTTGTTCTAAGACTTTTACAAAATTCCCTAGTAGGTTCCCGGTCTCCATTAGGATGCCTTCTGACCAGTATTCCGTAGGGAGGGAATACATTCTGATCCAAACCGGAGCAATTGTAAGGTTCTCATTGTCTAGATTGAATCTTTCTTTCCACAGTCTCAAGAACAGACCCACAGAGTTAAAGAAATATGGGCCACTTTCAAAGATTCTGATTCTGTCCTTCTCATTAAAGAAGATAACAGTGAGGAATCATTTTACTCCTAGTTGTAGGTCATAGTCGCCTTGAGGTTTCCATGTGGTATTAATCCACCAAGTGAGGGTCTTCTCTGAAGGCCAGATCCCTACAAACTTCCCTATGAGAGCTCGCTCATTCATGTAACTTATATCTTCTTTTATTCTGGCCGATTTGATTTGTAACTTGGGAATTGTCTTTGATTTGGGTAGACATTGCCCCATTCTTCGGTTCCCTTCCTTTTCCAAGTCCTCGTTAACAGTTCTTCTAGTGCATTCTCCTGCCTTCCCCAATTGGGAATCAGAGATTTCCCTTTTCTCCATGTCTTTCTCGATTTCCATATCCGCGCTTTGAATAGGGGTTGGAGTCCCCCCGTCCATAGGATCTCCCATCCCAGGACCAAAGCTTCCTATCTTTAGACCAGGCCTACGCCCCTATCCCTACTTCTTGAGTACTACAACGCGTATCCACCGTCAAGTCCTTCCCCCTTACCGATCGCCATATTCACCGCCCTCATGTAGAGCCCATCCTCTTGTTAAAATTCTAATTTAAATAAGAGCAATAATTTTTTTATTTTAATGAAAATGTAAGTTATACATTTATACACTTTGGATGGAGGGAAAGTGTTTATTTATCCCATAAAATAAACAAATTAGTAAATAAATATAAATCATAAAGGTATAAATAAATAAATAAAAGTAATTAAATAAATAAATAAGAATAAACAAATTAGTAAATAAATATAAATCATAAATGTATAATTAAATAAATGAAAGTAATTAAATAAATAAATAAGAATGCATGCATAAATGTGTTATAGCATAATGTATTCATAGAAAGAAAAAAAATACATGAATGTGTTGTATAGCATAGTGAAGAAAGAGATATTTTCCATTAGTATTGAAATATTTATGAATTTAATCTCTAACCATACTTTATAAAACCAAAATTAAATAAAGCTATAATAATTTTAAGTAACCATGTCTAACAAACTATGAAAAGAAAATGAAAAAAAAAATTGCATTCATAAATGAGGAGTGTGATGTATAGCATAATGAGCAAAAATATATTCTCCATTAATGTCGAAATATTTATGGATTTGATCCTCTTGCAAAAGAAAAATAAAATAAACCTATAATAATTATAATAATTTTAAGTAACCTAATATTTTTTTTAAATAAACAAAGGGTTTACGAAACCAAATAAATTGAAGCCAACCCTTTATGAAACCTGCGATAATTATTGTTGGTACCTGTCACAACTCAAGGAAATTTATGAAATAAAAAAATATTCAGAAAAAAGGAAAATTCAAAAATACTTACACTTACAATAGAAAACTCAATACCCACCATGTTATTGTGACACCTATTTCCAAAGTTGGTGGAGTTGTAAAACTTGTGGAGCGTAGAAATTGGAAAGTCCCATCAAGCTATCCAAGTCCGAGTTAAAATTGGTTGAAGTAGCGTGGATGACTTGGTCCAGGGAGCCTCATTTTCACCAATCATTCCCACCGTTAATGCGTTCAAAACGGGCCGGCATCCTGCCTGTTTTTCTAACAATTCAGAGTCCTAAAACAAGGAGTGCCTCGTACGATTCTCTTCACTGGGGATCGTAAAGTTCGAATCTCTTCTTGATTTATAGAGGCATCGGAGGCGGTAACTATTTGCAAAATTGAAAGCTCGAACTCTGTGTAATATGTGAATCTGTGGGTATTTCAAGTATTAGTGTTCTTTAGGGGCCAGCACCATTTGAAACCATAATTTCTCTTTCAAATTTCTTATCGGAGAGATCGAGGATTCGGCCATGATCTACCGAGATCGTTTCAATACATTCCTGCATCAAGAGGATCATGAAGAGCCGAGACATGACATAACTGACAGAATCATGATATCTGGTCTCTTAGTTCTTTTTCTTGCCGTCTGGCTCACGTTGTGTCTGCAGATTAATGGCAGATGTATTTGGAGACAGATTGATAGATTTACCGGACAGAGACGACAGATATCAGCTCCCAGGCGTCTTTCTCCTACGCGTCTTCCGTTAGGTTTCGCAGAAACAATGGCGAGGATGCGGATTAATGAGGGTTTGGATACTGCGATACTAGCGACATTGCCCCTGTTTGTCTATCAGTCACAGAATTTCAGAGATGGACTAACGTGCGCAGTCTGCCAAATTGCGTTTGAGGAGAAAAATATAGCCCGGCGTCTGCCGAATTGCGGGCATAGTTTTCATGTAGATTGTATTAACATCTGGCTTCGTGAGCATTCCAATTGTCCCGTTTGCAGAACGGGCGCAGCGCCCGAACCGCCAATTTTGGAAACCGAACAGGAAAAGCCAGTTGTGGAATCCGCTGGAACAGAACAGGCTTCGGTTACAATCTCAGAATCAATTTGTCCAGGGATCGATGACCTTTTCAATTCGAAGCAAGCGCAGAGTTCAAGCTCTGGAGTAGAGCCTAATATACAGAACATAACCGATATATCATCGAGAAATGGAGAGATGGATGACAGAACCTCCGGTGGAAGTGAATCACTGTCGGTTGCCATTGAATTGCCCATTAGGGCTGATGGCTTCTCGTCTCCCGTCGAAACCCGGCATGCTTGTACACCGTTCCCATCCGATCATTCCGCGGAATCCGATAACTATAATAACTGTTAGTAGAATTGGGCAATGATATTGTACAGATGCATATAGATATACGTTTGCCGATCTTATAATGAACAAAGAATTGATGAAGATTGAAGTGTAGCGTAGCCTTTGTTCTATTTGGATATAAAATATACTCAGAAAAGAAGTATAGAAATGTAGACTGGCTGCCAGATCTTTGCATATAATATATTGTATGTTTTTAATGTTGTTTCTTGAGTTTCTTTTGGATTCAAACCAAACTTCATTACTCAAATTGCAAGCCAAGAAACGTTTGCAATTTCATTCTCAGTCTCCATAACGACTAATTTTCTTAATCAAAGGGTATAGGAGGAAACGAACGATTTATATTAATATGTGGATTTTTTCCCCGATTGATTCAGGTGACAGGATCAGATCACCATGGAAAAATCAGAATGTAGAGGAGTTTCGTAAGGGTTTTATGTGGATTGTATTGTTCGGCCGCGATTCCTAGTTTTGAATTTCTCTGCAGCACCGAATCTGGCTAGGTATTTCACAATTAGTTTCAGACAACATATTAAGTATGGAAGAATATCGTTTATAACTTTACCTAGATACTTGAAGTACACTGTACATATTCTACATATTCGTTGAATAGAATGTTACGTTATAACTATATTTGAGGTGCAATATAGCTTATGAGTATAATTTGCCTAAGTGCAGAGTACATATTGGGTGAATAAAATGTTCACGTGGCGACAGTCGTGACGTTACTAATTTATCGAACTCTTGAATTCTTAAAGCAAAAGAAAATCCGTTTTTTTGCGCGCGACGTTACTCATTCATCGAACTCTTCAAGTAAAAGATAATCTTATATATATATATATATATATGGTTTATTTTAATTATGTATTTTTATTTTATTATTAATATAATTTTTTTTAATTATTTACCTATAATAAAAAAGGTAAATATTTTTTATGGTTGAAGTGAAGTCAAAGATGAAAATGTGTTGCAAGTAGTATCACAAGTAGATAGACATAAAGATTGAAGAAGTGATATGCTCTTGCTATAATGGAAGCATTTTCCTTTAGTAAGTTAGAGTTAACTAGAATGTTAGGGTATAAAGTTGTTTGGGTTATTTAAGAAAAACCTAAATGTAGATTTGGGTAGATTTAAGGGGTATGTTGTATTTATGTACACTTTTTTTAAACTTTAAGTGGGCTTAGGGGGTTATATCTTTATTCCAATTCAAGTTTAAAGAGGAATTTTTAGGTTATTGGGTAATTTATGGTATTTCATATAAAGAAGCCTACTTAAAAGCCTTAAAGACTTGAGTAAATCCATTGTAAATGAAAATATTAATAAATTTATTATTGTTGACTTTATGAGTTTGGGTTTCTAGGCTAAAATCCTTCATATTCATTATATGAATATAGTATTTTCTTCTATACTTTAAATTGAAAAAAATCCACATTTAACATAAATTTGTTTAATTTTTTAAGTAAAATTTAAAATTAAGTTATGATATATACATAACTTATGACTATTTTCAATTCAAATATATTACTTGGTTTGATTATATCAATTAATAATTTAATTTATTTGATTGTGTTTGAATAGGAAACACATATCTAGTCATTTGGATACTATGATGAGATATACTCGGCTACTTCGATCTCTCTTAGCTTCATATATTTATTACGTGTTGAAACGGCATGAGTGGAAAACATTTAGTTGAAGGTTGAGTTTTTTCTTTAAATAGTTGTTTGATAACTGCAACTTGGTCATGTATAAATTTAATTTATAAATTTCAGAAGACTTTGGTATATATGATTTCAAGCAATTTTGGTTAGAGTTTAAGGGACAATTTTTTGCAATTTAAATAATTTGCTTCTCATATTGAAATGTTGTTTATTTGATTGATTTAATCATAATTAAATAATAATTTTGAGATGCTGGAAATTGCAATTTTAACAACTATATATAAATATAAATGTATTTGAATAAAACATTTTATTTAGAGATTAATCTTCAAGGGGAAAATTCTTTTGTTGTATGTTGTAAACCACACAATTCATTAAAAACCTCTATGTGATAAGAAATGTCAGTGAAATTGTTTTTCTTTACAAGTTTTGAACAATTAATATATATTAGGTGAAGGTTCCTGATATAAACATGCAAGGGATTTTGTCTCTCAAGATAAGCAATTCATTTTTCATTTGAGATTATTTTTTTTTCAATTTTCTATTTTAACTATATTGGATCTTTATCCTTAGTAATGTGACTATTAAACACTCTCCTTTGGAGCCCATTAATTTTCCCAAGAGACATTTCTAGAATGTGAGCATTGTTTCTAGATTCTTTGTCACTCTATCAAAAATAAATTAACCACTTATCCTTAGTTCACATCATTTATCACATTTTTCCTAGTTAGTTCACTTTATTGGCACTTTCCTTTACTCTATTCTCAATCGCTAGTTAACACTTTTTTCCACAATCTTGTATGACCCTAACTTGCACCCTTTACACCTTTTCAATTTCCTTTGATGTTAGTCATTAATGGAGGTCATAAAAAATATTTTCAATCCATCCACCTTTCCTCTCCATTTTTTTCTCATATATTTCCTATTTGATGCTATAATTTATTCTACTTTCAACTTCATGATTCTCTTTGATTTTTTGAAAATCCAAGCAACATGCACTTCATCTCAACCAATGTAATATCTCAAATTTTGACCTGGACTATATTGGGCATGAGCCCCACTACATATGAGTTACTTTCATGTTTATTTTTATGTATATATATTGGGCATATGCTCCACTCCACATGAGTTATGTTGATTAGATGGATATATTGGGCATGAGACAATGCACATGTTTTATTGTCTTCTATATGATTGTATATGATGGGCATAGGCCCTGATGGACAAGGACTATTGTCGTGGTACTGGGCATAGGCCCCAATGTACTGTATTTGTTATTATGTGATTAGCCCTAATATATATACTCAGATGATTATTGGGATGTATTGTGCAAAAGACTAACTCGATGATTGAGTTCTATGATTTGTTGGGTATAATCCCTTGAGCGCCTGATTTATGAGATTTAGTGTTCAGCATAATCTCTAAAGCACATGAGTTATGATATTTTGGGTTGAGCATAAGCTCTGGAGCACATGAGTTATAATATTGGAATTGTTGGTCATAAGCCCTAGAAAACTCCAAATTGATGTTCAGCATAAGCTGTGGACTATTGGATCTTTGCCCATTGTATCCCTAGGTGTATTATACAAGTGCATCCTAGAATTAGTGTTGAGCGCGAGGCTTTGGAATTACACTAATTGTAACTCCCAATTTATAGTGTTGAGCTTAGGATCTGAATAGCACTAGGGGTTACTATAAATTAAGTATGTTGAGTTGGAAAGACTCTTAATAACACCGAACCTCATCACACTTAATTTTAAGTTGATTAATTGAAATTTCAAATCTACTTCTCATCAAGGACTTGAAGAACTACCATGAAAAAGAGGTAATCCAACATGCAAGGAGGATTTAGAGCTACCTAACCTAGTTGGCCGTCCAAACTCTATATGAGGCCTTAATAAAAGAAATAAA